>JAFMOC010000908.1:0-133014 GCA_019802505.1 Corydoras sp. C115 | reverse complement strand
CATTGTTAGCTTTTTAGCCATGTTAGCATGTTAGCCACATTAGCATAGTTCGCATTATTAGGATGTTAGGATTTTTAGGATGTTAGCTTAATTAGCATAGTAAGAAAGTTAGCAGCATTAGCTTACACTGGGACATGCGCTCTCCGACACTATGGTTGTTTGACAGATCCACAGATAAATAAAGAACACGAATATAAATAAATGTTTCTTTCTAGGAATGTAACTCCGGAACGCCGTCTAGTGCTGAGTTCGACCAAAACTCGTTTGCATGTTCTCCCCGTTGCTTGTTGCTGAGGAATTTCATTTTACCCACCAAACAGCATTGGAGTTAAACGTGGCGATAACGCGACTGGATTTCACATGTCTTATAATAATGTCTTATAATGTCTTATTTTGAAAGACAGGCTGCTGTATTTGATGAGATGAATTGTACATGTCTAGGATGAGATGAACGTAACCGGTGTTCTTCCGCAGCTGCACATATGGAAAAACGGATGCTTTCTAAGAATAACGCATGCCTATGTGTACATGTGACTGTGTACCACATTGTGAATGCTTTACTTTTGAACCAAATCGGAAATGTGAATCAATTGATTCCCTGAAGATTCTTAGATCTTCTTTAGATTGCTAAAATTGGCACAATAAAGCACATGATTAAAGGCTAAAAAAAATCAAGTACGGTTATTCAATTAAATCAAACTGTTAAATCGCCACATTTAACTCCAATGCTTAACTGTTTTGGGGGTAAAATGAAATTCCCAAGCAACAGGGAGAATATGTAAATGAGTTTCGGTCGAACTCAGCACTAGACGGCGTTCCGGGGATACATTCCTAGAAAGATTCCTAGAAAACTGATGTTTTCTAAGAATCTTCAGAAAATCAATTGATTCACATTTCAGATTTGGTTCGAATGTAAAACATTCACAATGTGGTACACAGTCACATATACACATAGGCATGCGTGATTCTTAGAAAGCATCCGTTTTTCCATACATGTAGCTGCAAAAGAACACCGGTTACGTTCATGATTCATGATTCACATAATATCTCGTGTGCACCACTTAATATCTCATGTGCACGACTTCCTAAGTGGTGCACACAACATAAGTAAAAAAAATAATAATTTTTTTTATTCATGTTCCTCCCGATTTTTTTTTTTTTTTTTGCTCATGTCCCTTTAGGGGCTCCGTAATTATTTTTTATTATTTTTCACTTTTATTCATTTACAGATGTTATTAAGTTAAAGGAGAGAGTTTAAACATCTTATCATTTCTCTTTAGGCTGTGTGACTGTAACCTGACACGAGAAAGTTGTAGTGAACTAACCTCAGTCCTCAGATCAGGTTCCTCCAGAGAACTGAACCTGAGTAACAATGAGCTGCAGGATGCTGGAGTGATGGAGCTCTGTGAGGGACTGAAGCATCCAGACTGTAAACTGGAGATACTGTGGTACGTTCATCTGAACCTGACCCCCCACTGACCCCCGATTATCTGAAGAATTATACAGAAACTTTCATTCACCTCCAGAACTGCAGTATAATGTAATAAAGTTATATGAATTTAAACCAAACATTAATATTTCATTAAATTTAATGAAACCCAATGTTTATTATTATTAAAGTACATATTTAAATAAAAACATCAAACTGCATTTTAAATAATGATATTTAATAAGTGTGTATTTAGCATGTTCTCTCCCCTCTGGTTCTTAATGTCTTCATTCTGTGAACACACACTCCAGAGGGGGTTGTTATTAAAGGATGAACTGAAGGAAAGAAAATAAAAAGGATTTGAAACTTGTGCACATTCAGGACTTTGTGTTTTATTGATGATGCTGTACTTAGTGCTGTGGGTTCTCTGCTGTCTGGAGAACTGAAGTACAAAGTTTAGAGTTTTGTGATGAACTTCCATGAGGTTTAGAATAAATATAAATTTCTAATGAATGAATGTTTAAAAGCTTTATTAGAATAATGAAATTGGGATTATTAAAGACAGTCCTCATGTTCCAGCATGTTCTGTGTAACTCTGATTAGACCTTCTGTTCTTCTCTGCAGGTTGGAGGGCTGCAGCATCACAGATAGAGGTTGTGTTTCTCTGGTTTCAGCTCTAAGATCAAATCCATCATCAAACCTGAAAGAACTGAATCTGAACTCCAATCGAATCGAATGGTTCGGATTCAGACTGCTGTTTGATCTACTGCTGGATCCAAAGTGTAGTCTGAAGAAATTACAGTAAGTCTCACACACACACACACACACCAGCAAGCTGTTTTACAATAATAAGTTTTATGTGATCGGTGTGTTTGTGTAGCAGAGTTGTGATGTCATCATTTCTCTCTCAGATTCTGTGATGTGAATCTATCAGAGGAAAACTGTACAGTTCTGTCCTCAGTTCTCACATCAAACTCCTCCAGACCGATAGAACTGGAACTGAGTGAGAAGAACCTGCAGGATTCAGAAGTGAAGAATCTCTGTGCTGCACTCCAACTTCTCCAGTCTGTACCAGAGACACTGAGGTGAGATGTTCCTTCAGTTCCTGAAATAAACATTTAACTCACACATCAAGAATTTATGTTTGAAGTGATGATTTTATTTAAGAGTTTACTGAATGTAAGGAGGAAGTTTTTAGCAGTTTCTTTGGTAGGTGGTTCATTTGGTATTTTTTAGATGGCTTGAAAAAGCCATCTATTGTTATTACTCATATTCTTATTATTAGATGGCTGAAAAGTGTCTAGTTTGTAACAGTGTCTTTGCTGAAGTGATAGGTGACAGATTTTCTGAGTTATGAGCGTTTGTTTGGAGTGAGAAATTCTTTTTTTTCTGACATGAGGGGCTGCGCTTGAGAAATGCAGATTCACAAACAGGCAACATCCAATCAGAATTAAAGAGCCTGGCCAAGTGACGTCACCAGCAGAGTGCTGTATTTTTTCAGATCACACAGTGCACAGAAGCTCTGCAGCATCAGGGCATGTTTTACTGCCACTTTCTCCTAATTTTAACCCCTTCATGGGCCCAGCATTTCGAGCCATCTCAGTAGTTACTTCTGGAAATACCAATCTAGTTTAAATTAAATGTCATGTTGGTTTAGTTACAAAACTGTGGTTCAGTTAATTGAGTTGTTGTTTGGTTATAGTGCTTCTGTTACTTTTGATGAAGGTCCAGGTCGTTCTGTCTGTGTATAAAAAACAGGGGAAGGAATGGGGATGAAGTGTCAGTAAGAAGGTTGAACAGAGTTTTAGGGTTAGTCTTACTGTCTCTGGTTTAATTCATCATGTTTTAAGTCACGTCTTTAGCTTTAAAGCATCTCATTAAGAGGAAATGCATATAACAAACTCTGAAACCCAGAGAGCACAGAGAGGAACTTAATTTAAGTTCTGAAACGACAGACAGAAATACAAAAAAAAATCAAGCTTTTGAACATCTTCTTCTCTTTACAGTTTGGAGCCTCACAGGATCACAAATGAAGGTGTTGCTGCTCTGGTTTCAGCTCTGAAGTCAAAATCATCATCATCATCAAACCTCAAAGATCTGAATCTGAGCTCTAATGAAATCACAGATTCAGGAGTGAAGCATCTGTCTGATCTACTGATGGATCCAGTCTGTAAACTGGAGAAACTACAGTAAGTGCATGCAGTGGGGAAAATAAGTATTTCACATAAATTAATTCATAGGTACTAGGGGTGTAAATCGAAGCCTTCATGGCGATACGATCTGATATTGATTCTTCAAGCCAACGATTCAATTATTTTATAATATAATTTAATAATATATTATTATATTATCGAATCACCAGCTGTAAAATCAATGCATTAATTCAAATCTATTTATATTTACACCCTTAACATGTAAACAAACCGAAAGAGACAGAATCTAAAAAAAATTAAAAGGAAAGAAATTAAATCATGTGTTCAATTTATGCCCCTATGAAAACCCAAAAAATATCAATGATCTACAATAGCGCCACCTAAAGGTTTGTCCGACACCTTTCACAGTAGAGCTGTGCGATACCAAGAATTTTGGTATCGATCCGATACCAAGTAAATACAGGGCCAATATTGCGATATTCGATACCGATACTTTTTAATATTTAAGCTTCATTGATCCAAAAGACCTAGTATAGAATTTCGCCAAACATTGTAGGTGACAACAAAATAATGTATCCCAATCAACATCTTTGTTTAGAAACAATGGAACAGTAATAAAACAAAGTTTGCTTTAATGTGAGGAAAATATATATTTTTGAGGTACAAAAGGAGAAACGACAATACAAATATAAAGTAAAAATGCTCCCCTCACTAGACAGTTTTTTCTTTCTTTGTTTCTTTTTTTCAAATAGAATTGTTCTTAGGCAAAACAATAAAAAAGGAATTTTCTTCCTTTCAGTGCAATTCTGTTTTTTCTTAAATAAACAGAGTGTATAAAAAAATATCACTTAACACAACAAAATGTTCTGAGTTTAGAGAGCTAACAAACCACAGTACAACAAAATTAACACACCACAACATATTCTGTGAACAGATATTATCTCAAGTTGAACAATACAATTGCGTAATAGAAAGAGAAAGGACTTTTTTAACTTCAGTGCACTTCTGGCTTTAAGCAAAATAAAATCAATAAGTGAAAAATAAAGTATAAATCCCCCCCCCATTTAGAACAAAGGATTAGAGGTTTTTATTTAAGGACAGTATCATGTTCACATTTTTGGGTTCCAGTGACATTCGTCTGATGTTCAGTAGCTGTCCTGCCTTTGAAAAAAGCCTCTCATCTTTTTTTTATCTCCCACTCCGAGTCTCTCTGTCCGTTCTGTGACGTGTCGACTTGGGCGGCTCAGGCTGAGCCCACGTGGCCGCTGTGTCACGTGACTGTGCAACAACAAAAGTGTGTGTGTGTTCCTGTGCCGCAGTGATATCAGCGTTACAGACTCAGAGAATAGACTTTCATAAATCGGCGTGCGCACAAAAAACTTGAGTATCGATCTTTTTATGCAAGTATTGTTCAATACCAATACCAGCGTTGGTATCGATATTATCGATATTTGTATCGATCCGCACAGCTCTATTTCACAGCTTAAAACGTGCCCTGACAACACACGGTACAGTGCTGCCAACAGCCATTAGGAAATGCAGGGCATGCCATACTTACCCAGTTCCTAAGTACAGGACTGTACAAATAAAAATTTGTTTTGGTTTGATTGAATTAAATTTATTACTAATTTATTTCCAAAGCTCTTAACAGAGTCTGCTTAACCCTTTCAGTTGAATTGAAATGTAGATTGTGCAGTAGTTTCTTATTGTAAATGATCAATTAGACACTAATTCACAGACTCTCAATTTGATTCTCACTTTTCTCAACCTTCACCTGATCTCATCTCTCTCACTATGTACACACTCTAGAGACACCAACCCCCCGGTTGATTTAGAGATCTGTTAAGCTTTATTCTTATAATCATGAAAAGTTTAATGAAATTAATTAAAGCTTATGTTTTAATCTGTGTGAATAAGTGTCTTTCTAATTTATATTTTAAAGTTAAATATAGTAGTATCAGTGTGACATATTAGATTCAGGTCAGTTGTATTAATGATTTTAATTAATTAAGAGCTATTATTAATTATTTTTTGTATTAATGATTTTACAACCTCGATTCCCCCCCACATGGTTTAAGAGATCAATTAGATCATTAAACATTTAATAAAATAAAATAATACTTGTGTTTATATCTGTGTGAATTAATGTCTTATTTATGTTACAGGTTGAATGGTTGTAACCTTACAGAGGAAAGTTGTTCAGTTCTGTCCTCAGTTCTCAGTTTAAACTCCTCCAGTCTGATAGAACTGAACCTGAATTACAATAAACTACAGGATTCGGGAGTCAATCTTCTCTCTGCTGGACTGAAGAATCCACACTGTAAACTGGAGATACTGAGGTGAGATCATCACTCTTCAATCATTCCATGTTTTATTATAGATGTCAATGTGAACAGTGGAGGAAATATCTTTAACACTTTAACTTTATACATCTCAGTTCCAATGCAGATATACACATGAAATTAGAACCAGAAATTTAAATGAAGTTCAGAAATTGAGCTTTATTGATTTTTACAACTTCGACCCTCCACATAGTTTAAGAGATTAATTAGATTATAAAACTTTTAACAAAATAATATAATGCTTGTGTTTTCATCTGTGTGAATTAATGTTTTGGGTTTTTTTTACAGGTTGGTTGGTTGTTATCTATCAGAGGAAAGTTGTTCAGTTCTGTCCTCAGTTCTCAGTTTAAACTTCTCCAGTCTGATAGAACTGAACCTGAGTCACAATAAACTACAGGATTCAGGAGTGAAGCTTCTCTCTGCTGGACTGAAGAATCCACACTGTAAACTGGAGATACTGAGGTGAGATCATCACTCCTTAATCATTCCACATGTTTTAGTATAGATGTCAGTGTGAACAGTGGAGAAAATATCTTTAACACTTTATTAATCTCAGTTCCAATGAACTTGGAACTTGGAGTTCATGAACTTTTCTCACATTTTCAAATATATTGCAGAAATTTACTCAGATAAAGAAATCATACGATTATAATCTATAAATAAAGTTCTGTTAAATAAGGAATCCTGTGGCTCTGCACACCCCCTTGTTGGGGTCTGAGGTGGGTAGGGATCAAGGATGGCGACCCTTCTGAATACTCTTTATAGATGTAAACCCTAGAAAACTACACATGGATATTGTCCCAGACACAACTCAAGATACTAGGGTACTAAAATCCCAACTTGCAATCCTTACCCATTTCGTCCACATCAGTACAGACAATCCCGACAGGAATAAACAGACCAAGAAGCAGAGCACCATAACACAGTACAACAAGACCCCAGTAGAAAACCAATCAACAGAACAATGAGATATAGCAATGACAGAGGATAGACATCAGAGAACCAGAACTATATCTCCCAAGAGTAAAAGCAGAATAAAGCCTCCCAACCAAAAAATGAATAACAAAAAGAATGCAATGGAACTGTCGGGGAATTGAAGTAAACCTGACTGAACTCCAGAGTACATTAGACCCTGAGGTACTATGCCTCCAAGACACCCTGCTCCCACTGCATGCAACAATTACATTCAAAAGATACAGAACAGACCATAACCTCGTAACAAACATATCACTCCCATCAGGCAGAACAAAAACCTTCAAATACAAGTTTTCCCACATCTGTATCAAGATTCCACAATTTGGAACACAGTAAGAAGAATCTGAAGCTCAGATAATATTAAAGATGAAATATGGCTTAAGACTGATGATTGGAGCATTTAGAACCTCAACAATGCAAATATTATACACCGAAGGCCAACATCCCCTCCTAAATCTGAGACCTATAAAGCTCGCATTACAATCACAAAAGAGTAATCCCAGAAACCCAGCTTATGCAGTCATTTCCCACCAACAACACCAAGCGCACCCCCCTCACTCATAACATTTACATTACATTTACATTTGGTCATTTAGCAGACGCTTTTATCCAAAGCGACTTACAAGGTGAAGACAGGGTTAATCACAACATCCCTGGAGCAATGAGGGTTAAGGGCCTTGCTCAAGGACCCACAATGGTAACTTCAGTGGATCTGGGATTTGAACCCCCAACCTTCAGATTGATAGCCCAACACCTTAACCACTGAGCTACCACGCCCTCATAAGATAGATACTATCAAAACCTTGAGCAAAAGGCTAGTTAGTTTGGACTAGGCTAGGCTAGTTTGGACCTGAATGACCCAGTCCAATATCACACGACATTTATCCCAACGTGGAACATGAGAAAACCCCAAATTATCAAGAACCTAATGAAGATGAAAAAACAAACCACACACCCAAACACGCACCAACAAACCTTTGCTCACATCACAGAAAGGTTTTCCAAATACACCTTCATATTCACGAATGGATCTAAATCACAAGACAAAAGAGGTTTCATAGCCAACTCCTGCACATCTGTACTACTAAAATGAAATTCTTTAGAGTAGAAGCGCCATCTATATTGAAAAGAAAATACTTATCCATCTTAGAACAAACTAACTAACAAATTTACATATTAACTCATTTTAGTATCTGATTCAAAGAGTTCTTTGAAAAAGTATGAATTAAAAATGAGATTAAAAATTTTAGAACAAAAGTTTGTTACTCCATATAAATGTTCATGTTTGAAACAGAATGTAATGTCAGGTGTCCACATACTTTATGCTGTATGCAGTATGAATGAATGGATGAATCACAGAAACTGTAATGTGTTTATTATAATAAAGTGAATGAACATGGAGGTTTGGTTATTTTATCACACTTTAGTTCTTTCATATTTCAGATATCATCTCTCTCACTATGTACCACTGTAGAGACACTGATCGTCAACTCCAACCTGAACATTATTTACATTCAGCTGTCTTTATATTTTACAGGTTGGATGGTTGTAATCTATCAAAGGAAAGTTGTTCAGTTCTGTCCTCAGTTCTCAGTTTAAACTCCTCCAGTCTGATAGAACTGGACCTGAGTCACAATAAACTACAGGATTCAGGAGTGAAGCTTCTCTCTGCTGGACTGAAGAATCCTCACTGTAAACTGGAGATACTGAGGTATGAATATAAATCTCTTAATCTTCTCTTATTGAACTGACTGTGTGTTTAGTTTTATTTTTTTTTTCTTGATTTCTCTGCAGGTTGTGTCGCTGCAGTATTACAGATGAAGGAGTTACTGATCTGGGTTCAGCTCTGAGATCAAATGCATCATCAAACCTGAGAGAACTTTATCTGTATTTTATGAAATCAGGAGAATCAGGACTGAAGCTGCTCTCTGATCTACAGAAGAATCCAAACTCTAAACTGGATAAACTAGAGTGAGTAACTGATTTATATAAAATTATAATTATATACATAACAGATTTAATCCTAATTATAAATTCAGTAGATTTTACATTAAAATCACAAAGAAATCTGATTATCATTATAATCCTCTTTAATAAAATAGAAGAACTCAGAGATGTTAAATTGAAGGAACAAATTCATTATTAAATAAATAAATGTTAATCGTGTCTGAAGATGAGTTCCTGCCTTTAGTGGATTAGTTTAAGATTCTCAGGAGTCAGAGATTGTTAGATGGATTGGTGCATCGTCTGCAGTGATGTGGACTCTGCTCTGGTCCGTTGAGGTGAAGCGGGAGCTGAGCCAGAAGACAAAGCTCCCAATTTACGGGTCAATCTACTTTCCTCCCCTCACCTGTGACCACGAACTCTGGTTAGTGATGAGTAATCACTTGATGGGTAGTAATGAGGTCATGAATACAAACTGCCAAAATGAGTTTTCTCCAAAAAATGAAGAAAGAAGATCAGTCTGGAGGAAGTGGAGGGTGGAGGACCCCTCAGCAAAACTCCACTGAACACTCCAACACACTCCAACTAGATCTTCATTAACATCAGAGTCTCATCTCATCAATCAGCTTCAACTGAATCAAATGAATTAACTATTTATATTCATTCATAAATCAGAGCATTACAGATGAATCTCCAAAATGTTTAACAGAACAGATATACAAACAAACACATGAGCTTCATGTAGATTTAACATGGAAATAATGATGTTCAGTTCAGTCACTGTGTGTGTGTGTGTGTGTGTGTGTGTGTGTGTGTGTGTGTGCATGTTAGTACTGTAATTACTTATAATAATCAACCTGATAATGTTTTTCTTTTTCATAGAGCATGGACTCTAACATGATTTTTGGAACACCGTATCAGTATAAATCTTCCAAAATGACAGCAGTATGAACTGATACTCTGATACATTTCCATTCCTCATCATTTGATGTTGAACTTTTCTTCTCGAGGATTCAATGAGTCTTTACTGTCAAGGCATCACATGTGCTACAGTATATGACACCAAATCCAATCGTGGCTCCGGGACCCAGTTTGTATAAAGGTTAAAATTTTAAATGTAAATATTACATGTAAGATAAAATATAAAGCATAGCAATAGTATGTTATACGTGAGAGATGAAATGTCTGGTGAGAAAAATGAGAAAGTGTCCATGAGGAGTGTATGTTTGGTTAGGTCAGTGCTTCTCAAATAGTGATAACAAGAAATCACAGAGCAAGTGATATTAAGTGTACTGAACAAACCCAAAAGAGACAACATGGAGGAATATTTAACAGGGATGACTGAGAGAAAGGTGGAGAGAGATGAAGATAATGAGAGCAACAAAAGTCAACCGAAAACTAAATGTCGAAGCGTATGTAGCGCCTGGCTTCACTGTAACTGTAACTTCACTGTAACTAACTAAGGTGGAGACGAAGAAAGACCGGTGTGTCTGCTGTGTCTTAAAATGTTGGCAGCGGACAGCGTGAAGCCAAATAAATGAAGGCGACACTTAAAGATATTACACCCCAATCACGCTGATAACCGCTTGAGTTTTTTAATGGTAAACGTGATGCGTATATCCAGCAAACATAACGCTTTATGAAAACTACTTCAGAAAAGCTGTGCTGGAAAACGGGCGCGTTGGAGACATCAGTTCTGACTTCCACAAAAAAAAAAAAAACGGCACAAATTGTTGTATTCATTTTTGTTTTGTAGGTTAAAGAGTTAATAAATTGTGCTCCTGAATGAATGTTGCTGATGAATTTGAATTTATTATTATTTATTGATTTTATCTAATTTAATTTTTCAGTATCAAATGCAGTCAGTTCAAAAATATTTCTAGTTTAAATAAGCATTTTATTTGTTTCTGTTACAAACTAAAAAACAAAGTTAATCAAATTATTCTTTGTTCTAAGTTGATCTATATTTCTTTCTTTTTTGTTTTCTTTATTGTTAATAAGGAGACATTGTTATAAAAGAGGGGTACTTATAACAAATTTATAGACAAATCATACTACAGTGGTCATGTAAAAATACTTTATCCCATTTTGTCATGTGGGGGGGGGGGAGGTGAGGTGAGTGTGTGGGGGGGGGGGCGCAAAATGTTTTCTTTTTCCTAGGGGGGGCTTAACAGAAAATAATTGAGAATCACTGGGTTAGGTGGAGTTTAAGAGTTTCACTGATTCTGGAATGAAGCTGTTTCTTCTTCTTGAGGTTTAGCACTTACTGCTTCGCAGGCTCCTACATGAGGGGAGCAGGCCAAAAAGTGGGAGTGCTGGGTGAGTGGGGTTGTTCATGATGCAGGAGGCCCTTTTCCTGCATCTGGAGGTGTAGATGTTCCGTGACACACCTGAGTCCGGCTCGGTCACATGATTCACCTCATGTCAGGACTTTTATTTAATCAGTCTGAGATTTTGTCAGGATGATTGAATGATTCTACATTTTTATTTAGAGTTTAATCAACTTTATATATTTCAACTTTGTTTTATTTAACATGATTTGTCACCTGGGCGGCATGGTGGCTTAGTGGTTTAGTATGTTCTTCTCTCAGCACTAGGGATTCCCGGTTCGAATCCCAATCTGGGTGGAGTTTGCATGTTCTCTCCGTGTCCGCGTGGGTTTCCTCCGGGTTCTCTGGTTTCCTCCCACAGTCCAAAAACTTGGATCAAGGTCAATTGAATTCTCCAAATTGCCCCATATAGAGTGTGTGTCTGTGTGTGTGAGTGTGTGCCCAGTGATAGATTGCCCCCCTGTCCTGGGTGTATCTGACCAGCGCCCAAAACGTTCTCCCCTAGATGGGCATGGAGAACCCCCCGTGACCCTAATAGAGGATAAAGCAGAAGATAATAGATTGAAGGATGGATCGGTCACCCTTCAGTTATATTTATATATATATATATATATATATATATATATATATATATATATATATATATATATATATATATATATATATATATATATATATATATACTGTGCGTGTATATCAAAACAAATGTTTTTGTTTTTATTTTAACAGAATGTTTTAATGCAGTTTAATGGAAGACAATAAAACTCATCATTGTATCAGTTTATTAAACTGCTGTATGTATTAAAACAGTGAAAAATATCATCTTTAAATAAAAACCATATCTATAAATAATAACTAACGTTTTTTTTTATCAGACTGTATGATCATGAAGATCACATAAATAGATTTGATTGAATTCCTCTAAACGACACATCTCTCCTTACTGTAAACCTTAAACGTAACAAAAACATCAGTTTCAGTCGAATCTGTTTTTATTTTTAATTTGAACATGAATATTAAAGCATTTTGATTTTTCCATTGTAAACTCGCTGGTTAAGTCCTCTTTGAGGGTAAAGTTGAAACAGAAGCGACCTGAACCGTACACTTTCTTTTTTAAAGCTGATTGAGATTTCATTTATTTTATCTGCTCATGACCAAATGTTTATTTGAAAGGGAAATGAAGCGAGTGGAGAGTTTAGAGGATGTCATGTTGAGCCCATATTTTGTTCCAGCTCTGTTTTCACCTGTTTCTGGTTCCTTTATTACAATCTGTGGTTCCTCTTGCATTTGGTTTAACTCTGGATGTAGATCTTCATTGGTATGTTCTCCACTGAGCTCTTTATTCTGGATTAAACAGACCATAGCAGCATGTACAGTGGGTGTGACCTTCAGCATGTACAGTACAAGACCTTAGTATGGTTTGTTCAAATCCCAGTGGTTTTATTCTAACTCTTTGGTTAAGTCTACTGTGAAAGTGAAGCTGATGTATGAGAGTCGGCAAAACACCAAATAATCAAAACATTTAATTCTTTGAAGGTAAGTCCCCCCTCTTTTGGTTTATTTTAATGCAGGGTGCCAAATAAAGTGAGCTGTGCTATCCGAGGTATGGTAGTTGTTGTAGTGGTCTCTATATTGTATAAATATAATGTTCAACAATTATAAAATGTAATTATTTTGTTAATATCCTAATTTTTATTACATTGAATTATCCTAAGGATGTACAGTACACCTAAAAACTTCAGATATTTGATTGATTGCTGTTTAGATTGTGAGTCTGTGCTGTGGTCCTCTAGTGGACCAATAGCTAACCAATATCTAGTCTGTGTCTAGTCTGACTTCAGGTTGATTTCTATCTCATTAGCGTTATGCTAATTTTGCTGGTTAAGACCTTTTTGATGGTAACATTGAAACAAGGCACAGCAGACGACCTCTCTGACGACCGCTGAAACCTGATGACATCATTATATTCATCATCATCAGTCTGATATGGTACGTATGAATTTTTTGTATATCATGTCTACTGTAATGTACAAAGAAACTATAACTGTCCTGTTGAGGTGGTTCTTCCCAGAGGAAGATTTTTTTTTTTATCATATTATAATCTTTGGTTTCTCAGAACACTCATTTGTGATTCTCACTTATATCATACTGTATTTAGAGTTTGTCACAGATGTTTCTCTTAAAATTTCTTAGAAAATAAAGTGAGACAAAGATGAAATATGATGCTACAGAATTGTTAGCTTATACAAACAAAATGTGATTTCATATTAGAAATGTACTAACTTGATGGTTGGACAGAGTTCAGGGTCAGAAACGATACAGGACCCCTTGAGTTCAAGTTCAATTAATTAATTTTTATAGTGCTTTTTACAGCCTGAACCCCCAAAGAGCAAGCCGACACGACAGTGGCAAGAAAAAACTCCCTCTTATGTTTTTGTTTTTTTAGTAAGAAACCTTGGTCCACCTACTGGACAAACAGTGACAGTGGCACTTGAAACGGTGGAAGTGTTCTTGCTGGTTTGTGACGTCACATCGTCTCACATCGCAGGTTTGATTCCTATTGTTCTCTGAAGCACTAACTCTCTACAGAGAAGAATCTGTTTACACAAACTTCTCCATCATCACCTTTAATGGCTGTTCATAATCTGCTATTGTCAACATGGAGCTTACTCCCCCCCCCCCCCCAACATCTTCATTTATAAATGAAATAAAGTCAAATACAAACATTTCACATATTTTTATATCCTCGAATCATTCAGCATTTATAGAATATGCATGACAATGCAAATATGATCGAGTTATAACATTATTGTATGAAAATCCTCCTGAGGAATGAAATTACTACACAGCGAGGGGCAATTAGAACGGGGCAATTAAGGTACCTTAATTACTTCAGCAGGCTCAGTGGGGTACTCAACCGGGCCGCATTAACAGTTTAGGACAGCCATGTACAGATTGTTTTGTGATAGGTGTCCGTATTTAACAATTGAAAAAACTATATAAGTCTATTGAGGGCATCCTACATGACCTCCAGTCCAATAGAAATCCAGGTTCCATCCAGTAAATCGTCCTAGATGCAGTGCTCCAGCAGAGTCATGGACAAAGAGCTGTCCACACCTCAGAGAACCTGGTGACACCTCAAAAGAAACAGACAAAAAATAATAAAGCAGTTAGAGCTAAAAAGTGCAATGACAGTCCAGGGCCCTGCTCAAGCTCTGAGAAGATACAGATGTGCACTCAGCACTGATGGATACAGATGTGCACTCAGCACTGATGGATACAGATGTGCACTCAGCACTGATGGATACACACACCTTTACACATCTACCACAGTTTAATTATTTTGCTTCATTTCCTAATAAAAATGATGTTCTGTTCTTCAGATCAAGCAGAAGCTGCAGGAGCATGGTGTGGTGAACGTCAAAGTAACATCAAATAACATCCAGGTGGAAAAATGTTTCACAGACTACAGAAGTAAAAAATTGTTTTAAACCAGGTGTAAATAATAGACCTAGTTACTGCGTGTATGTCACACACTTTATTATTATTCATTACTCCACAGACACATGTAGCTTTAGCATGTTAGCACAGAGAAACCAAAGTGAGTTTTATTTACTCGATATTATATAAAAAAAAATTTTTATTATTAATTAATGACGTGTGTCACATAATTCATTCCCCATCTCCACGCTTATTTATCTGCTGAAGTAATTAAGGTACCTTAATTGCCCCGTTCTAATTGCCCCTCGCTGTGTAGTAATTTCATTCCTCAGGAGGATTTTCATACAATAATGTTATAACTCGATCATATTTGCATTGTCATGCATATTCTATAAATGCTGAATGATTCGAGGATATAAAAATATGTGAAATGTTTGTATTTGACTTTATTTCATTTATAAATGAAGATGTTACGGGGGGGGGGGGGGGTAAGCTCCATGTTGACAATAGCAGATTATGAACAGCCATTAAAGGTGATGATGGAGAAGTTTGTGTAAACAGATTCTTCTCTGTAGAGAGTTAGTGCTTCAGAGAACAATAGGAATCAAACCTGCGATGTGAGACGATGTGACGTCACAAACCAGCAAGAACACTTCCACCGTTTCAAGTGGCACCGTCACCGTTTGTCCGGTAGGTGGCGGTAAAACCCTCCAAATGAAGCGGAAGGTAATGAATGAATGAACTCGCTCCTGCTAGCACGCCTTGCTTGTTGATAGTAAATCGCGTGAGCTGCATGCATGTTTAGTCCACAATTTATACTCAAATATCCGATTTGTCTCATTTTTTAAATCACAACAGAGTAAATCTGTACCAAAATTAAACTAACTATGTAAAATAACATGTTTACCTCGCTGTACTGCACCCCCCCCCCCCATCGAGTTGAGCTACTTTGGCTTAGTGCGCATGCGCACACCACAGAAGCTGATTTCCATCACTTCGCCTGTCGATTCGAGCTACCCGAGCGATTTCGAGTGATTCGAGGTAATTACTCAAGTTAAATGCATTATATTTCCGAATTACATTTATATATTCGTGTATATGTGCTCTTAAAACAATAATTAACACCATTAGTGCAATTTGTTAATTTCTAAAAAGTTCGTCAGGTTAATAAAAGTGCACCGCTCTTTAACGTGCGAGTTGTAAAGTTTTTACGTGAACACATTCATATATCATAATTAACTCAGTGTATTGTGTTGTTCTGTTTAGCTGAATGATTTTACTTTCCTTTATCCTTCAAATGCGTTACCCAGTCTTTTTTTCCACATTTAAACACCAAATATGGTTTGTGTATATACTTTGTTACAGCCAAAAGATTAAAATCCTTTTATCAATCTCCTGTTTCAACCGTATAAAGGATTAATCTGGTAAGATTGGCAATTTCAAAATTGACTAATTAAATTTCACTTAATTAGCTCAATTTAATTAAATAAAGTTAATTTAATTAGACTTAGTTTATTTTTTACAAATATATTAACAAATTTAAATGTGTGTGTGTGTATGTATATATATATATATGTATATATATATTCATTCATTATCTCCCGCTTTATCCTCTATTAGGGTCGCGGTGGGGTTCCCCATGCCCATCCAGGGGAGAACGTCTCAGGCGCTGGGCAGATAGACCCAGGACAGGGCGCCAATCCATCGCTGGGTACACACTCACTCACTCAAGCACACTCTATATGGGGCAATTTAGAGAACTCAATTAACTTGATCCATGTTTTTGGACTGTGGGAGGAAACCGGAGAACCCGGAGGAAACCCACGCGGACACGGGGAGAACGTGGAAACTCCACCCAGATGGGGATTCGAACCGGGAATCCCTAGCGCTGAGAGGCGAACGTGCTAACCACTAAGCCACCGTGCCGCCCGTATATATATATATATATATATATATATATATATATATATATATATATCACTTTATATGTATTCATATTCAGCTGTCACAATCTGTTACTAAAAAAAAATTATTAAGACCATTTTATTCGTTTCTGATAAAGCACAAGAGAAGCAAAAAATGACATACTCATCTTACTATTGTTGAAAAACAAACGGTAAAATATATATATATATATATATATATATATATATATATATATATATATATATATATATATATATATATATATATATATATATATACACTGTATATATAAAACTCTAAAAGTGATTTAAAGTCTGTGCTGTTGGGTAATTGCAGCATTGCCCCTCCCACTCCCCCTTCGCACTTATCTGTGAGAATGCTAATGAATGGGGATGGTGTACAAGACTCACAGAATCTGGGGCTAAAAAACATTTAAAATATACTCACTTACAACACCTGAATTGTGTCACAAACTTCTACAAACACATCATTCTGGTATTCATAATGCATTATTAACACCTTTTTAAAATCTTATAAAGTATTTACATTGATGTACATAACCAGACTCATAAAATGTTATAAGGACATGCCATAAGGCTTTATAACACAAGGTTATGCATTATAAATCAGAAATGATACATTTTAACTGTTCATTAACTTATTATAGAGACCATAAAGTTGTTTGTTTTTAACAAAAAAAGCTCACTGTGCTTTTCCTAAAAATTACTTTAGAAATAAAGGAATAAAGTCATAACTGTTTAGAAATGCGTATAAGCTCTCTTTACAGCCACAAAGTGTTGTTATTATTTACTTATTTAAAATAGACTGCATACATAGTAGTACACAATGACTTATAAATGCTCTTTACAGACTTGTTTTAAGTAACAATGTCTAACCTTCCAAAGAATAAAAATAATTTTATATTATAATTATAATTTCCTCCCACAGTCCAAAAACATGGATCAAGTCAATTGAGTTCTCCAAATTGCCCCATGTAGCGTGTGTGTGCCTGAGTGAGTGTGTGTCCAGCGATAGATTGTCGTCCTGTCCTGGGTGTATCTGCCCAGTGCCCGAAATGTTCTCCCCTGGATGGGCATGGGGAACCCCCCCCACGACCCTAATAGAGGATAAAGCGGAAGATAATGAATGAATGAATGAATGAATGAATGAATATTATAATGCATTTTCACTGTGTCAAAAAGCCTTATGTCAAATTGTTATAACACTTTATGACTTTGATTATGAACATCTATGTGCATTAACAAACACTTATGACAGATTTTATAAAGCATTATGAATACTCTATACAGCTTTATAAATGTACTTAAAATATAATTTATTTTTTTAATGAATTATTTATAATAACTTATTTATAAATGCACTTATAATGCATTGTGAATACCAGATTCCTTTAAAGTGTTACCAATAATTCTTCACTTCTGTAATAGTGTACTATAGTTACAATCTCTCTCTCTAGCAATGGAGAAAAGATGGGAAGAAGTCTTTAACTTTCTCTCACTGGGAACATATCCATGTGGATATAATAAATCCCAGAAGTTAAGTCTTCGGCGATTTGCCTCTAGGTTTACTGAAAAAGGTAAGTATTAAAAGTACACAATTTAACTATTGTCTTTGTGTAATACCCATATAAAAATGCTATTCGTCACTGCAGATGGAGAGCTCTTCTTTGAAAATAAGAAGGCCATTAAGTCCAAAGAAGATGCAAGAAGGCTTTTCCATGAATTTCACTCCTCTGCTATTGGAGGGCATTCAGGCACAGTAAAAATGCGCAATGCCATGTGCTCCAGATTTTACTGGCGGGGCATGTCAGTTGATATTGACAACTGGGTACGTTTTAGAATTTGTGTGTGTCTGAGACTTTACAAAAGTTAGGAAAGCTGTGTTAATATTAATTATATATATTTTAACAGGTCTCTGAATGTGATAAATGCCAAAGGATTGGAAAACCTTTGACAGCTTCAGAACCATTAGAATGTATAAAGGTAATTGTTAATGGTTATGTCTTTATGCTAAACTTCATAATAAATAGTATGTAAACGTAATCCTTTCCATTTATTGGTCTCTGCTGTGTGGGAGCTCATTGGGATTGATTTGACTGGACCTCCCCCAAAAACAATCCAAGGCTTTAAGTTCATCCTTACAGCAACAGACTATTTTTCAAAATGGGTGGAGGCATTCCCATTGAAAACCAAAGCGGCAGCTGAAGTGGGACAAAAACTTTAATCCATTATATATAGGCATGGTTGTCCGAAAAGAATTCTTTCTGACCAGGGAAGAGAATTTGTGAATCAAGTAGGTGCATTTTGTTAAAATTACATTTAAAGATATTTTGTTTTGTGCTAGGATTATTTTTATAATTCATTTATTTTTTAGCTCAACAGCAGCCTCTGTAAGGTTTTGGGAATTAAATGTAGTGTCACAGCTGCATACCATCCACAAACCAATGGCCTTGATGAGAAGACCAATTCCAACATAAAGAGGCATGTCTCTTTTTATTGCAAGACTTAAAAAATCGTTAAACTGTTTTAAAATAGTATTTGTAGCATATTAATATTGTTCTACATTAAATTATCACTATTCATTCACTAATAGTAGTTAATGTATTTTCTATATTGTACTAGCATTGTAAACCCCAAACTTACAAAAAATTAGTTTGTATGATTTTTGAATATTGCATTCTAGAGCTCTCACGAAATTGGTGATTAATAAGCAAGACAACTGGGATGTCTTTTTAGATGTGGCATTATATGGAAGATGTGGCATTGTATGGAAGGGAGGCAGTATTTCCTTCGGAAGTTCCCGTTGATTTACCGGTCAGTTTTTTCAACTAACAAAAATAATTGTCTTGTTGTTAATAACTCCTTTATGACTTTCATTGTCTGTATATTTTTAATTGATATATTTTAATATATTTTTAATTGATTCATTTTCCATTTCAGCTTTAGTCTGTTAACATGATGTAATTAAAGCTATAAAATCATCCTACCTGCTGTATTAAAGGTAACAGTCTGTTAACATGACGTAATTAAAGCTATAAAATCATCCTACCTGCTGTATTAAAGGTAACAGTCTGTTAACATGACGTAATTAAAGCTATAAAATCATCCTACCTGCTGTATTAAAGGTAACAGTCTGTTAACATGACGTAATTAAAGCTATAAAATCATCCTACCTGCTGTATTAAAGGTAACAGTGTGTTAACATGACGTAACACTGACCTGGACCCCTCCACTATCAGTGCATTCACTGTCAGACCACAACTCCCACTTTCTGATCACTGCCAAATCAATATTTACCTCAAAAGAATCAGTCAGAATCAAAGCATTACACCTGAGCAACACCTGCAACATGTTTAAATTAAACCCAACATTTGAATTGAGCCATGAGACTGAAACTCAAATCTGCTGTTGACTCCACCATCATCATTAACCAAATTAATAACTTCCTCTCAGAACCATTTGATCTAAACCAATCAGGTATCAATAAAGCAGCTTCAAAAATGCACAGAATATTTTATAAATCGGCTCAGATTGCAGGCCTCAAACTAAACACCACCAAATCAAAACCCAAAACAGAAACGGAGGAATGGTTTGATGAAGACTGCAAAGGAATCAGAAATAAATTACGACAACTATCAAACCAAAAACATAGAGAACCTACCAATCATCAAATCCGATTAAATTATACTCTAAATCTAAAAGAATACAAAAAGATTTTATGACATAAAAAACACAAACATTACACCCATTATCTCCAAAAAATTGAAAACTCCATTAATCAAAATCAATTCTGGGAATTGTGGAACAACCTGAACAACAACAAATCACATAATCTGGCCATAGAGAGCCCAAACATCTGGAAACAGCATTTTGAAAAATTATATGAACAAATACCAGCAGACAATCTCAATTCTGAACAACAAGAAATCAAAGACAAACTAAATATATTAGAATCTACAATAAAAAACTACCAAAACCCAATTGATTATAATCAAGGGCTGCAGGATGTCACTCAAAATCCATATCCTTGATGCTCATTTTGATAAGTTCAAAGAGAACATGGGAGCTTATTCAGAGGAGCAAGGGGAGCGCTTCCACCAGGACATTATGAATTTTGAATGCCGTGTCATTCAATGGTGTCATTCAATGGGAACAAGTACCCATCTCTTCCTGTAGCTCACTCGGTGCACCTGAAAGAGGAATACACCAGTGTCAAGATGTTGCTAGGTGCCTTGAAGTATGATGAGTATGGCTGGGAAGTTATTGGAGATTTCAAAATGGTGTCATTCCTGATGGGCCTCCAAGGTGGTTTTACTAAGTATCCTTGCTTTATTTGCCTTTGGGACAGCCGGGATACTAAAGCGCACTACCACAGGCGGGACTGGCCTCAGCGGACAGAGTTCACTGTGGGGAAGAACAATGTAAAGTGGGAGCCACTGGTGGACCCACGCAAGGTGATGATGCCACCACTACACATCAAGTTGGGGCTCATAAAACAATTTG
This sequence comes from Corydoras sp. C115, assembly GCA_019802505.1. Classification (NCBI taxonomy): domain Eukaryota; kingdom Metazoa; phylum Chordata; class Actinopteri; order Siluriformes; family Callichthyidae; genus Corydoras; species Corydoras sp. C115. The sequence continues at coordinate 111,951 of JAFMOC010000908.1, read as the reverse complement.
TCAGGGCTCTAGATAAGGAGTCGAGAGCTTTCAATTACCTCCAAGATCTTTTCCCTAAGCTGTCTGAAGCAAAGATCAAAGCTGGTGTCTTCGTCGGACCACAAATCAAGAAGATGATAGAGTGCAGTGAATTTCCCAAGAAGCTGAATAGGAAGGAGAGAGCAGCTTGGAACAGTTTTGTCACAGTGGTTCGCGGCTTCCTAGGCAATCATAAAGATGAAAACTATGTACAACTGGTCCAGACTCTGATAAAGAACTATGCTGTAATGGGCTGCAGGATGTCACTTGTCATGCTTTGCGAAGGATGGAGGCGAGGCGGGTCGAGTTCCGGGTAGGCACACTTTATTTACAGTCCAGGACGAGCGTCCTATGCACCACAGGAGCTTCAGAAAAACCCAACACAAAAACAAACTTGGATAAAGTTGCGGAGCGCGTGCAGCAGTCCCGATCCGGCGTGCAGCGCTCCCGCCAGAAATCAAAGCGCGGCAGCGACTCAAACAAAGGGACGGGGCGGAGTCCGCGCGTCCGGGACCCGTCAGCTCCGGTGCAGGTGCCCAGGTGTACCTACTCCTCCGGGTGCTGAGGGACGAGAGTCCGGTCACTGGGATCAAAAATACAAGGCTCGTTAACGAGGGGGGCAATTGGCTTCGAACCCCGATCTGGTCTCAAACCCCAACCAACGACGTTCCGACACGGCCATCCCGCGGCATCCTGCGTCTTAAATAATCCCCAAGGGAGGTGGAGTCCCGGGACGGGGCAATGAGCGTGCCCCTTCAATACTCCGGTGACGCCCCACGCACCGCGGCTTCTGCCCGTGGGACGTCCGCGGTAGGGGGTGTGACACTACCCCCCCCCCCCTTACGGGCCCTCCCAGAGACGGTGGATGTGGTGGAACTTACCCTACCCCGGCGGCGAGGGCGACCTCTGGGTCTGCGAGCCGGACGGTCCGGGAAGCGCGCATGGAACTCCGTGATGAGCGAGGGGTCCAAAATGTCCTTAGCGGCCACCCAACTTTGTTCCTCAGGACCAAACCCCTCCCAGTCCACCAGATACTGCAGTTGTGACCCCCATCTACGAGAGTCCAACAGCGAGGCGACCTTATAAATCGGAGGCAGATCCTTGCACCCCGGCGCCGAGTTGCTAACCTCCGCCCACCCCGACTCCAACGGCCCTGCCACGTACGGTTTCAGTAGGGACGAGTGGAAAACGGGGTGAATCCTCCATCCGCGGGGCAGTGCTAATTTAAATGTTACCTCGTTCATGCGCCTCACTATGCGGTGCGGGCCGCTGTACCGAGGGAGAAGCTTACGTGAACCTGTGCAGCGCAAGTTTCGGGTGCTGAGCCACACACGATCCCCCACTTCTTGTCTCGGTGCCTGGCCTGCTCAATCCTCTGATGCACCTGCTCCCAGACCGTCTCGCTTCTGCGAAACCAGTCGTCCACCGCGGGTGCCTCAGACGGTTCCGGGTCCCACAACGCGAACGGGGGCTGGTAGCCCAGCATGCACTGAAAAGGCGTAAGCCCCGTCGCTGAATGACGCAGCGAATTCTGGGCGATGCTCGCCCAGGGCAGGAACCGAGGCCAATCGGTCGGGTTCTGACACGCGAACAAACGTAAGAACTTGTTAAGTTCCTGATGCGATCGTTCGCATAACCCGTTGGTCTCCGGGTGATACCCGGAGGACAGGCTGGCCGAGGTTCTCAACTTTTCGCAAAATGCCCGCCATACGGCCGAAGTGAATTGAGACCCGCGATCCGACAGGATGTCCTCTGGGATTCCGAACTGCGCGAACACATGCTGAAAGAGGAGTTTGGCAGTTTGGAAAGCGGAGGGAAGACCCTTCAGGGGTAGGCACTTTAGTGCCCGCGAGAACCGATCACAGACGGTGAAAATGGTGTTAAAACCCGAGGATACTGGAAGGTCCGTCACAAAGTCTATGGCGATGTGTGACCAAGGCCGTGTCGGCACAGGCAGGGGTACCAATTTGCCAGCCGGTAGCGTACGGGGTGTTTTACACACGGCGCACAACGAACAGGAGCTCACAAACTCGTGCACGTCCTTAGCCAGGGATTCCCACCAGTATTTCCTACGGATGATCTCCGCTGTGCGAGTCTCACCCGGGTGACCACTACAAGGAGATGTGTGGGCCCACGTAATGAGCCGGCTACGAAACTGACCTGGGACGTACAGGCGATCGTTAGGACATTGGGGCGGCGACGGCGAGCTCCCCAGGCTCCGACGCAACTCGTCATCGAAGTCCCAACGAAGGGCCCGCACGAAGCAGCGGGTGGGAAGGATGGGCGTGTTGCTTTCCGGATCCCGGTCTCGTGGGTCGTGGATGCGGTCTGAACTGAAGTTAAAAAAAAGTCCTTTTTCTTTCTATTCTGCAATTGTATTGTTCAACTTGAGAAAATATTTGCTCACAGAATATGTTGTGGTGTGTTCATTTTGTTGTACTGTGGTTTGTTAGCTCTCTAAACTCAGAACATTTTGTTTTAAGTTGTGTTAAGTGATATTTTTTTACACTCTGTTTATTTAAAAAAAACAGAATTGCACTGAAAGGAAGAAAATTCCTTTTTTATTGTTTTGCCTAAGAACAATTCTATTTGAAAAAAAGAAACAAAGAAAGAAAAAACTGTCTAGTGAGAGGAGTATTTTTACTTTATATTTGTATTGTCGTTTCTCCTTTTGTACCTCAAAAATATATATTTTCCTCACGTTAAAGCAAACTTTGTTTTATTACTGTTCCATTGTTTCTAAACAAAGATGTTGATTGGGATACATTATTTTGTTGTCACCTACAATGTTTGGCGAAATTCTATACTAGGTCTTTTGGATCAATGAAGCTTAAATATTAAAAAGTATCGGTATCGAATATCGCGATATTGTCCCTGTATTTACTTGGTATCGGATCGATACCAAAATTCTTGGTATCGCACAGCTCTACTTGAAGCGTCTTTTTGTGGTGTTTCTTTGTGTTAAAGCGTCTTTTTGTGGTGTTTCTTTGTGTTAAAGCGTCTGTTTGTGGTGTTTCTTTGTGTTAAAGCGTCTTTTTGTGGTGTTTCTTTGTGTTAAAGCATCTTTTTGTGGTGTTTCTTTGTGTTAAAGCGTCTGTTTGTGGTGTTTCTTTGTGTTTAAAGCGTCTTTTTGTGGTGTTTCTTTGTGTTAAAGCGTCTGTTTGTGGTGTTTCTTTGTGTTAAAGCCTCTTTTTGTGGTGTTTCTTGGTGTTAAAGCGTCTGTTTGTGGTGTTTCTTTGTGTTAAAGCGTCTTTTTGTGGTGTTTCTTTGTGTTAAAGCGACTGTTTGTGGTGTTTCTTTGTGTTAAAGCGTCTGTTTGTGGCGTCTGTTTGTGGTGTTTCTTTGTGTTAAAGCGTCTGTTTGTGGTGTTTCTTTGTGTTAAAGCGTCTGTTTGTGGTGTTTCTTTGTGTTAAGGCGTCTTTTTGTGGCGTTTCTGTGTGTTAAGGCGTCTTTTTGTGGCGTTTCTTTGTGTTGAAGCGTCTGTTTGTGGCGTTTCTTTGTGTTAAAGCGTCTTTTTGTGGTGTTTCTTTTGTGTTAAAACGCCACAAACAGACGCTTCAACACAAAGAAACGCCACAAAAAGACGCTTTCTTTGTGTTAAAGCGTCTTTTTGTGGCGTTTCTTTGTGTTAAAGCGTCTGTTTGTGGCGTTTCTTTGTGTTAAAGCGTCTTTTTGTGGCGTTTCTTTGTGTTAAAGCGTCTGTTTGTGGCGTTTCTTTGTGTTAAAGCGTCTGTTTGTGGCGTTTCTTTGTGTTAAAGCGTCTGTTTGTGGTGTTTCTTTGTGTTAAAGCGTCTGTTTGTGGTGTGTTCTTTTTGTGTTAAAGCGTCTGTTTGTGGTGTTTCTTTGTGTTAAAGCGTCTGTTTGTGGTGTTTCTTTGTGTTAAAGCGTGTTTCTTTGTGTTAAAGCGTCTTTTTGTGGTGTTTCTTTGTGTTAAAGCGTCTGTTTGTGGTGTTTCTTTGTGTTAAAGCGTCTTTTTGTGGTGTTTCTTTGTGTTAAAGCGTCTGTTTGTGGTGTTTCTTTGTGTTAAAGCGTCTGTTTTCTTTGTTAAAAGTGTCTGTGTTGTTTTTTTGTGTTAAAGCGTCTGTTTGTGGTGTTTCTTTGTGTTAAAGCCTCTTTTTGTGGTGTTTCTTTGTGTTAAAGCGTCTGTTTGTGGTGTTTCTTTGTGTTAAAGCGTCTTTTTGTGGTGTTTCTTTGTGTTAAAGCGTCTGTTTGTGGTGTTTCTTTGTGTTAAAGCGTCTTTTTGTGGTGTTTCTTTGTGTTAAAGCGTCTGTTTGTGGTGTTTCTTTGTGTGGTGTTTCTTTGTGTTAAAGCGTCTGTTTGTGGTGTTTCTTTTTGTGTTAAAGCGTCTGTTTGTGGTGTTTCTTTGTGTTAAAGCGTCTTTTTGTGTGTTTTTCTTTGTGTTAAAGCGTCTGTTTGTGGTGTTTCTTTGTGTTAAAGCGTCTGTTTGTGGTGTTTCTTTGTGTTAAAGCGTCTTTTGTGTTAAAGCGTCTTGTTTGTGGTGTTTCTTTTTTTGTGTTAAAGCGTCTTTTTGTGGTGTTTCTTTGTGTTAAAGCGTCTGTTTGTGGTGTTTCTTTTTTGTGGTGTTTCTTTGTGTTAAAGCGTCTGTTTGTGGTGTTTCTTTGTGTGTTAAAGCGTCTGTTTGTGGTGTTTCTTTGTGTTAAAGCGTCTGTTTGTGGTGTTTCTTTGTGTTAAAGCGTCTGTTTGTGGTGTTTCTTTGTGTTAAAGCCTCTTTTTGTGGTGTTTCTTTGTGTTAAAGCGTCTGTTTGTGGTGTTTCTTTGTGTTAAAGCGTCTGTTTTGTGGTGTTTCTTTGTGTTAAAGCGTCTGTTTGTGTGTGTGTTTTTTGTGGTTTGTGTTAAAGCGTCTGTTTGTGGTGTTTCTTTGTGTTAAAGCGTCTGTTTGTGGTGTTTCTTTGTGTTAAAGCGTCTGTTTGTGGTGTTTCTTTGTGTTAAAGCGTCTGTTTGTGGTGTTTCTTTGTGTTAAAGCGTCTTTTTGTGGTGTTTCTTTGTGTTAAAGCGTCTTTTTGTGGTGTTATTGGAGACTTTGGAGACTCTGAGATGAACAGATGCTCTTCAGTTACTGTCCTCAGCGCGAGCCCCGTCACAACACTCACACTTACACCAACACCGCTTCAGCGCATGCGCACAGCACACTCACCACACAGGTTGTTGGTTAGTATTTGGAACAGATTTCGGGTGTTTGTTTTGCTCTCTTTTTTCTCTCCACAACGTTCTTCCTTTACAGCTTCTAAATCTGACAAAGAAACGACATGATCAGCAAGATTTACCTCAGAGTCCTGAGCCCGCCAGCATTCCCGCCATTTCTCACCTCAGACCGCGCTCCCAATCGATTCAGGAGTCGATTCCGACACGCTCGCACACTCGGCGCCCCCCAGTGGACATGTGCGCTTTCTAAACATGGCATCAATAAAGAAAGCGTCTCCAAAGTTCCTAAACGCACTGTTTAAGATTCTTCCACCATTCTGTTGTATTCTCTATACACTGATTACAAACCTTTAACACTACGGGACACTTTAGCTTTGAACTTTGACACTAACAACACTTTACATACAGTCACATGACTATTTACACGCTATACATTATACATTTAGCATTTATTCTTAACCATCAATCTGCACCGCCATCCATTTAATCAGCTTTAATTGCATTTAGACTTTTTGTACTATTGTTTAATACTGTTTTGTTCTTTTTTATTATTGTATTATTGTTTTTTCTGCTGCTGGTTGCTAAATTTACTCCGGGATAAATAAAGTATCCTCTCTATCTATCTCTCTAAAACTGTCGACTGCGTTGTCATTTAAATGTAATGTTTTTATTAAAACATATGAAAAACAGAAATGATTCTAATATAGTTTAAGGACTTGTGTAATTGTTTTTAATTGTAAAAAGAAGAAAATAAATGAGATATTTTTATGTTTTAGAGGAAATCACATACAACATTAAAAGAAAAATATTTTATTTGTAACAAATGATCATCTTAGACATATTGCACTTTATCATATTATTTTAATATAAAAAAGTTATTAAAAATGGTAAAGAAAATTAACTTCTACTTTTGTTAAGAATATAAAATAGGGCAGCACGGTGGCTTAGTGGTTTAGCATGTTCTCCTCTCAGCGCTAGGGATTCCCGGTTCAAATCCCCATCTGGGTGGAGTTTCCATGTTCTCCTCGTGTCCGCATGGGTTTCCTTCAGACAGTCCAAACACATGGATCAAGGTCAATTCAGTCCTCCAAATTGCCCCATATAGAGTGTGTAAGTGAGTGAGTGTGTCCAGCGATATATTGGCGTCCTGTCCTGGGTGTATCTGCCCAGCGCCCGAGACGTTCTCCCCTGGATGGGCATGGGGAACCCCCCCGCGACCCTAATAGAGGATAAAGCAGAAGATAATGGATGGATGTATATAAATATTTCCTCGCTCAGCAACTTTGTGTACCACGTTCTCAGTGCTGCCCTCTGGTGTTTATATGACCGAACTGTGCACTGAGCTTACTCTTGGCCGTGTGACTGCAGCTACCAACTGAAAACACGACATCACCTTTAATGACTGGATTAATTTAAAGGACTTTGTCCTTTTTCTTTGAGTCTTTTTCTCACTTTGCAGCTCACGTCCACATTTCCTAAAGTGCTTTGTTCCACATGAACTTTGTCTTTCTGATCTGATTCGGTTTGATTCGTTCCTTTTTCTCTCTTTAAGTCGAGCTCTTCACTTGGTTTGTGTTCTATGCTGCTTCCACACTCAGGTTTTAGTGTTATTGATCTAATAATGTCATCTAGAACAATCTATTAGTTAGAGGAATGAGCTGAACCATGGACTTCAATACTCTAACTGTGTCACTGTTAATAATAACATTCAAAATGAATCAGCAAAAGATTTGATTCATCACTGATGGTGTGTATCGGTGCTCCACTTCATCCTCTGTAGAGAAGAACAGATTCTGTATGAGAGAAGAAACCAGATCAGACATCATCAGGACTTCATCAGAGGAAATACCAGTCTGTGTGTGTGTGTGTGTGTGTGTGTGTGTGTGTGTGTGTGTCTCACTGTAGTCTCTTCAGGTTACAGTGAGGATCATTCTGTAGATCAGTGAGGAGTTTCTTTCCTGATTTTCCTGGTTTATTGAGATTCAGATTCAGTTCTCTCAGGTTTGATGAAGTGTTTGATCTCAGAGCTGAAGCCAAAGCAACAAAACCTTCATCTGTTAAACCACAACCATTCAACCTGCACAGACACAGAGAACATACCAAATCATCTTACAATCAGTGCATCTCTTAAACAATAACATCATAAATAATAAATCATTACAATGAAGAGAGTTTTATATTTAATGATGATCAGAATATGACATCAAACAAACAGGAAGTCAAAGAGAAACTCGATCAGGTTCTGTATCAGAGTGATTTAGTGTAATAGAACATGTGATGGTTGTGTTTAGTCTGCTATTGGAAACAAGCTTGTGAAGTCGTAGGTTGCCTGTGCTGCAAAGTTCTCTGGCTTCTTTCACAAGATTCCCATTCTCCCACCAAGGGAATCGAAAATAATCTTGGTCTTCTGTTTTCATATGGAACTGGTAAAACATGCGCTCTATGTCACTTCTTCGGAGGCGAAACAAAACTCCCACCAAGGCATTCGTTAGATCTGGACCGGTTAAAAGATAAACATTCAGAGAGGTTCCTTGGAACTTGGCAGAATACACTTCACTTGTATGATCTGAGGGAGACTGAAGATCTGGTACCACTTTCTTCACTACCATTTGGTGGCTTACTCCCATACCATCTCCATAGTTGAGACATGGATTACCACAGCCTACTACACTCCATCCCAAATCCGTTTGCTGTGCAAAGGGTTGGTTTCTTTCACCAGCCACTACTCGTTTTGGTAGTAAAGCCTGAGGACAGTTGCTGCCTATTAAAAGGCCAACTTCACAGCTTTGCTGAGGAGCAATCTCATCTGCGATATGTTCCAGATGAGTCCATAACTTTGCTATCTCCGGTGTAGGAATATGATTTCTATTTGCCGGTATAATTTCTCTGGAATAAGTCACGGGAAGTGGTATTATCTCGTCTGAATAGAACCCTCTCACTTGTAAACCAGTCATCTTCTTGCAGGACACAACACTATTTGTTGAAGATAGTGTGGTAACACTCAGCTGAACTGGTTCACTCCTTACGTTGAGTGCCCTTGCAGTCTCCTCCAGTATGAATGTCGTATCACTCTGTGTATCCAGAAGTGCGTACACAAGAACTTCACGATTTGGCTCAGCCGCAGCAGAGACCCACACTGGAATTATTGTAGATGCATGGGTGTGGCTGCCACTCACGATCACCGTATGTACTATGGCTCCACATGTACTTGTAGATGTACTTGGTTGATCTTGTGGGTTTTCTGGCCTTTCATCCTTTGGCTCGTCTTTGTATTTTGCTCCATCAGCCTTTATTACTTGTGTTCCTTCTTGCTTGCGTTCTTCTTTAGGACGGTTATCATGTAGACAAGTTGGATGACCTTTCTCGCATGTCTTGCAGATATTTCTCTCACTGCAGTTCTTGGAACGATGACCCCATTTCAAGCAACCGAAGCACAACCTTTTCTCCTGGACGAACTTGACTCTTTCTGTGATTGTCTTCTTCATAAACTTACGGCAATCTGGTAGGCTGTGTCCTGCTTTCTCACAGTAGACACAGTCCTTGATGGTAGTGTTCTCATCTGAATTCGTTATTAAAGTATTCGCTCCTGCTCTATTACTTATACCCTTACTTTTCTCTCCTTCACGTAGATTTGGTGTAGGGAAAGATGTTATTGGGTTACAAACGATTTTGGCTTCACGTGTTAGAAACTGGACAAACTGGCTGAAGCTTGGAAATTTTATACCTTGTTCTTGTAATTTTATGACTTTCCGTTTCCATCTCAAGATCAACCAATCTGGAAGTTTAGTGAGTATCTTTCTGTTTTCGCTGCAACTGTTAAGCGCTTCGAGATCTTCAATCTGAAACATTGCAGATTCACAACTGCGAAGTAAGTCAACTAGTTCTTGCAGTTCCATATTATTTTTGCTGCTTATTTTGGGCCATGCTTCGATCTTATCCATGTAGGCTTGGGCAAGGATGAATGAAATGCCATAACGTTCTTCCAGGATATGCCATGCATCAAAATAGGCTGACTCAGTCCCTTGCAGGAAGTAACTCTCTATGGCCTTCTTCGCATTTCCACCCACATATTTTCGTAGATAATATATCTTTTCTTCATCTGGGATGTTCTTTCTGTCTATAAGCGTTTGAAAGGACACTTTCCAGTCCTTGTACAGAAGTGGATCACCACTGAATATTGTTGGTTCTGGGATGGGAAGGCGATTAGCATTGATCGATTCTGCAAGTACTTTAGCAAAGGATGCTGTGTTGTCTTCAGCTGGATTTATAACAGCTTGTGGTAGGAAAGAACAACGTGGTGGACTCAGTTCCTGTTTGATTTCCTTTCCACTCTTCGCAGGAACAGCTTGATGAAGCAGCTTATCCATTTCGTCATCTAAACGTTGACTCCTTTTAGATGTTCGATAAGAACGTTCACTTTGTTCATATACTTGCTGCCTTGCCTTAGCAGCTTCCAGTTCTTTAATCATCTCCAGACGTGCTATTTCTCTGCGCTTGGCTTCTAGCTTGGCTTCTTGTTTAGCCTTTAGCTGAGCAGCGTCAGCTTCCAACCGCTGCAATTCTTCTATATGATGTTCTTGCTCTAGCATTACTTTCAAGGTGGCTTCTTTGGCAGCAACTTCGGCAGCTGCACTCCTTTTACTAGCAGAAGATCGATGGGAATAATTTGAATTCTTGCTGCTGCGAAGGCAAATGCTGCTTTTGGCTGACCTTGGCTCTTCAAGACCATGTTCTTGAACATTCGTTGCTCGGTGCATGATCTTCTGTGTCACTGATTGACAGATGTCAATTCTACGACGTGTATCTTGATCAGGAACACTAATTCGTCTCAGCTCGTCATAGATAGCATTCAAGTTTTTTGAGGCATCATTCGCCTTGGTGACATTTTCATCCAACAAGTCGGCTGAGCATTGTCCACCTAAATCTTGGTTGACGGTCTGAATGACTTCCTTCCACTTCTTGTAACACACACTGAAGCGACGTTCAATTCTTTTCACTCGTTCGTCATGTAGTGCTTGACCCTTCTCCGTTCTCTTGCGGACTCTTTGGTCTCTTTGTGGCTCTTCTTCAGGAATTGAATCAGGACCTTCTGGACAGTCAGTCACTTGTGAATGTGTATCATCATGAGACTGCGGCTCATCCTTGACGCTTGATCTTGTCTCTACGAAGATCTCGTTGCTATTCGTATCACTACGACTATTTGGCATCTTCTATCTGCAGGATTCCTCCAGCAGTGAAGCAGTGAGTTCTTACTTTTCCATGAGTTCTTACTTTACCATGAGTTCTTACTTTACCATGAGTTCTTACTGTAGCTTCCTCAGATTCAAAGTCGACAGCACAAATATTCTTTCCAATACTGATTAGGTTTATTCTTGAGTATGCACCTTAACTTTGTACATAATCTTAAACCGTGCAGTGAGAGAGTGATGAACTTACTGCAGTGTCTCCAGTTTACAGTCTGGGTTCTTCAGTCCATCAGAGAGAACCTTCACTCCTGAATCCTCCAGATTATTAGAACTCAGGTTCAGATTTTTCAGACTGGAGTTTAAACTGAGAACTGAGGACAGAGCTGAACAACTTTCACCTGATAGATTACACTTACACAACCTGAAACACACACACACACACACACACACACACACACACACACACACACACACACACACACATCAACATGGTTTCATATCATGACTCTTGTAGATAAACTCTGAGAATGATTCAACAATATCATACGTTCTGGGGGTGGAACGTTGTATTGATCATGAAGTGTTGTGTACGGGGCACACGGTTCAGTACACACACACACACACACTACACACTTCATATAGAAACATCACACACCCCACACTTCAATAGAAAACATCACCTGGAAGGCTGAACTGTAACTCTCATAGGTGAGTCCACCATATGATCCACAGTACCCTTCTCCCCATGTACTGGAACTTTGTGATCCACCTGTGTTGCACCCCACCACAGCAAAGTGTACTTCAGTCACATGAAGGCTGGCCCCCCACTGCTGAATGGAGTCTGATCTCAGTTTTTGATTGTTGGGGGATCCAGACCCCCCCACTGTACTGAATGACTGAACCATACTGCCCAAACACATCCAATCACACACACTGAATTCATCCTGATCAACCATATGACTACCAATGTGGGAGGACAGTACTTCAACTGTTTACACGGAGGGAGCCATACAACCCCGTACAACATGATCCTGTAAAATCATACATGACATATGATCACATCGGCGTCCCACTGTACTGAATTCATACTGATCCACCATATGATTGTGGATCCCCCCCCCCCCCACTGTACTGAATTCATACTGATCCACCATGAGCTCCACAGATACCCCCCCCCCACTGTACTGAATTCATACTGATCCACCAAAGATCCATGCACCCCCCCCCCACTGATCAATTCACATAAGACTGATCCACCACTGATCTGACTAAAGACACATTACACCCCCCCCCCCCCACAGTACTGAATTCATACTGATCCACCATCATGACACACCCCCATTAAAGCACCCCCCCACATACATACTGATCCACCATATGATACACATACCCCCCCCCCCCACTGTACTGAATTCATACTGATCCACCATATGATCCACATACCCCCCCCCCACTGTACTGAATTCATACTGATCCACCATATGATACAAGACATACACTGTACTGAATTCTGATCCACCATGATCCACATACACTGATGAATTCATACTGATCCACCATATGATCCACACCCCCCCCCCACTGTACTGAATTCATACTGATCCACCATATGATCCACATACCCCCCCCCCCCCACTGTACTGAATTCATACTGATCCACCATATGATCCACATACCCCCCCCCCCCACTGTACTGAATTCATACTGATCCACCATGATGATCCACATACCCCCCCCCCCCCCACTGTACTGAATTCATACTGATCCACCATATGATCCACCCCCCCCCCCCATGTATGATTCATACCCACATATGATCCCCCCCCCCCCCCCACTGTACTGAATTCATACTGATCCACCATATGATCCACATACCCCCCCCCCCCCCCCACTGTACTGAATTCATACTGATCCCATATGATCCACATACCCCCCCCCCCCCTGTACTGAATTCATACTGATCCACCATATGATCCACATACCCCCCCCCCCCCCTGTACTGTACTGAATTCATACTGATCCACCATATGATCCACATACCCCCCCCCCCCCCTGTACTGAATTCATACTGATCCACCATATGATCCACCATATGATCCACATACCCCCCCCCCCCACTGTACTGAATTCATACTGATCCACCATGACATACCCCCCCCCCCACTGTACTGAATTCATACTGATCCACCATATGATGATCACATACCCCCCCCCCCCCACTACTACTGAATTCATACTGATCCACCATATGATCCACATACCCCCCCCCCCCCCCTGTACTGAATTCATACTGATCCACCATATGATCCACATACCCCCCCCCCCCCTGTACTGAATTCATACTGATCCACCATACCATATGTACTGAATTCATACTGATCCACCATATGATCCCCCCCCCCCCCCACTGTACTGAATTCATACTGATCCACCATATGATCCACATACCCCCCCCCCCCACTGTACTGAATTCATACTGATCCACCATATGATCCACATACCCCCCCCCACTGTACTGAATTCATACTGATCCACCATATGATCCACATACCCCCCCCCCCCCTGTACTGAATTCATACTGATCCACCATATGATCCACATACCCCCCCCCCCCCCTGTACTGAATTCATACTGACTGATCCACATATGATCCACATACCCCCCCCCCCCCACTGTACTGAATTCATACTGATCCACCATATGATCCACATACCCCCCCCCCCCCCTGTGTACTGAATTCATACTGATCCACCATATGATCCACATACCCCCCCCCCCCTGTACTGAATTCATACTGATCCACCATATGATCCACATACCCCCCCCCCCCCCCACTGTACTGAATTCATACTGACTGATCCACCATATGATCCACATACCCCCCCCCCCACTGTACTGAATTCATACTGATCCACCATATGATCCACATACCCCCCCCCCCCTGTACTGAATTCATACTGATCCACCATATGATCCACATACCCCCCCCCCTGAATTCACTGATCTGAATTCATACTGATCCCCCCCCACTGTACTGAATTCATACTGATCATATGATCCACATACCCCCCCCCCCCCCCTGTACTGAATTCATACTGATCCACCATATGATCCACACACCCCCCCCCCCTGTACTGAATTCATACTGATCCACCATATGATCCACATACCCCCCCCCCCCACTGTACTGAATTCATACTGATCCACCATATGATCCACATACCCCCCCCCCCCCCCCACTGTACTGAATTCATACTGATCCCACCATATGATCCACATACCCCCCCCCCCCACTGTACTGAATTCATACTGATCCACCATATGATCCACATACCCCCCCCCCCCCACTGTACTGAATTCATACTGATCCACCATATGATCCACATACCCCCCCCCCCACTGTACTGAATTCATACTGATCCACCATATGATCCACATACCCCCCCCCCCCCTGTACTGAATTCATACTGATCCACCATATGATCCACATACCCCCCCCTGAATTCATACTGATCCACCACCACATACCCCCCCCCCCTGTACTGAATTCATACTGATCCACCATATGATCCACATACCCCCCCCCCCACTGTACTGAATTCATACTGATCCACCATATGATCCACATACCCCCCCCCCCCCCACTGTACTGAATTCATACTGATCCACCATATGATCCACATACCCCCCCCCCCCACTGTACTGAATTCATACTGATCCACATATATGATCCACCCCCCCCCCCCCTGTACTGAATTCATACTGATCCACCATATGATCCACATACCCCCCCCCCCCACTGTACTGAATTCATACTGATCCACCATATGATCCACATACCCCCCCCCCCCTGTACTGAATTCATACTGATCCACCATATGATCCACATACCCCCCCCCCCCCCCCCCACTGTACTGAATTCATACTGATCCACCATATGATCCACATACCCCCCCCCCCCACTGTACTGAATTCATACTGATCCACCATATGATCCACATACCCCCCCCCCCTGAATTCATACTGATCCACTGTACTGACTGATTCATACTGATCCACCATATGATCCACATACCCCCCCCCCCCCCCCACTGTACTGAATTCATACTGATCCACCATATGATCCACATACCCCCCCCCCCCCTGTACTGAATTCATACTGATCCACCATATGATCCACATACCCCCCCCCCACACTGTACTGAATTCATACTGATCCACCATATGATCCACCCCCCCCCCCCCCCTGTACTGAATTCATACTGATCCACCATATGATCCACACTGTACTGAATTCATACTGATCCACCCCATACCCCCCCCCCCCACTGTACTGAATTCATACTGATCCACCATATGATCCACATACCCCCCCCCCCCCCCCCACTGTACTGAATTCATACTGATCCACCATATGATCCACATACCCCCCCCCCCCCCCCACTGAATACATGAATTCATACTGATCCACTGTACTGAATTCATATGATCCACATACCCCCCCCCCCCCCCCTGTACTGAATTCATACTGATCCACCATATGATCCACATACCCCCCCCCCCCCCCCACTGTACTGAATTCATACTGATCCACCATATGATCCACATACCCCCCCCCCCCCTGTACTGAATTCATACTGATCCACCATATGATCCACATACCCCCCCCCCCCCCTGTACTGAATTCATACTGATCCACCATATGATCCACCCCCCCCCCCCATGTACTGATCCACCATATGATCCATACCCCCCCCCCCACTGTACTGAATTCATACTGATCCACCATATGATACCACATACCCCCCCCCCCCACTGTACTGAATTCATACTGATCCACCATATGATCCACATACCCCCCCCCCCCACTGTACTGAATTCATACTGATCCACCATATGATCCACATACCCCCCCCCCCCACTGTACTGAATTCATACTGATCCACCATATGATCCACATACCCCCCCCCCCCCACTGTACTGAATTCATACTGATCCACCATATGATCCACATACCCCCCCCCCCCCCCTGACTGAATTCATACTGATCCACCATATGATCCACATACCCCCCCCCCCCCCACTGTACTGAATTCATACTGATCCACCATATGATCCACATACCCCCCCCCCCCCCCCCTGTACTGAATTCATACTGATCCACCATATGATCCACATACCCCCCCCCCCCCCTGTACTGAATTCATACTGATCCACCATATGATCCACATACCCCCCCCCCCACTGTACTGAATTCATACTGAATTCATACTGATCCACCCCCCCCCACTGTACTGAATTCATCCACCATATGATCCATACCCCCCCCCCCTGTACTGAATTCATACTGATCCACCATATGATCCCACATACCCCCCCCCCCACTGTACTGAATTCATACTGATCCACCATATGATCCACATACCCCCCCCCCCCCCCCCCTGTACTGAATTCATACTGATCCACCATATGATCCACATACCCCCCCCCCCCCCCCCCCACTGTACTGAATTCATACTGATCCACCATATGATCCACATACCCCCCCCCCCCCCCCCCCACTACTGAATTCATACTGATCCACCATATGATCCACATACCCCCCCCCACTGTACTGAATTCATACTGATCCACCATATGATCCACATACCCCCCCCCCCACTGTACTGAATTCATACTGATCCACCATATGATCCACATACCCCCCCCCCCCCCCCTGTACTGAATTCATACTGATCCACCATATGATCCACATACCCCCCCCCCCCCCCTGTACTGAATTCATACTGATCCACCATGATGATCCACATATACCACCCCCCCCCCCCCCACTGTACTGAATTCATACTGATCCACCATATGATCCACATACCCCCCCCCCCCTGATCCCATATGATCCACATACCCCCCCCCCCCTGTACTGAATTCATACTGATCCACCATATGATCCACATACCCCCCCCCCCCACTGTACTGAATTCATACTGATCCACCATATGATCCACATACCCCCCCCCCCCCCTGTACTGAATTCATACTGATCCACCATATGATCCCCCCCCCCCCCCCCACTGTACTGAATTCATACTGATCCACCATATGATCCATACCCCCCCCCCCCCCCCACTGTACTGAATTCATACTGATCCACCATATGATCCACATACCCCCCCCCCCTGTACTGAATTCATACTGATCCACCATATGATCCACATACCCCCCCCCCCCTGTACTGAATTCATACTGATCCACCATATGATACACATACCCCCCCCCCCCACTGTACTGAATTCATACTGATCCACCATATGATCCACATACCCCCCCCCCCCCCACTGTACTGAATTCATACTGATCCACCATATGATCCACATACCCCCCCCCCCCCCTGTACTGAATTCATACTGATCCACCATATGATCCACATACCCCCCCCCCCTACTGAATTCATACTGATCCACCCCCCCCCCCCCCCTGTACTGAATTCATACTGATCCACCATATGATCCACATACCCCCCCCCCCCCTGTACTGAATTCATACTGATCCACCATATGATCCACATACCCCCCCCCCCTGTACTGAATTCATACTGATCCACCATATGATCCACATACCCCCCCCCCCCACTGTACTGAATTCATACTGATCCACCATATGATCCACATACCCCCCCCCCCCCCCACTGTACTGAATTCATACTGATCCACCATATGATCCACATACCCCCCCCCCCCCCTGTACTGAATTCATACTGATCCCCATATGATCCACATACCCCCCCCCCCCCCCTGTACTGAATTCATACTGATCCACCATATGATCCACATACCCCCCCCCCCCACTGTACTGAATCATACTGATCCACCATATGATCCACATACCCCCCCCCCCCCCCCCCCACTGTACTGAATCATACTGATATGATCCACATACCCCCCCCCCCCCTGTACTGAATTCATACTGATCCACCATATGATCCACATACCCCCCCCCCCCCACTGTACTGAATTCATACTGATCCACCATATGATCCACATACCCCCCCCCCCCCCACTGTACTGAATTCATACTGATCCACCATATGATCCACATACCCCCCCCCCCCACTGAATTCATACTGATTCACCATATGATCCACCATATGATCCACATGATCCACCATATGATCCACCCCCCCCCCCCCACTGTACTGAATTCATACTGATCCACCATATGATCCACATACCCCCCCCCCCTGTACTGAATTCATACTGATCCACCATATGATCCACATACCCCCCCCCCCCCCCTGTACTGAATTCATACTGATCCACCATATGATCCACCCCCCCCCCCCACTGTACTGAATTCATACTGATCCACCATATGATCCACATACCCCCCCCCCCCCCCCTGTACTGAATGATCCACCATATGATCCACCCCCCCCCCCCATGTATGAATTCATACTGATCCACCATATGATACCCCCCCCCCCCCCCCCCCCCACTGTGTACTGAATTCATACTGATCCACCATATGATCCACATACCCCCCCCCCCCCCCACTGTACTGAATTCATACTGATCCACCATATGATCCACATACCCCCCCCCCCCCCCCCCCCCACTGTACTGAATTCATACTGATCCACCATATGATCCACATACCCCCCCCCCCCTGTACTGAATTCATACTGATCCACCATATGATCCACATACCCCCCCCCCCCCCCCCCCCCTGTACTGAATTCATACTGATCCACCATATGATCCACATACCCCCCCCACTGTACTGAATTCATACTGATCCACCATATGATCCACATACCCCCCCCCCCACTGTACTGAATTCATACTGATCCACCATATGATCCACATACCCCCCCCCCCCCCCCCTGTACTGAATTCATACTGATCCACCATATGATCCCATACCCCCCCCCCCCACTGTACTGAATTCATACTGATCCACCATATGATCCACATACCCCCCCCCCCCTGTACTGAATTCATACTGATCCACCATATGATCCACATACCCCCCCCCCACTGTACTGAATTCATACTGATCCACCATATGATCCACATACCCCCCCCCCCCCCCCACTGTACTGAATTCATACTGATCCACCATATGATCCACATACCCCCCCCCCCCCCCCACTGTACTGAATTCATACTGATCCACCATATGATCCACATACCCCCCCCCCCCACCCCTGTACTGAATTCATACTGATCCACCATATGATCCACATACCCCCCCCCCCCCCCCCCACTGAATTCATACTGATCCACCATGATCCACATACCCCCCCCCCCCCCCCCACTGTACTGAATTCATACTGATCCCCCACATACCCCCCCCCCCCCACTGTACTGAATTCATACTGATCCACCATATGATCCACATACCCCCCCCCCCTGTACTGATACTGATTCATCCACTGATCCCCCCCCCATATGAATTCCACCATATGATCCCCCCCCCCCCCCCACTGTACTGAATTCATACTGATCCACCATATGATCCACATACCCCCCCCCCCACTGATCCACCATGATCCATACCCCCCCCCCCCCACTGTACTGAATTCATACTGATCCACCATATGATCCACATACCCCCCCCCCCCTGTACTGAATTCATACTGATCCACCATATGATCCACATACCCCCCCCCCCCACTGTACTGAATTCATACTGATCCACCATATGATCCACATACCCCCCCCCCCCTGTACTGTACTGAATTCATACTGATCCACCATATGATCCACATACCCCCCCCCCCCCCCTGTACTGAATTCATACTGATCCACCATATGATCCACATGATCCCCCCCCCCCCCCCCTGTACTGAATTCATACTGATCCACCATATGATCCACATACCCCCCCCCCCCCCTGTACTGAATTCATACTGATCCACCATATGATCCACATACCCCCCCCCCCCCTGTACTGAATTCATACTGATCCACCATATGATCATACATACCCCCCCCCCCCCCCCCCACTGTACTGAATTCATACTGATCCACCATATGATCCATACATGTATGATCATACACCACCATATGATCCCCCCCCCCCCCCCTACTGAATTCATACTGATCCACCATATGATCCACATACCCCCCCCCCCCTGTACTGAATTCATACTGATCCACCATATGATCCACATACCCCCCCCCCCCCCACTGTACTGAATTCATACTGATCCACCATATGATCCACATACCCCCCCCCCCCCTGTACTGAATTCATACTGATCCACCATATGATCCACATGATCCACCATATCCCATACCCCCCCCACTGTACTGAATTCATACTGATCCACCATATGATCCACATACCCCCCCCCCACTGTACTGAATTCATACTGATCCACCATATGATCCATACCCCCCCCCCCATGTACTGATCATACTGATCCCATATGATCCACATACCCCCCCCCCCCCCCTGTACTGAATTCATACTGATCCACCATATGATCCACATACCCCCCCCCCCCACTGTACTGAATTCATACTGATCCACCATATGATCCACATACCCCCCCCCCCCTGCTGTACTGAATTCATACTGATCCCATATGATCCACATATGTACTGAATTCATACTGATCCACCATATGATCCCATACCCCCCCCCCCCCCTGTACTGAATTCATACTGATCCACCATATGATCACATACCCCCCCCCCACTGATTCATACTGATCCACCATATGATCCACATACCCCCCCCCCCCACTGTACTGAATTCATACTGATCCACCATATGATCCACATACCCCCCCCCCCCACTGTACTGATTCATACTGATCCACCATATGATCCACATACCCCCCCCCCCCCACTGTACTGAATTCATACTGATCCACCATATGATCCACATACCCCCCCCCCCTGTACTGAATTCATACTGATCCACCATATGACCACATACCCCCCCCCCCCCCCTGTACTGAATTCATACTGATCCACCATATGATCCACATACCCCCCCCCCCCTGTACTGAATTCATACTGATCCACCATATGATCCACATACCCCCCCCCCCCCACTGTACTGAATTCATACTGATCCACCATATGATCCACATACCCCCCCCCCCATGTACTGAATTCATACTGATCCACCATATGATCCACACCCCCCCCCCCCCCCTGTACTGAATTCATACTGATCCACCATATGATCCACATACCCCCCCCCCCCTGTACTGAATTCATACTGATCCACCATATGATCCACCCCCCCCCCCCCTATGATCACATACCCCCCCCCCCCCCCCCCCACTGTACTGAATCATACTGATCCACCATATGATACACATACCCCCCCCCCACTGTACTGAATTCATACTGATCCACCATATGATCCCACCCCCCCCCCCCCTGTACTGAATTCATACTGATCCACCATATGATCCACATACCCCCCCCCCACTGTACTGAATTCATACTGATCCACCATATGATCCACATACCCCCCCCCCCCTGTACTGAATTCATACTGATCCACCATATGATCCACATACCCCCCCCCTGATCCCCATATGTACTGAATTCATACTGATCCACCATATGATCCACATACCCCCCCCCCCTGTACTGAATTCATACATACTGATCCACCATATATGATCCACATACCCCCCCCCCCCCTGTACTGAATTCATACTGATCCACCATATGATCCACATACCCCCCCCCCTGTACTGAATTCACTGATCCACCATATGTACTGATGATCCACATACCCCCCCCCCCCCACTGTACTGAATTCATACTGATCCACCATATGATCCACATACCCCCCCCCCCCCCCCCTGTACTGAATTCATACTGATCCACCATATGATCCACATACCCCCCCCCCCCCACTGTACTGAATTCATACTGATCCACCATATGATCCACATACCCCCCCCCCCCTGTACTGAATGATCCACCATACTGATCCACCATATGATCCACATACCCCCCCCCCCCCCTGTACTGAATTCATACTGATCCACCATATGATCCACATACCCCCCCCCCCTGTACTGAATTCATACTGATCCCATATGATCCACATACCCCCCCCCCCCTGTACTGAATTCATACTGATCCACCATGATGACATACCCCCATACCCCCCCCCCACTGTACTGAATTCATACTGATCCACCATATGATCCACATACCCCCCCCCCCCCCCTGTACTGAATTCATACTGATCCACCATATGATCCACATACCCCCCCCCCCCCCCCAACACTGTACTGAATTCATACTGATCCACCATATGATCCACATACCCCCCCCCCCCCTGTACTGAATTCATACTGATCCACCATATGATCCACATACCCCCCCCCCCCCACTGTACTGAATTCATACTGATCCACCATATCCACCCCCCCCCCCCCCTGTACTGAATTCATACTGATCCACCATATGATCCACATACCCCCCCCCCCCCCACTGTACTGAATTCATACTGATCCACCATATGATCCACATACCCCCCCCCCCACTGTACTGAATTCATACTGATCCACCATATGATCCACATACCCCCCCCCCCACTGTACTGAATTCATGATCCACTGATTCCCCCCCCACTGTACTGATCCACCCACCATGATCCACATACCCCCCCCCCCCCACTGTGTACTGAATTCATACTGATCCACCATATGATCCACATACCCCCCCCCCACTGTACTGAATTCATACTGATCCACCATATGATCCACATACCCCCCCCCCCCCCACTGTACTGAATTCATACTGATCCACCATATGATCCACATACCCCCCCCCCCACTGTACCCATACTGATCCACCATATGATCCACATACCCCCCCCCCCCACTGTACTGAATTCATACTGATCCACCATATGATCCACATACCCCCCCCCCCCTGTACTGAATTCATACTGATCCACCATATGATCCACATACCCCCCCCCCCACTGTACTGAATTCATACTGATCCACCATATGATCCACATACCCCCCCCCCCCTGTACTGAATTCATACTGATCCACCATATGATGATCCACATACCCCCCCCCCCCACCACTGTACTGAATTCATACTGATCCACCATATGATCCACATACCCCCCCCCCCACTACTGAATTTCATACTGATCCACCATATGATCCACATACCCCCCCCCCCACTGTACTGAATTCATACTGATCCACCATATGATCCACATACCCCCCCCCCGTACTGAATTCATACTGATCCACACATATGATATACAACCTACCCCCCCCGGTACAGAATCTACTGATCCATAGAAACTGATGACCATATGATACATATACCCCCCCCCCCCCCTGTACTGAATTCATACTGATCCACCAATAAAACAAGCTAATGAAGGCCACAGAGAAGGTTTCAGCAAATGCTCTGCACACATGGTATAAATAGTCAGGCTCTCTGTCTAGAAGGCAGAGAGTGGGGGGTAGGATTTTCTTTACACTCTCTCATTTCCTTTCGGTTGTCTTTTCGTTCTTTTAAATAAATATCACTTCTTTTGATACGCATTTTGATACCACTGAGGACGCTCCTTAGTCTTGGACTAAGTTGGAAAACGGGAACCCCACGAGAGAAGGGAAAGTACCACCAGAGTGAGGTGCGGTCGGAGCTCCGCGTGTGATTCCCGCCTGATTCTTAAAAGAACAAGTGGTGGACAGTCTTAGTAAGTAAATCTTATATCCACTCAAGAACGGTGTCGGAGTGACTTTCAGAGTATAGTTCAGGGGAACTATTAATAGTTGGACGGGGATCCAACATAAGGGTTGGACGGGGATCCAACCCAAGGATACGGGATCGAGGATCCTAAGCACGTCTATGACGTGAGGTTTCAGAAGCCTAACTGGGAAATTGGCCGTTCTTGTAGACGTACATTAACGTAAGGTCCGGACCACTGAAACACTCTTTAGGAGACACTTTCTTGAAGTTTTTTCAGGGATCTAAATTGTGAGACAAAACAAGGTATTGAAAGAACTGATTAACTTTTCTATATTGGGATAGTCATAAAATAAGTGGGAATATGGGTAAATCACAGAGTAAATACATTTTCAACGTGGGTGATCAGAGTAGCACAATCTATAGGCAGATGTGTGATAAATATGGTAGTGATTGTTGCAAGCATGTGAATTATTGGAAGGAAAACTGCGGTTTCCCATCTAATGGTACTTTAGGAGTGACCTATTTAGAAAAACTAGTGTTTACAACTGCAAAACGCCCTGATAAACGTAAAAGAGCAGCATGCAAATATTTAAAAAAAAAAAAAGGAAGATATGGTAAACAAGGCTAAAGAGTGGCTCGAGGAAGCTCAGAGCAGACTTCAAATGCAGAAAATTCAAAAACAAAATAGAGAAGCGAATCGCGGAGAATCTATTAATGCAGTCTCTCAGTGTGTCTCTCTAGTCGATCCTGACCTCGATGCTGCCCCATCCAGACCCACCGTGGCAGCTCAAGTGCATCCTCAAGTGCAGCCGGACGTACAGCAGCTCCCCCGGCCCTCAAACCAGACCCGTCTGCCGTGCCATCGGGCCCTTACTCTGAGGCCAGAAAACATCTAAAGCGAGCGACGGATTCTTCAACAGCCTGGCCTCACCCACCTGTCTCGTCTGGGACCAGATCACAGACAACCTACAAGACGACCAACCCATTTCACATCCATCCACTGCCTGAACCAGCACCCCAGTACCCGATGGTGGAAGTGTCCGGACCAGAAGGTGTTCTGATGGTTCATCGGTACTGGAATATCAAAGACATCATGAAAGCAGCAGAAGGAATACCTAAACCTGATGATGTCGGTGGACGGCGCTTCGGAGAGGAAGTAGAGAACTTTGTCCGGTCCTGCCGACCTACGGAGACCGAACTGAGGCGTCTGCTGATGGTCAAGTTGGGATCGGTCCTGCCGACCTACGGAGACCGAACTCTCCGAATACAACACCGCCACTCTCACGACCATAGAGGAACATGCAAGACATCATGAGTCTCAGCTGGTGAAACGTGAGAAAAAGAAAACCCAGAAACAAACTGACACTACGCACCAAGCCATGCTAACCATGGTGCAAACGACTCAACATCAAGCACGAGGAAGAGGCAGAGGCAGATGGAGAGCACCAGGGAGAGATGACATATGCCACAACTGTGGGAAAGCTGGACATTTTTCACGAAACTGCAGGAGCAGGTCTGTGCCCAACCTAAACAGACAAAGTTTGCTCACACCGGAAGAGGTGGACTGAAGGGCGGCGGAGAGGCAGGACGACAGAGAACCCCTGGGAGAAGACAACAAAAGGGAAGTGACAAATTTAAATTACAATCTATTACAGCACATTAGTAGAAATCCCTGTAGTTTACCCAAAGTAGTTATTAATGTAAATGGCAAAGATATTGAATTTTTGGTTGATAGTGGTGCCACACATTCTGTAATTGTAGCAGATGAAGTAAAATGCGACACAAAACCGGGGCGAGGGATAACTGTTGTGGGGGTTGGGGGTACACCAATTACCGAGAAAATGTCCATGCCTCTCCGATGTAAAGTTGATGAACTTGAACTCACTCACTGTTTTTTGATCTCACACACATGTCCTATAAATCTGTTAGCGCGTGATCTTATGTGTAAATTACGGTGCACCTTAAGTAGTACGCCAGGAGGGCTATTTTTAACATGGGGAAATTCTAATTTTCAAGGTGTTCAGTTGGGGTCTGGGGAACCATGCTACATTTATGAGTGGCAGTGTATGGAGAGCGAAGCGTTGACTCATTTAGTGAGGAAAGTGACTAACACTCTCCCTTCTGGATTAAAAATAAAATCCGCTGATACTCTCCACTGCGCTGCCAACGTAAATGAGGGACCTGACAGAGACTTCTGAAACGCGGTTTGAATTAGGACTACCAGACTGTTTGACTATGACGGAACTAATATGGGACATGAAATGGGCCGCGGGACTGGTACAACTTTCTGACAGTCAGGGATCAATTTTTGAAATGCATAACTCCACCCCACACATTGCTATGGCATCATCCCAGGAGGATCCCCATTGGAAAGAAGTGGGACCCTGGGCTAAACAAATAACTGTAGCGGGTGACTGGGAACCTTTAGACAGAACCAATCACCTACACAACAAAAGCACTCAATCTTGGAAAATTGCCATGCCATACAAATTGCAAAGCAAAAGGGGGGTGGAACTCGCGAGTATAAAAGGCATGCCTAAAATACCGACGTGTCCTTTGCTTGACACTGAGGAACATGAACTGGCCACAGTTCCTCCTAAATTGTGGGCAAATGGGAAAAATGATGTGGGTCTTATAAAAAACTGCGAACCAGTAAAAATCACACCAAAATCCGACTACAGACCAAAACAAAACCAATATCCACTAAAACCCGAGGCTATAAAGGGAATCAGACCAGTATTTGAGGCACTAAGACAAGCCGGTGTTATAGTGCCCTGTACAGATTTCCCTGTTAGAACACCTATTTTCCCAGTAAAAAAGCCAGGGCGGGAAGAATGGAGATTTGTACAGGATTTGCAGGCTGTCAACGCAGCAGTACACCCTAGAGCCCCAGAAGTACCAAATCCGTACACCATTCTCTCCCAAATCCCTTCAGATAGTCAGTGGTTTAGTGTAGTCGACCTGGCCAATGCTTTCTTCAGCGTACCCGTGCACCCGGACAGCCAGTACTGGTTTGCTTTCTCCTTTGAGGGACAGACATACACATTCACTCGATTGTGCCAGGGATATTGTGAATCTCCCACAATTTACAATGCAGCGCTGCATACAAGTTTACAATCGCTGAAATAGCCCGAAAACTCTGCTCTGTTACAGTATGTGGATGACCTGCTGGTGGCAGCACCAACCCAGACCATGTGTAAAGAGGCATGTGTAAAGAGGCTCTGTTGAAGCATCTGGCAGAGCAAGGTCACAAGGCCTCAAAAACAAAACTTCAGTTCTGCAAACAGGCAGTACAGTTCCTGGGACATGACATCTCACACGCAACACATGCACTAACTACAGATAGAGTTCAAGCAAAAGTGAAATTATTGAAACCAAGCTCAAAGAAACATCTTTTGTCATTTCTGGGTATGTGTTCCTACTGCAGAACTTTCATTCCATCCTACGCGGAATGCGAGGGGCCACTGCGTGAATTGATACCAACAAAAAGCCACAATTCGACCAAAATTCTGTGGAACCCCGAAGCGGAATTGGCATTCATCCAACTTAAACAGCTGTTACAAACCATGCCCGCACTAGGCATTCCAGATCCATCCAAACCATACGTACAAACTGTTGATGCGCGTGGTAAATACATGACTTCTGTTCTAACACAAACACATGGAGACAAGCAGAGCCCAGTTGCGTATTTTTCATGTAAATTAGACCCGGTGGCAGCAAGCCTCCCTATGTGCGCCAGGGCAGTAGCAGCAGCAGAAAAAGCACTCGTTGCATCACGAGACATCGTAGGCTACTCTCAATTAACTCTTTTTGTCCCCCATGCAGTAGCAAGAATATTACAGGACCAAAAGTTTGCACACCTGTCATCACAAAGATGGCTCAGGTATCATACAGCACTCCTAGACATGCCTAACATTACAGTCAGGAGGTGCACAACACTAAATCCAGCAACACTCCTCCCTACAGAGGAGGAAGGTGAACCACATGACTGCTATGCCACACTCACACTTGCATGTGTGAATAGACCTAAAAGATGAACCACTCGAAAATGCTGAAATGAATCTGTTCGTAGATGGCTCAGCTACTTGTGACAATACGGGTATCAATAGGGTTGCATACGCCGTAGTCACAACAGATGGGGTGCTTGAATCCTCATCCCTCCCTTCATCTTACTCAGCACAGGCAGCTGAGCTGGTGGCGCTAACCAAAGCATGTGAACTAGCTGAAGGGAAAACAGTAAATATTTGGACAGATTCCAGATACGCATGGGGAGTAGCACACGATTTTGGGAGGATTTGGAAACACGGGGATTTCCTCACTAGCTCTGGTACCAAAATTAAAAACCACCGGTTGGTATCTAAATTGTTAGATGCTATTTTATTGCCAAAATGCATTGCCATCATCAAATGTGCAGCGCACAAAAAAGGTGACGATGAGGTCACAAAAGGTAATACTCTGGCTGACTCAACAGCCAAACACACCGCACACACACAACCGCCTTTACAAGCACTCCAACACAAATGTGAACATGCATCCACGAATATTGCTACAACTGACATACAGCGTTTAGCAACAACAGAAGAGAAACGGAAATGGAGGCAAAATGGGTGTCAGGTAATTAACAATATTTGGATACATAGCGAAAGCAATCGCCCCTGTTTACCAAAGGCGTATATGAGGGGATTAATTAAGATTGCTCATGGGAGAAGTCACATGAGCAAAGGGGGGATTGTAGATAGTATTACCAAACACTGGTATGCCCCAGGTATAACCACACTTGCCCAAAGTTATTGTACACAGTGCCTTGTGTGCGCACAAAACACACCAGTACGCGACACTAGAGCTGTACATGGGCCCTCAAGACACCCACCGCCTACAGAACCATTTCAACACTGGCAAATTGACTTTGCAGAATTAACACCCTCAGAAGGGAAGAAATATTTACTTGTTTGTGTATGCATGTTCAGTAAATGGGTGGAGGCTTTTCCAACAGGTAAACAGGACGGAGAAGCAGTTCCTGAGGGTAATCTTTTTAAGATGGGGCCTGCCTCGGAGAATCTCTAGCGACAATGGGACACCATTTGTTCAAGGGGGACTACTCAGTCTCACCAAGTACTTAGGAATAGACATGAAAAAACATTGTAGTTATCACCCAGCGAGTGCGGCAGCCGTGGAAAGAACTAATGGCACAATTAAATCAGGTCTGGCAAAACTGAGCCAGGAAACAGGTTTGGGATGGACTAAGTGTCTACCCCTGGTATTGTGGCAATGTAGAACACGCCCACATGCAAAAACTAAGCTGTCAGCGTTCGAGATTGTCTTTGGCAGACCTCCAAACACCGGTCTAGGTCCACAAGACCTAGATGACCACCTCCTTGATGAACCAATGCTTCAGTACTGTACGTCACTGTATAAATCCCTTTCCTTGATTTCCAAACAGGTAAAGGCGATCCTACCGGAGCCAGCTGATCATCCACTTCACCCGTTTCAACCCGGAGACTGGGTGCTGATAAAGGACTTCCGGAGAAAGCGCTGGAACCAGCCCAGGTGGAGGGGACCATTCCAAGTTCTTCTGACTACAAATACTGCCGTAAAGACCGACGGGAGAGCCACGTGGACGCACTACACACATTGCAAAAAGGCCCCAGAAACGCCCCACGATGAATCTGCTAACAAGAAGGATCCTTAAGGCTATGGGCATTTATGCTGTCGCCATGTTGTCACTGCTAATGATGGGCGGCGTGTTGTGGGCAGCGTATCAGGTGATCTCCGACCACAAATTCACCTCGACACTGTCCTACAGACATCCAGAGAACAACATTTACTGGAAGTTTGTTAATTACACCACCAAGCAAAATGTGTTGTGTGTTCCTTGATGCCGCACAACTCCGATGATCCATTCACGTTATCAATATCGCCTCTCAATTACACTCAAGTGAACAAAACATGGACACACGGCACATTCCCATTGTACAACCAGTGTCAAACTTTTTTTTTAAATTATAAGGACCCCAGGTTCAGAGGGAGTGTTAGAATTCCACTAGGGCACAATTACACCATTTGTTTTTTCAGGCATGAGGGAGAGGACAATGAGACAGATCGCGAAGCTGCTAACGATTGCACCACACAGGATGATGGTAGCGAGGTATGCACACATTTGCAGAACAACACTCAAAGTAAGTGGCAACTAGGCATAGATAAAAATCACTGCAACTCCACGATTAACCTCAAGGAAGATTACAGGGGTAGACGTGTCTTTAATGGGGACCATCCTCAGTGGATCCCTGATGTTTATTGGTACTGTGGACCAGGCAGAATTTTTTTCCATCTCCCAAAGCTTCAGAGAGGCCGATGTGCGCTGGTTCAACTAGATGCACATTTAATCATCCACGTTGGTACAGGCACTGACCCTCGTCGAACCAAACGAGACCTAAATGATCTACAGGTTCCAGACGAACACAAGTTAGTCAGTGAGAGCACCAGGTTTGCCGAAATACTGCTCACCAATTTTGGGGTAGCTAAAGTCAGACAACAACTGAATAAAGTCCATTACCGTTTAGCATTATTTGTGAATGAAACCATCCTAGCCCTAGAAAATATCAGGGAAGAACTAACTGCCCTCAGACTTATGACCACTCAGAAAAGAATGGCTCTAGACATGTTGCTAGCAAAGGAGGGAGGCGTCTGTGTTATGATAGGTGAACGCTGTTGCACCTACATACCACCTAATTATTCCACTGAAGGTAGCATTATAAGGGCCCTCGATGATATGAGCAGCATCGCCAAACAGCTGTGGAGGGACGAAGAAGGTAATGGGGGTTGGAGTTGGGGCTTCATGTCATTCTTAACAGGTTGGAGGGGAATGTTCATGGTCTGCATTCCCGGTATTTTAATAATTTTGCTTCTTTTATGTTGTGCCCCAATCCTTTGCCAATGTTTGATTAACATGATTAATAAAACAGTGTCTGTCCAGTATCAGATGTTGCAGCAATCAGGGGGAGATGGTGACGACGATTTGAAATTAAATGAACTGTTTGATGATTAACATGAATCAAAGGAGGGAATTGTGAAGGGAAATATGTGTTTGAATATGATTTTACTGTGTTTAAGTGATTCATCTTAACCATGCCTGTTGCATATAACTATGAAAAACCTTCTACAGTGTTATGTCTTATTATGATATCTTATTTTGGTGATTACACTAAATTATAAATGTACACGCTGACATTTAGAAGGGTCAGTGCAAGTGTAAATCCTACAGCTAGCCTTCTGTCTGCTCTTTTATCCATTGTAATGAAACCTCGTAGATAGAACTGAGATCCACGTCCGCACTATTTAGACATTGTTTATAAAACAAGCTACTGAAGGCCACAGAGAAGATTTCAGCAAATGCTCTGCACACATGGTATAAATAGTCAGGCTCTCTGTCTAGAAGGCAGAGAGTGGGGGGTAGGATTTTCTTTACACTCTCTCATTTCCTTTCGGTTGTCTTTTCGTTCTTTTAAATAAATATCACTTCTTTTGATACGCATTGTCTCACGAGAATATTATTTCCACCACAAAACACATTCAGAACCTCAGTTCAGTTCTGCATTCTGATTGGTCAGAAGGTTCTGATTGATTTTATTAAATTAATCAAACTCACCGTGCTGTTCTGGAAGCTTCCACCACTGGCAGCAGATTCAATAAACATTCCTCTGATGGATCATATTTATTCAAATCAAACTCATCCAGCTGCTGATCTGAGTTCAGTAACACAAACACCAGAGCTGACCACTGAGCTGGAGACAGACCAACTCCTCTGAGACACCAATCTCCTCTGTTCAGGTAAGTCTGAACTTCCTGCAGCAGAGACTCATCCTTCAGTTCATTCAGACAGTGGAACAGATTGATGGATTTCTCTGGAGAGAGCTTCTCATTGATCTTCTTCTTGATGTACTGCACGGTTTTCTGTTTATTGTAAGAACGACTTCCTGTCCGTGGCAGCAGTTCTCGTAAGAGGTTCTGATTGGACTCCAGTGAGAGACCCAGGAGGAAGCGGAGGAACAGGTCCAGGTGTCCATTGGGACTCTGTAAGGTCTTGTCCACGGCGCTCTTCAGGAACTTGGACATGGTGGACTTGTTGAACAGATCAGACAGAGCAGAGGTTTGTGGTTCTGCTGCTTTGTTCTCCATGAAACAGAGAAATGTAAATAAAGCAGCTAAAAACTCCTGAACGCTCAGGTGGATGAAGCTGAAGACCTTCCCCAGGTGAAGTTCAGGTTCCTGTCTGAAGATCTGGGTGCAGACTCCTGAGTACACTGCTGCTTCTCCAACATCAATCCCACAGTCTCTCAGATCTTCCTCATAGAATATCAGGTTTCCTCTCTCCAGCTGTTGGAACGCCAGTTTTCCCAGATCCAGAACACTCCCTCTGATCTGCTGAGGATCCAGCTCACGGTTCTTCTGATACTTTTGGTTCTTGTGTTTGATCTGAAAGATCAGGAAGTGGGTGAACATTTGAGTCAGAGTTTTGGGGACCTCTCCACCTTCTGCTCCACCCAGCATTCTCTCTAGAACAGAGGCCGTGATCCAGCAGAAGACCGGGATGTGACACATGATGTACAAACTTCTTGAAGACTTGATGTGGGAGATGATTTTACTGGACAGACTCTGATCTTTGATCTTCTTCCTGAAATATTCTTCTTTCTGAGGACCACTGAACCCTCGTACCTCTGTTACCTGATCTACACACTCAGGAGGAATCTGATTGGCTGCTCCGGGTCGAGAGGTGATCCAGATGAGAGCAGAGGGGAGCAGGTTCCCCTTGATGAGGTTGGTCAGCAGAACATCTACTGAAGCTGCTTCTGTGACATCACACAGGATCTGATTGTTCTGGAAGTTCAGAGGAAGGCGACACTCATCCAGACCATCAAAGATGAACAGAACTTTATGGAACTCCCAGTTTATTGATTGAACTTCCCTCATTTCAGGGTAAAAGACCTGAAGAAGTTTCATCAGACTGAGGTTCTTCTGCTGCATTAAGTTCAGCTCTCTAAAAGGAAGTGGGAACATGAAGGTCACATCCTGATTCTGTTCTCCTTCAGTCCAGTCCAGAATGAACTTCTGCACCGAGACGGTTTTTCCAATTCCAGCGACTCCTTTAGTCAGTACGGTTCTGATGGACGGTTCTTTAAACAGGTCTCTACATTTGATGGAGATCTCCTGAGTTGCTGGTCTCCTGGATGCTGCTTCAATCTGTTTAACCTCATGTTCATGATTGATCTGTGCACTCCACCCCTCTGTGATGTAGAGCTCTGTGTAGATCTCATTCAGAAGTGCTGAACTTCCAGACTCTGAGGTTCCTTCATTAATTCTGTGATATTTCTCTCTCAGTTTGGGTTTGAGTTTCTTCTGATACACAGAGATCATCTCTAATAAACAGAAGAACATGATCAATAAAGACATTAGAAACATTAAGACTGATCTCAGCAGGAACATTAAAGCTTCCATCATCATCTCTGGTAGAGGAACCGATCTATGATCAGTATGAACCAGTTCCTCTAAAGTTAAAGTGTTGTTCTAGTTCCATGGTTCAGGGTTCTTACTGTTCTGCAGTGTGGTAGCGAGGGCTGTCTGCTTCATGTTCTTCAGGACTTGCAGTGTGATCTTCAACAATCCTTCTCTGATACTCTGATCTTCCTCACAGATCTTCCTCTCAGAGCATGATGGGTAATCTGAACTCAGAACCTTCATGAAGTTCTTCAGTTCATTCTTTAACAGAGTAATGAATTTGTTCTCCAGTTCCTGGTGAGGAATAAACAGAACCAGATGATCAGAAGGAGAACCATACAGCTGTAGAGATGAGGCTCTGGAGGAACCAAATAAGGAACTATAGAGTAATTAGTGTAAAATAATTGATAATTAATGAAAGATGAATTCAGATCTCAGAGTTGGTGTAGAGTGATCCAGATCAAACTCCAGTCTGATTACATCATTACACATGGAGATCAAAGCATCAATCATTCTAATCCATTTCCTGAAACATTGAATCAGACACTGTAGACACCTTAAAGATGGATTCCATCGCATTTCTGTTCTTCACCTTTAATTTCTCCTCCTGGATTCTGTAAAGAAATCAAACATCAATAAAGATCTCAAACCAATTAAACCCTGCTGGATTTCATCATTCATTCATTTCAGATTCACTAACTCATTCTTTAATTAATTAATTATTTTATCAGTTGATTCTGTGAGTGAGAAACTAATATATCAGACTGTACTGACCTCAGATCAGGAGAACTGACTCCATCTTTAAAGAGTAATGGATGGAGCATGGACCATCACTCTTCATGGAGACACAGCTGGGTTCAGGTGAATCTGATTTCTCACCCTGAATCAGACTGAAGAACATCATCATGACATCATCATAACATCAACATGACATCATCATTACAGACCTCCATCTTCATCATGATACTGTGTACTAATCAGAGCTGCTGAACCAGAGAATATGGGTTCCTCACCTCTCCACTTTCTTGGTGTTCCGTTGATCAGAGAGACTCATTTTGGAGTTCATCTTTCCTCCTACAGATTAGAACCT
Organism: Corydoras sp. C115; assembly: GCA_019802505.1. Taxonomy (NCBI): domain Eukaryota; kingdom Metazoa; phylum Chordata; class Actinopteri; order Siluriformes; family Callichthyidae; genus Corydoras; species Corydoras sp. C115. The sequence goes on along the minus strand of JAFMOC010000908.1, from coordinate 78,301 downwards.
GAACATGAACACACACAGATGTAGAGAACCTCTGCAGAACATCAACTGTACAATCAGAAAGATTAGAACCTGTCTCCAACGTTCCATCAACGCGTCGTTATAAAACAGAAAAGAACGTGGGAACATGTTCAGAACCTCAGAACTCAGGACGTACCATCACCTGGAACTTAGAACGTTTTCAAATGAATTTTAAATCCAATGAAGCTCTTTTCTCGCTCATCTCTTTATTTATTGGTAATCATCTATTCAGGTCTTTGTAAAGGGATCGGTTTCACCAATAGTATTAGAACTCCTCTTAATTAAACTGTGATTCAGCAGAACACCAACAAATTTAATTATCTAGAACCTTCTGTTAATAAACCAGACAAAGCAGAAAGTTCTGGAAAATGTGTTGGTTCTCCTGGTTCTCATTTTAAATGGATCAGATTCTGCAGTTCACTCAGTATTTTCTGTATTTATGGAGCTTCCACTGTGATTTATCACCACGTCATCAAACACCAATAATAATAAAACTGAAGACGGTGAAGCTGTAGCACTGAGTTTGTAGAGAATAAACACGAGAAGAAGCAGCTTTACTGAATTTCAACAACAACAACAAGAGAGTCTGTGAGGAAGAACCTCAATCAACAGGTTTAATGAAGGAGAACCATGAAGCACAACCAGACAAACAAGATGAACAAGAACCAACATGCAGGAACAGACCTGTAAAAGGAACCGCTCTGAAAGCACAAGTGTTTATACAGACCAAGAACCCAACCATAGACAGCTTTATCAGAAACAAGTGTTTATACAGACCAAGAACCCAACCACGGACAGCTTCATCAGAAACAAGTGTTTATACAGACCAAGAACCCAACCACAGACAGCTTCATCAGAAACAAGTGTTTATACAGACCAAGAACCCAACCACGGACAGCCTAATCAGAAATAAATGTTTATACAGACCAAGAACCCAACCACAGACAGCTTCATCAGAAACAAGTGCAGGACAAATCATCAACCGAACCAACAACAGATTCAAGAAAGATCTTTATACAGAGAGAACCCAGCTTTATCAGAGTTTTTATGCATTTTAAACATCTGAGAGCTTTGCCATCGACCAATCAGATCGATTAAAAGAACAAAGACACAGATCTAATCATTAGGTTCAATTCTTAGCCGACAAATCAATGGATCATCATGGACCCCTCACACCCTGGACACCATCATTTGATTTCATGGACCCCCCACACCCTGGACACCATTGATTTCATCATGGACCCCTCACACCCTGGACACAATTGATTTCATCATGGACCCCTCACACCCTGGACACCATTGATTTCATCATGGACCCCTCACACCACACCCTGGACACCATTGATTTCATCATCATGGACCCCTCACACCCTGGACACCATTGATTTCATCATGGACCCCTCACACCCTGGACACCATTGATTTCATCATGGACCCCTCACACCCTGGACACCATTGATTTCATCATGGACCCCTCACACCCTGGACACCATTGATTTCATCATGGACCCCTCACACCCTGGACACCATTGATTTCATCATGGACCCCTCACACCCTGGACACCATTGATTTCATCATGGACCCCTCACACCCTGGGCACCATTGATTTGAGCTCCTCCCTCTGGCAGACGATACAGATCAGTGTAGACCAAAACAAGCAGACACTGAACAGTTTCCTTCCTCACACCATCACACTTATAAACAGCTTATAACCCTCACTGCAGCACAAATGCACCTTCCATACAGATTTATACTATAATATATGTATCATATTGTACAGCATGTTTGTTATTTGTAAATATAACTGTAAATTGTAAATACAGTAAATTGCAATTTTACAAGAGAGACGCCATCATGCCGGAACTAAATTCCTTGCGTGAGTAACAAACTTGTTAAATAAAACTGATTCTGATTCTGATCAGTCGTTATTGATTATCAGTCATTTGATCAACAATCAATAGATTCACGAGCTTCGGTTTTCTAGTAAACAAGCCTTTGATCTTTGAAACGTCACAGAAGCAAAGCGGAATCTTTTGATGTCTCTGTAAATATCATTCAAATGAAATAAAGAGCAGAAAGAAGAAGCTGCTCCTTTGTGTTCGGAATAAATCTCGTTCGATTCGCGGCTTGTTTGCGTTCATTCAGTCGTTTGTAGTTGTGACGTCACAGTGCTTCAGGTGGAGGATCGCGGAAACATTAAAGGGAACAGATCTGAGCGGAAAACACGTCATATTTCTAAAGATTAATTAATGAGTTAATAAAGAGCGGGTACAGAGTCCGAGTGGACATTAGATTGAGACACTCACCGTCTTGTCTTCAGGTCACTTTATTTTCCCTCTTCATCAAAAGACTTTCGATTTTACCGAACAGCCCCAACAGGTTTACCTGCCGACAACCACGCATGCGCACTCCCCGCCCTGCCGCCACCTTTCAAACCAGTGACGTCAGGTGAACGTCGATTAAAGGTGATGTTAGAGGCTTTTTTAGTCCTTAATACAAATCCAGACTGATCTGAGGTCGGTTCTAAGCGTTTGATTTAAACCCAAAAAGAAGGTTCCACACAGAACAGACTGTTTAAAGATTCCCTCCCGATCAGTCCGTACTGAGAGCTGCCGCTGTGCACAGGTATCACCACTAGAGGGCAGTGTGGCGCAATAAGACAGGAGCGGGTTCAGAACAGCGGACTGAAGGGAAAGCATTTAAAGGAGAGTCCACGATGATCGAACCTCATTGGTTCTTGGTACCAGGAGGAACTGAACGAACTGGTTCCTGAACCAGAACTAGTTCAATAAGAACTGCTAGACCTTTATTCCTCAAGATGATTCTATTAATAAACTAAACTCTTTACTTTAAATATTGTAAGTTTTTTTTTATAATACTTTTAAGTAATTTAGTAAAAGTAATAAATTAAAGTAAAACTCATGATGAGTTGAATAGTTCAGGGAACAGAGAAAATGACCATGTGATGGACGAGCATGGGAAAGAGTCTGAATGTCCGGTCGCAGGGTCAGCGGAGAGATTTGAATAATGGGACAGTCAACAAGAACCTGTCATAAATTCATACCCCTGAGGGGGGCAGAAAGCAGGACCAGATGGGGTAGAAGATAGAGATGTTTTGGTCAATGTACACATGAGAAAAAAGACTGTTGTCTGTAGGGGACGCACACACAGAAGAAGCAGGTCACACCCTCCTGAAGGACATCAATGGACGAATGAGAGGACGTTGGGCAGAGCTCTCAGGGGAGAGCAGCGAGTTGCTATCGTCCATATTTTTATTGTTTGATATTTTACAGTCTATTCAGTAAAACACATTCAATACTTTTGGAACGAAACCGCCGACTGACCGTTTTTTATGAAACATAACATCATGTGAATAAAACCCGTTTTTGTTTCTAATCTTTTTCTCTTTTATTGTAAATGTGTTTTTTTTTTTTTTAGGTTGTGTTTTGAACCCCTTCACCCCCCCCCCCCCCCATCCAGTACTGTACCTCTGCACATTGTGAAATTCAATAGAGCATCAGGAGAGAAAGTAATGTCTTTATTAAGATCATAAAGATAACTGTTTCTGATAACTCCAAACAAACCTCTGTAAAACCCTGATACTTTCACCTAGAAACTCCATTTTACCCTTAAATGATAGGTTTCTTTGTCCTTTCTAACATGACAAAGGGTCAAATTTTAGTTTTTGAGTTATGAGGGTTTGTTTGGCAGGAGTGACTGAATCTGTCCCATAGACTCCCATTATAGCGGTCTTTAAGATACCTCCATCCATCATTATCTTCTGCTTTATCCTCTATTAGGGTCCCCATGCCCATCCAGGGGATAGGGTTAGGGTTATGGATAAAGGTTAGGGTTTACACCTCCTCACACAAGGAGCAGAGGTGAAAGGTCCCCACCCTCCTGGGGCCCCAAAACGAATCTCGGGGCCCACGTTGTGCACTGGCCTGCACTGCACCAAGCATGCACATCTCCAACCACACTCTCACACACTTTTTAATGATTTTTTATTGTTTTTAATATAAATATACAGATCCAAGACCTGTATATGGTTTGTCAAAAAAATTACTCTCAGTAGAGTTTATAGTGAGCATCATTTAATTATAACGATGGAGGGCCATTTTTAATGCAAGTCCATTGCAACATTTCAGCTTTCGTTTGAAGTCTTCATCAGGCTGGACTTGCTTGCTTTATTTTAAATTTTTATTAATTTAATTAATTTTTATTTTTATAAAAAATGCAGCTCCTTCTTGAGCTTGCTGCCAAATGAGCTCTCCTGTGTGAGAGGCTGCTTATATAGCCTCTAGCTCCGCCTCCCAATGACGGTTGGATTTTTAAATAAACCACACAGGGTTAAGGTTAGGGTTAGGGTTAGGGTTAGATTCTGTGTTTTAAAAGTTTTTTGAGTGGGGTTTTCCCCCGTTAGTGCTCTGGCACACGATTCTGTCCTTGGTTGGATTTTAGGGTTTATATTGATCCTTAGATCAGATTATCTATGTTAAAAAAATAAATAAATAAAAAAAAAAACTTTTGAGGTCTAGAATAGGAGGGGGAGTAAGGCCTTTAGATTTATTGAGGTTAAGTTTTAGGTTCATGGTTTAGATTAAGTTATTCATTATAAGATTTCTGTTTATTCTTTTTATTTCAGGTAAGTATTTTACTTCATTATTTTATTTTTATTAGTCTGTCTCTTTATTTATCTTTTCTCTTTTTCAGGTTCTGCCAGATATTGGAGGGAGCTGTTTGTTGTTTTTTTCTCAGGTAAGTGTATCTTAAAATATTTTAGGCCTATCTTTAACTCTGTATGTGTTTGTCTTTCTTTTAGGTTCCTTATGTCAGTAGGGGGAGCTGTTGGATCATTTTTGGGAGGTGAGTATTTTATTTAAAATTTTTCATTTAGTCCCCATGGATCTACTGTGAATAATTGTTTGATCCACTTTCTTTCATTTTTTTTTTCTTTGTTGTTTGTTCCAAGTTTTATTTGATTTTAGTCCCGTTATTTTAAGATTGTTTATTCCATGGTCTTTGAAATGTAAGTACATTCTTGTTTGTCCCTTCTCACTATTTATTAGATATAGGTGTTCGTTTAGTCTCTGTCCCATCTTTTGTCCAGTTTCCCCCACATATAACATGCCACAGAATGTGCATTTTATGGCATATATAACATTTTTTGTCTTAAGATTTATTTCTTTATTTCCTGGAGCTCCTTTTAAGGTTATAGGATTAAAAACATATGGCGTTATTTCAAGGTGAGTATTTGCTTTCCAATTTTCCTTATTTACTTTTGCATGGACTAATAGGTCTTTTAGATTTTTATTTCTCCTATATGCTAAAATTAGGTTAAAATCTTTAAAACTTTTTACCTCCCTCTGTAGTTGATTAAAATGTTTTTGATGTCCCTGTTAATAGGTCCCAGTTCTTCCATAAAACCATGTACAAATTATTAATTTTCTTTCCCCTGTATTGTTATTTAGTGTACGATTGTCCCAGGATTGATTAATTTCTGATTTTATGTACCTTAGGAATCTTTGAGAGTAACCTCTCCCCTTCAGAGCTTTAAATAGAATCTGGGTGGCCTCCTCCACTTCCCGTTCAAAGGTACAGATTCTTTTAAACTTAATTAATTGTGATTTTATTATTCCTTTGAATGTATGTTTAGGGTGATGTGATTTTTTTATCCAGCAGCGCATGAGTATCTGCCCTCTTTACGATCAGCCCAGAATACCTCAGTGTCCAGAAATTGTATAATATTTTCATTAATGGTATATGTGATTTTAATATTTTTATGATGTTCATTTAAGGTTTTTATCAAGTCTAGGAACTCCGATTTGGAATGAGTCCAGAGTCCAGATGTCATCTAGGAAGCGTAAGTAAATAAGCGGTTTTAGTTTGCACTTTTTCAGTCCCTCCCTTTTCCATTCTGCCATGTAGATATTCGCGTATGATGGAGCGAAGGTGCCTGGATTAGGATAAAGTTTTCCCCATTGAATTCGAAGTCATTCCTCGTTAGTCCTAATTTTAACAGTTCCAACAGCGCTTCATCTGGTCTAGTGGGATCTGGATGGGTCTCAAATGTTTTTTTCACTGATGTCAGTCCCAGGTTCGTGTCTATGTTCGTGTATAATGAGACGATGTCTATTGTGAATAGGAGGGCACTCTCCAGGACCTGTATTTTTTTAATTTTATCAATAAAATCATATGTGTCTTTTAAATAACTGTTAGGGTTAGGGTAAAGGTCAGGGTCAGGGTTAGGGTTAGGTGGAGGATGTGAAGGGAAATATGTGTTTAAATATGATTTTACTGTGTTTAAGTGATTCATCTTAACCATGCCTGTTTGCATATAACTATGAAAAACCTTCTACAGTGTTATGTCTTATTATGATATCTTATTTTGGTGATTACACTAAATCATAAATGTACACGCTGACATTTAGAAGGGTCAGTGCAAGTGTAAATCCTACAGCTAGCCTTCTATCTGCTCTTTTATCCATTGTAATGAAACCTCGTAGACAGAACTGAGATCCACGTCCGCACTATTTAGACATTGTTTATAAAGCAAGCTACTGAAGGCCGCAGAGAATATTTCAGCAAATGCTCTGCACACATGGTATAAATAGTTAGGCTCTCTGTCTAGAAGGCAGAGAGTGGGGGGTAGGATTTTCTTTACACTCTCTCATTTCCTTTCGGTTGTCTTTTCGTTCTTTTAAATAAATATCATTTCTTTTGATACGCATTGTCTCACGAGAATATTATTTCCACCACAAGGATAACAAAGATATTTATTATATAGGGGATTCCCTCTTAGTGCACGGGCGCACGTCTTCCCCAGGTACTCATGTTCCTCATTAAGTTCTTGTCCATTTCCTGAATAAAAACAAAATCTAAAAGAGAACATAGTGTTATATAAAAAATTAAATAAAATGCAGAATAAATTTATAGATCGGGGGGAGGGGGTAGAAAGGGCAAAAAAAGGGGGAGAGTTAAGAACCTAGATTCTAAAAAAAACTTTTATCCATAATAGGGTCCGGTTAAGTTTACGGCTAGGTCCAGGGTAGAGGTTAAAATAAAAAATAAATATGGTTGAGTTCAGGGTCAGTTTAAGGTAAATTATTAAGGGTCCCATTAAGGTTAAGTTTTGGGTTGAGGTTTGGTTTAGATTATAATTTGATCCTTTTATGTTAAGGTTTAGGGGAAGTGGTAAAGTCGTTACTTTGGGGTCTCCTCCTTTAGAAATATTATTCATAACTTTGAGATCCTGAGGGATGGGGTCATTTTTTCAACTTGGTCCTGTATTAAAATAATAAAAAAAATAAGACCCAACATAAAAATAAAAAAAAATAGATGAAATAAAATATTTAATAATAAAATCTGAGTAATAAAATATGTAAAATAGGGTTCTAAAATTTAAAAGTAATAAGCTTCCTGAGATCTATCTAAAAAACCTAAAACATTAACCTATTAAAATAAGATAAAAAAAACAGGTCTTCAATGACTCCTGATTAGGCGAGTGAGTCTCTTAAAAAGTTGTACATTATTTCAGTCACTAGATGGAGCCATACTCCATAACAATTTTATTGAATTGATCACTGTAAAAACAGTTTATTGCTTCTCTTAAAAAAAGTACATTTTAATCTAGTGGTAAATTTAGTTTTTTTACCCACATGTGAAAAATTGCGTTTGCCGTTTCAGGAAGCCAATGGATCCCATCCCTAGGATCCACCTCAAATTCAATATTGTCAATCATTGGAAGGAAGTTATATTTTTCTTTTAAAATTAAATTAAAACCCTCAATTAATCGTTTTGTATGTGGTTTTATGTGTTTGGAGTAGTTAATTAGAGAAAAATTAATTGTTGCATTGGGGAACACCGTTTGACTAATTTTATATAATTGCTGAATTTGTTTTTGTTGTAGTTATTTCATTGCCTTGTAGGCAGTTATTAAGTCCTACAGATAAAACTACTATTTGAACATCTGTGTTCGGGTCTAACTTTTGTAGGACCCCACACAGATGGTACAGTGTTGCCCCAGGGAAGCCATCGACCTGGGTGTCCTGTAATTAAAAATAAGAGATTCTGGATAAGTTTGAATCACCAATAAAAAGTACATTTTTATTGACATTCAAATTCCACTCTAAAATTTTCCTTTTTGATGTCTCGTAGGTTCAAAAAACGTCAAGGGACCCGGACTGTCATCAGTAAAATTTGCCTCCACCTCATCATCAAAGTCTGTCAAAGGAGAGTCCAACATTGAAGATGACAGTTCATCCGTCAGTTCACCCTCCTTCCCCAAGTCAGGTTTGTCCAAGTGTTGGTTGACCTTTGATGGGGTCTGGTCTAGAAAAGAATCACAGGTTAGTGAATTCATTTCCACTTCCACTACCTTAGTCCTATTCAATGCATTTTGTTGAACTGAGTCCTTTTGTATATCTAATACTGTAACTGTTTCTTTCACAGTCAGGTCCTGCATCACCTCCCCCTGCTGTTCCCCTATAACCTCCTGTTCCCCTAGTGCCAAACTTACCTCATTTACTCTTACCTGTGTCTCATCCTCAGCCTGTATTACCTCCTCCCCCCTACCCCCTCCTCTTCCCCACTATCCCCCATATTTTGTTGTATCCTATATTTTATTAATCTAAAAACAGGTGTCACATGGGTTCTGTGACCAAATGATGACTCAGCCAAGAATTGCAAAAAAAAAAAGGTTTTATTCACAACCCAAGTTTTCCAAAAATGCAAAAACAAAAATTAACAAAATAAAATTGAATTTCACAAGGTTACAAAGTAATATAGGCCTATAAACTTTAACAAAACAAAGTAAACCGGTCACTTCACTAAAGTAAATATAAATAAATAAATAAATTTGCCAATCTCAAAAGCACACCTCTGTACAGCTCAGGACTACAAAACAGACTGCAATCAAAAATGGCCAACCCCTTCTGAGGGCTTAAATACTACCTAGCCCCTCCCCTGTCAATTAACCACAAAACAAGAAACCCATTTTATCTCCCATTTACACACCAACATCAAGGTTTCACAGTACCCAACATGTTACACATTTTCCACACAACCCGCCTGTTTACATTAACAGACCTTAGATTTACCACAATTCTTAATTTACCTCTAATTAACTTAATTGGATGCAATCATTGACTTCTAACCAGACTGGAATTACAACGGCAGTCAGATTACACAGTTTGGGTCCTTTGATTGAAGTGTAGTGTGGTGCCTTGGCACCTAGTGAAAGAGCTCCGTGTGACATCAACACCCTCCTCTCCTAGGGTGGCAAAACTGGGCAGCCTGGACAGATAGTCAGCGACAATGTTCTGCTGGCCTCGCTTGTGATGGACACAGAACTGGAAAGGCTGCAACTCCAAATACCATCTTGTCACCCGGGCATTCTTATTCTTCATGGTGTTCATCCATGTCAGTGCTCTGTGGTCTGTGTAAAGATCAAAATCCCGGCCCAACAGATAATACCTCAAAATCTCTAATGCCCACTTAATTGCTAGGCATTCCTTCTCCACAGATGAATACCTTGTTTCTCGTGGCAGTAATTTCCGACTGAGGAATAAGACAGGCCGTTCTTCACCTCGTTCTCCTTGTGCAAGGACAGCTCCTAGGCCACAGCCGGAAGCATCCACCTCGACAAGAAAGCGCTTTTTAAAGTCAGGGGTCTGGAGTACAGGAGAAGCACACAAACACTCCTTCAAAGCATTAAAGGCTTCACATTTATCATTCCAAATGACAGGATTACTAGCAGTTTTCTTTGTCAGGTCAGTTAGCGGGGCAGCAATTGTAGCACAATGGGGAATAAATCTTCGGTACCAACCAATCAGGCCAAGGAAAGATTTTACCTGGGTCTTGGTTGTTGGATGTGGACTATTCCTTATTGCCTGTACCTTGTCCACCTGTGGACTGATGGTCCCTCTTCCCAGTTGGTATCCCAGGCACCTTGTTTCAGCTCTGGCCCACTCACACTTCTGCACATTCAACGTCAAGCCCGCCTGCTGGATCTTCCCAAGGACACGATTTAGGTGCTCCAGGTGTTGCTGCCAGGTTTTACTAAAGATCACCACATCATCTAAATATGCAGCACTACAGTCAAAGCAATCTTTGAGTACTTGATCCATTAATCGCTGAAAACTGGCAGGTGCTCCATGAAGACCAAAAGGCATCATGCGGAACTGAAACAGGCCCATTGGTGTGCGGAAAGAAGTGTAAGCTTTGGACTTCTCCTCTAAAGGGACCTGCCAATATCCTTTACAAAGATCTAAAGTGGTAATGAAATTGGCATGGCCTACCTTTTCCAGCAGCTCATCTATGGGCGTCGGAGTGAGAGATGGCATTCAGTCTCCGGAAGTTGAGGCACACCCTTAGGGTTAGGGTTAGGTTTAGGGTTGGGGTTGGAGTTGGGGTTGAGGTTAGGGTTAGGTTTGGGTTGGGGTTGAAGTGGAGGTCAGAGAGTCAGGGGTGTATGGTGTTAGGTTATGTTTGGGACTAAGGGTTGTGTAGGATTAGGTTTAGGGATGGGGTAGTGTTAGGTTGAGCTTAGGGATAGGGTGGTGTTAGGTTAGATTAAGGTGGAGTTAGATTAAGTTTAGTGTGGCGGGTGGTATTAGGTTAAGTTAGGGTTGAGGGTGGTGTTAGGTTAGGGTTAGGGTGAGGGTGGTTTTAGGTTAAGTTTAGGGTTGAGGGTGGTGTTAGGTTGGGGTTAGGGTTGAGGGTGGTGTTAGGTTAAGTTTAGGGTTGAGGGTGGTGTTAGGTTAAGTTTAGGGGTGGGGTGGCGTTAGGTTAAGTTTAGGGTTGAGGGTGGTGTTAGGTTAAGTTTAGGGGTGGGGCGGTGTTAGGTTAAGTTTAGGGTTGAGGGTGGTGTTAAGTTTAGGGTTGGGGTGGTGTTAGATTAAGTTTAGTGTGGCGGGTGGTATTGGGTTAAGTTTAGGGTTGAGGATGGTGTTAGGTTAGGGTTAGGGTTAGGGTGAGGGTGGTTTTAGGTTAAGTTTAGGGTTGAGGGTGGTGTTAGGTTGGGGTTAGGGTTGAGGGTGGTGTTAGGTCAAGTTTAGGGTTGAGGGTGGTGTTAAGTTAAGTTTAGGGTTGGGGTGGTGTTAGATTAAGTTTAGTGTAGCGGGTGGTATTGGGTTAAGTTTAGGGTTGAGGGTGGTGTTAGGTTGGGGTTAGGGTTGAAGGTGGTGTTAGGTTAAGTTTAGGGTTGAGGGTGGTGTTAGGTTAAGTTTAGGGGTGGGGTGGTGTTAGGTTAAGTTTAGGGTTGAGGGTGGTGTTAGGTTAGGGTTAGGGTGATGGTGGTTTTAGGTTAAGTTTAGGGTTGAGGGTGGTGTTAGGTTGGGGTTAGGGTTGAGGGTGGTGTTAGGTTAAGTTTAGGGTTGAGGGTGGTGTTAAGTTTAGGGGTGGGGGGAAAAATAGGGGGGTTTGGGGGGGGGGGGGGTTGAAGGGTTCGGACCGTGGTCCTGGTGGTATCCAGGGCTGCCGTTAGGCACGGGCCTACTCCCGTCGCACAAGCATCACCATCCCAAGTTCTATCTCTCATTAAGCCCCCAAGGTTGCTTCGAATCTAATTTTTTGATCCACTCCCTTTCCACATATTTTCTTGTATTATCAGTCCAACATGGATTGTGTTGTAGTCCCATTATCCTTAATGCCCCCTCATGTTTTATGAAATGTTGAACTATGAGTGTGTCACTACTGCTCCCTCTAGCGGCGCTGCTACGTCACCTGGTGGTGGTTCTGTGGGCGGTCTTGCGCAGACGCGATCTCGCTCCAGGTCACCGGAATTCTGATTCCGGTTTCCTGGTTTTGTCACTTCCGTTTTCCTATTTATTTCCGTCTTTTGTTAGTGTTTGTCGCGTTGGTTTTCGTTACATGACTCTCCTCTGTGTGATTCCCGTTTCAGGACTAAGCGCTCTCGTTTGTGTTTCGCTCTCCATTACGACGGCTACGGCGATCATCTTCATCGCGGGTTTAGCTGTCGTCTCTACTGGCATCCGGCCAGCTCGCCTCCACTTAGTGTTTGAGTTTGTTTTTGTGTTTCACTTTGTTTTATTTTGGAGGTCGCTTTTTGTTTATTAAATATTATTTTGCCTTTGAACATCGGACTGCGTTCTATTTGTCATTACGCACTATCGGCGTCCGTGACAGTAACCAACGCCATATATGGATCCGGCTAATCCCACGGACCCGTCCCTCGCGCTGCGCGAGCAGGGACGCTTTTTGGGGAGCTACGACAGGAGATTAGCGAGCTTACTCGCGTTATGAGTGCGCTTATGGATCGGCAAACCCGACTGGAACAGGGTTTTTCTCTGAACGCTGCTCCACCGGACGCCGGGAGTTCTACCAACACTGCCGCGGCTGCGGCAGCCGGGACTTCTTCCTCGCCTCTTCCTGTAGCGGAACCGGAATGGTATGATGGAGATCCAGAGGTATGTGAGCTGTTCCTTCTACAATGCTCTCTGTACTTCGCCAATCGTCCCCCGGCGACGGATGAACAGAAGATCGCCTTCGTCATCTCCCGTTTACGGGGCCGTGCTGGTAACTGGGGATCGGCTCTCTGGAACGCTCGTACTGCTGAATCCAGCAACTTTGCATTGTTTATGGAACGTTTTCGCAGCACGTTTTTTCACCCTCGTAAGGGACGCGCAGTTGGCGATCTCCTGATGGAACTTAAACAAGGATCCCGATCCGTCTCCGACTATGCGCTGGAGTTCCAGACGCTTGCGGCTCATAGCGGCTGGAACGAGCCGGCCCTTATGGGAGCTTACCGCTCGGGTTTGAAGAAAGAGATCGCTGCGGAGCTACTCTTTAAGGATGAGGGCATGTCTCTCTCCGATCTCATCACGACTACTATTAGGTTAGATCAACTTTGGCAATCTAAGAGGGGACAGTCCTCGTTTCCGCGTTCCACGGCCGCAGCTACTGCCTCTTCTGCGGATTTTGCGACTCCTATGCAGGTGGAGTCTATTCGGCTTTCCGCTAGTGAGAGGAGTCGTCGCATCCGTGGACGTTTGTGCTTATATTGTGGTGGAAATGACCATTTGTTGGACCAATGTCCCACTTGTCCTTCCACAAGGGGTCGTGGTTCGGCTACTAAATTAAGGGCTATTACCTCTTCCCAGGATTCTGTGGTGGTGAGCACATTTCATTTACAACACCCTTTTTTACTACCTGTTAATTTAACATTCTTAGGTAATTGTATTTCAACCACTGCTTTACTGGACTCTGGGGCTGAAGGGAATTTTTTGGATTCTGGTTTTGCTGATAAGTGGGGTATTCCTAGAACTAAACTTGCGCATTCCATCCGGGTTAGTTCCGCTGATGGTCGCCCGCTGCACCCTGGTACTATTTCACATTCCACATTGTCTTGTAAATTGTCTGTGAGTGCTCTTCATACTGAGGATCTAACGTTTCTACTCATTTCTTCTCCTTCTTTTCCTCTCATTTTAGGGTTGCCTTGGCTTCAGCGGCACGATCCGGCCATCTCTTGGGCTTCTCGGGATATTACCAATTGGTCTCCATATTGCTTCGCTCATTGTCTGCACCCCCCCCTGCCCAGGCCGCGCCCTGGGGTCCAAACCAATCTGGAGCTTCCTAGTGGTGTCCCATCTGACTATTTGGAATTGGCACAGGTATTTGGTTCCTCCACATGTTCCACGCTTCCTCCTCACCGTGTGTCAGATTGTGCCATCGATCTTATTGAGGGGGCTAAACTACCTCGTGTAAGTCCTTACCCCTTAACTCAAGCGGAGAGTAGGGCTATGCGTGAATATATCGAGGAATCGCTCCAACAGGGCATTATTCGGCATTCCAAATCCCCGGTTGCATCTGGATTTTTTTTTGTACCCAAGAAGGATTCCTCGTTGAGGCCTTGTATCGACTATCGGGTGCTTAATCAGGCTACCCGCAGGTTGGCTTACCCTCTGCCATTAGTTCCCTCTGCGTTAGAGAGGTTGAAGGGAGCCACTGTGTTTTCTAAATTGGACCTTCGTAACGCTTATAATTTGATTCGTATTCGAGAGGGTGATGAGTGGAAGACTGCGTTTGTTACCTCTTCTGGGCAGTATGAGTATCTGGTCATGCCTTTTGGTCTTACCAATGCTCCTGGTATTTTCCAGGCATTTATTAATGAAGTATTACGGGATTTTTTAGAGAAGTTCGTTCTGGTTTACCTTGATGATATTCTTATCTTTTCACCCGATCTTACCACGCATCGTCAGCACGTTACCACCGTCCTTCGGCGTCTGCTTCAGAACCAGCTTATGGTGCGGGCTGATAAGTGTGAGTTTCACCAACAACAAATATCATTTTTGGGCTACATTGTTTCGGCCAAAGGGTTACAGATGGACCCGAGTAAGGTCCAGGCTGTGGTAGATTGGCCAGCACCTAGTACAGTCAAGGAATTACAACGCTTTCTGGGATTTGCTAATTTCTACCGTAAATTTATTCGTGGTTTCAGTTCCTTGGCCTTACCTCTCACCAATCTGTTACGGGGAAAACCTAAGAACCTTCATTGGAACCAGAGGGCAGAGCAGGCATTCGCTGACCTCAAAGCTCGATTTGTGTCGGCTCCTGTTTTAGCCCACCCTGATCCTGATTCTCGGTTCTTCGTAGAGGTTGATGCTTCTTCTAACGGGGTGGGGGCTGTTCTCTCTCAGGGACCGGAGTCTTCTTCCCGTCGTCATCCAGTGGCGTTTCTGTCCAGGAAGTTGTCCCCTACTGAGTGCAACTATAGCATTGGGGACAGGGAGTTACTGGCTATTAAGATTGCGTTGGAGGAGTGGCGGCATTGGTTAATGGGATCCAACCACCCCTTTGTAGTCATAACAGATCACAAGAATCTGGAATATCTTAAGGGGGCCAAACGCCTTAATGCCCGTCAGTCTCGCTGGTCACTGTTTTTTAACAACTTTCATTTTACCATCTCTTATCGACCAGGTCACCATAACCTCCAAGCAGATGCCCTTTCCCGCCTTCATCCGGGTATGGGTAACAGGTTTTTGGAGGAGGAATCTATTCTGCCCGCGAGATGTTTTCTGAATTCCATTCATTGGGATTTTGATCACGAGATCGAGAGGGCTTTACAGGGTTGTCCGGCTCCTCCTCACTGCCCTTCTGGGTTACTGTTTGTACCCTTACCTTTCCGTACTCGTTTAATCACTTGGGCTCATTCTTTGTTGTGTGCAGGACATCCAGGGGTAGATCGTACTATTCAGCTTCTCCGGCGTAAATATTGGTGGGAGTCTCTCAACTCTGACGTTCAGCAGGTGGTTTCCTCCTGTTCCATTTGTGCGGCTTGTAAGATCCCTAAGGTGTTACCCGCTGGTAAGCTCAACCCCTTGCCGGTGCCTTCGCGTCCTTGGTCCCATGTGGCTATTGATTTTGTTACTGATTTGCCCGCTTCAGAGGGATTCACCACAGTGGTCACCCTCATTGATCGTTTTTCTCGTGCAGTTCGTTTTTTTCCTTTGGCAGCACTTCCTTCGGCTCTCCAGACTGCCGAGCTTCTTTTTACCCATCTTTTCCCTATCTTCGGCATACCGGAAGACATTCTGTCGGACAGGGGTCCTCAGTTTACTTCTGCAGTCTGGAGGGCCTTTTTTGAAAAACTGGGTACCACTGTCAGTCTTACTTCTGGCTATCACCCTGAGAGTAATGGATTGTGTGAGAGAGCTAATCAAGAGCTGGGCAAGTTCCTTCGGATCTTTGCTCGTAACAACGCTTCTGATTGGGCACGTTTCCTTCCTTGGGCGGAGATTGCACAGAATTCCCTCCGTCATTCTGCTACTGGGCTGACCCCATTCCAGTGCGTGTTGGGATTCCAACCACCTTTTTCTTTGTGGGATCCGGAGCCCTCCAATTCGCCCATCGTGGATGCTTGGTTCCAGCGTAGTGAGAGGATATGGTCCCAGGTCCATCAACGTATCGAGGAAGTATTGCGTCGCAATAAGAACTTTGCTGATCGACGTCGTAGTCAGGCTCCGGTTTATTCTCCTGGGGACCTAGTTTGGCTCAATTCCCGCGATTTTCGTTGCCGTACTGGTTCTCGCAAGCTTTTACCCAGATTTCTTGGTCCTTTTAAGGTACTGCGTCAGATTAACCCGGTATCTTATCGATTGGAACTGCCTCCTCAGTATCGTGTTCATCCAGTCTTCCACACATCCCTCCTAAAACCTTTTGTTACTGGTCCCCTGGATTCGACTCTGCAAGAGGGTACAGTCACTCAGGCTACATCATTTCCGGATGTATTCACGGTGTCCTCTCTGCTGGATTCTCGTAAACGTGGCTCCACTATACAATACTTGGTTGATTGGGAGGGGTTTGGTCCTGAGGAACGCAGTTGGGTAGCTAGTGTGGACATATTGGATCCCCAACTCATTATTGATTTTCACGCTAGTCATCCCGAGAAGCCTGCCCCCCGTGGCCGTGGTCGGCCGCGTCGTCGAGGTAAGTCTATTTCCTACACGCCCTTACCTCTCCCTCCTGAGAGGGAGGGTACTGTCACTACTGCTCCCTCTAGCGGCGCTGCTACGTCACCTGGTGGTGGTTCTGTGGGCGGTCTTGCGCAGACGCGATCTCGCTCCAGGTCACCGGAATTCTGATTCCGGTTTCCTGGTTTTGTCACTTCCGTTTTCCTATTTATTTCCGTCTTTTGTTAGTGTTTGTCGCGTTGGTTTTCGTTACATGACTCTCCTCTGTGTGATTCCCGTTTCAGGACTAAGCGCTCTCGTTTGTGTTTCGCTCTCCATTACGACGGCTACGGCGATCGTCTTCATCGCGGGTTTAGCTGTCGTCTCTACTGGCATCCGGCCAGCTCGCCTCCACTTAGTGTTTGGGTTTGTTTTTGTGTTTCACTTTGTTTTATTTTGGAGGTCGCTTTTTGTTTAGTAAATATTATTTTGCCTTTGAACATCGGACTGCGTTCTATTTGTCATTACGCACTATCGGCGTCCGTGACAGAGTGTGTGTATCTCCCTTCTGTTTTTAATGTTGTACATCCTTTTTCTTAACGTGTTTTTAGTTTCCCCTACATATTGTTTGTTGCAAACTTTGCAAACAATTAAAAAGACACAATTAGCGGTGTGATCTTTAAGGGGAGGCTGAATTTCAAATATCATTCTAGATTTTGGGTTCATGACATATCGTCTGGGTTCAAATTCGTTAATTGGGTAAAGTTTTGATGGGTCTGTTAAGATCTGCGGTAATTTGCTTTTAATTAATAAATCTTTAAGATTTTTGTTCCTTCTGTAGGCCGAAATAACTGTGTGGTCTCTCAGGACCGTCCCTTGTGCTATAAATGTATCAAAATTGTCTTTGACCCTTTTATTTAACTTAAGACTATAGTCTGAAAAGGTGGACACCAATGGAATTATTTTTTCTTCTTTAATTGTGGGTTTTGTGACTTCTGACTCCCCAGGCAGGAAATTTTTGAGGCAGGTTCTCAAAAATGAGCGTGAGTAACCACGTCTCCCGAGTGTCCCAAATAGGGTTTTAGTTGCCCCCCAAAATCCCTCTGGTTGTGAGGATATGCGGTGGAATCTGACCAGTTGAGATTTAATAATGCCTCTAAAGGTATGTTTCGGATGGAAACTGGATTTGTGCAGTAATGCATGTGTATCCGTCTCCTTAAAAAATACCCGGGTTTGCAGCTGGCCAGTCTTTTTGAAGTCACTATCTTTATAAGTGATTGTGTCTAAAAAGTTGACTTTTGATTGATGTAGGGAGTATTTAATTTTAATGGAGTTATGAAATTTATTGAGGTGTTCTGCAAATTCAATGAACTGTGATTGGGTTCCTGGCCAGACTCCCCAGATGTCATCCCGGAATCTTAAATAGTGGAGTGGTTTTAAAGGCCAAGTTGCTATTGCTTCCTCTTCCCATTTGGCCATAAAAATATTGGCATATGAGGGGGCAAATTTTTTGCCCATTGCCGTTCCTTTGATTTGCAGAAACCATTTTGAATCAAATTCGAAGTCATTTCGGGTCAAATTAATTTCTAATAATTTCAAAATTTCTTTGTCTGGTCTGTTTGTGTCAGGGTACCTGGTAAAGAACTCTCGTACCGCTGCGAGACCTGCCTCTGTCTCTATGTTTGTATAGAGGCTCTCTATGTCAATGGCGAAGAGTAAGCACTCATTAGGTAATTTAATTTTGTTTATTTTCTCAATAAAGTCATAGGTGTCTTTAATGTAGCTGGGATGCTTAATACTTATTGGGTTGAGGAAATATTCTATGTATTCCGCTGTTGCGTAGGTATCACTGTCACAGTCGGATACTATGGGACGTCCTGGGGGCATTTGGAACGGGACACTCGAGGATTCTGGATTTTTGTGGATCTTGGGAAGAAGGTAAAAGATTCTTGCTCGTGGATCATCTGGAGGCATCAGGTAAGCTACTTGTTTTTTATTTATAAGTTTTTTCTCATTGAGTAATAATTTGTTGGATTTTTTAAATTGTTTCAGGGAAATATTCTGTTTGGTCTAACTGGCGGTAAGCTTCTTGTGTATATGTTTCCCTATCCATCATGACCGTCGCACTACCCTTATCGGCCAGTTTAATGACAATGTCTTTGTTCTTTTTGAGTAGAATTAATGCTTTTATTTCTCTCTTGTTTAGGTTTAGGGGTCTGTTGACATTAAAAGGTAAGTTTTTGAGGGCATATTCAGCTCTAATTATTTTCCTAATGTTTTCTGGGACCTGTATTAATTTTGGTGTCCAGGTGGACTTGTGGGTGAAAGGTAAGTATTTCATTTTTTTTTTATGTCGGTAATAAGTTGTTAATAACAGTCTCCTATGATGTCTTTGTAGATCAAGTTCTAATAGTTTCTTGGTTTCATTGTTAATTTTGGGGGTTGGTATAAATGTTAAGCCCTTATTAAGGAGTTTAAGTTGTTCACTGGATGGAACAAATTTTCTAGATAAATTGATAACTTCACTTCCCTTTTTGAATTCCACTATGGAATTCAAATCTAAAAGTTTTAGAGGGCTTTGGGGTTGGGTTTTGGGGTTGGGTTGCGGTTAAGGTTAGTGCAGAGGTTAAAATTAGGACAAAAAATAAATTATATTTTGAATAAATTAAGGTTAGGGTTAGGTTGTAGGGTTGGGTTAAGGTTAAGGTTAGTGCAGAGGTTGGGATTAGAACAAAAAATAAATTAGCTTTAAATAAATGAGGTTAGGGTTAGGGTCTGGGTTGAAATGAGGGTTACAAAAAATCATAAACTGTATTTGGTGTGAAATTATGGGGGTCTTATTAAATTATTGTAGGAACCTAGGTACTGTTACAAAGTCCGTCTTTCCCCGGAGAAGAGCGGCTACGCGGGGCAATTGCGTATGCCGCTCGTGCATAGTGAGCGTTTCCCGGGCACCGGCTACGCGTGAGCCACTGCATCAGCCGGTCGAAACAGAGGGAAACACTCCCACGAGTGCGACCTGCGCGGAGCAAGTGTGCAGCGACACACCGTGGCAAAAATGCGGAAGGAGAAAAAATGGAAACACTGGGATAAAAGCCAAAACTTAAATTTATTAAAACATGGTGCCGAAGCGCCAACAAAAAGGGGGTAAACGAACAATGTAACATAGGGTTAGGTAACCACAAACCAAAGACGTGCTCAGAACCGCGGGGAAACGAGGACTAAATACAAACCCAACTAAACACGTGCACTTTGTAAGACATGACACTCCAGCGTCTACTAGCCCGCGTTCACCACGCCTCTCACCGGAAGAGGGGCGTGGGATGTCGCCGGCGTTCTAATTGTCACCTCTATTTAAGGTGCGCAGGTACAGGACTCGGTGCGTTGGATCGTCGCCGTTAGCACGATCATTACACGTAATCCTGTGATTATTTCCTATCTTCCAGCCTTAATCCGTGTATCGGAGGTCCCGTCCGGCGTGCGCTTCCTCGTCTGCGTCAGAGACGCACCTGCTGCACCTCCTGGACCAGTACTCTGCTGTCCCACGAAGCTTGAGGCCTTCTCTTTGGTTTTTCGCCCTGTGTCTCGCGGGAGTTTGGTTTTTCGTTCCACGCAGTTGGATTTCATTTTGTTTTTTTTATTTTTAAACGAAACTGCTGAATAAAGCACCGTATCAGCATATTTCAGTTTTGGTCTGATCTCTGGGTTCAGGACGTCATGACACACTTACCCAACCAATCACCCAACTGAGCTAATAAAGGACCAAATAAGGGACAGGTGCTGCAGGCATCTGTTACAGGTACTAAATTATAAGTGCTCAAATAATTCTACCTTTTAATATCTACAAAGAAAAAAAAGTGTCACACTAAAAGAAAAGGGGAGAAAAAAGACACACATTTTTTTCTCTAAGTGCTATACTTTCCCTAGGTTCCCTACTGTGATTATAACTAGGTTGAATGTCTCCTGATCTTGCAGGATCCAACACAGTACACCCTTCCCTGGAGTTTTAAGTGCTTTCGATAAGGGTAAGTGCTATCTCACAACAATTCCATATTATTTACATTACACTTCAAACCACATCAGTTAGTTACATGCAAAACCCCCAAAGCGGTGATCCTGCGATGGATCCTGCAAGAAACAGAGAAACCAGAGGGAAGGGGGGGGGGATAGAAGGACCGGAAATTTGGAGGGGAAAAAAAGGTTAATTTATGAAAATGACTTAATACAAATAAAAAGACAATTGAAAGAACAACAATAGAAAAAACAGACAGTTAAACTTATAGATTATGCACTATAGTATTTGATTGAAACCCTTAGGATGTCGTATCCAGTTTAGTGATCCACTCCTTCTCCTTTCTTTTTCTCTGTTCCACAGACCAGAATCCGTTTCCTTCCACTCCTGTGACCCTGAGATGGACCAGTCCCACCTGCAAAAAGTGCTGCACCAGGTATTTCTTTTATTATTCTTTATGTCATAGACATGTTGTTTTATTTGTGCCATGTTAGGGTTAGGGGTTAGGGTTAGGGTTAGGTCAGACTGAGGATTAGAAAAAATCTTTTTTTGTAGGGCATTCCCTCTCAGTGCACGGGCACACGTCCTCCCCAGGTACTCTTGATCTTCTATAGTTTAAAATCAATCATAATAAAAATCCAAAATTAAAAAAGTCTCATTAATATCTAAAAAGAAAAATACTCAAAAAAAAAAGGTTTGTCCATTTCACATAAAACTCAAAGTGGGGGGGGGGGGGGGGAAAGGAAGAAGAGGAGTAGGTATGTTAAGGGTGTGGTCAAATTAAATCTTAAGGTTGATTATTAAGAAAAGTAGGTTAGGGTTAGGGTCAAATTAAAACCAAGGGTCAATTAAAATTAGGGTCCAAGTTAGGGTTAGGGATAGGGTCAGATCGAGATTAAGTATCAATTAAAATTAGGTTTAGGGATAAGGTCAGATTGAAATTCAGGGGCAATTAAGGTTAGGGTCAAGGTTAAGGTTAGGTTTAGGGATAAGGTCAGATTGAAATTCAGGGGCAATTAAGGTTAGGGTCAAGGTTAAGGTTAGGTTTAGGAATAAGGTCAGATTGAAATTCAGGGGCAATTAAGGTTAGGGTCAAGGTTAAGGTTAGGTTTAGAGATAGGGTCAGATTGTTATTCAGGGTCAATTAAGGTTAAGTGACAGACATACCCAAACTAGCATTCCTCATACACGCGCACACGCACACACACACACTCACAGACACACCTGTAAACATGACGGTTGTGCAATTTGCAGATTGTATTGAAATAAAGTGCTAGTGCAATACTGTAATGAATAGTTAAATAGGTGGAGAGTGGAAGAAGATTGGTTGAGATTGTTGAGAATGAGTCCAGAAGTAGTGTTTAAATGTTCAGCTGTTCATGAGTGTGATGGCATGTGGAAAAAAGCTTCTCTGTAATCTGGAGGTCTTGATCCTTAAGGTTAGGTTTAGGGATAGGATCAGATTAAAATTGAGGGTCAATTAAAGTTATGGTCAGGATTAAAGTTAGGTTTAGGGTTAGGGTTAGGTTAAGGTAAAGATTAATTTAAATCTTATACATAGGGTCTTCCCTTTTAGAGCACAGGCTCACGTCTTCCTCAGATGTCCCGTAATTTCAAAAAGATGAACCCGACCCAAATAAGCTTATCTAATAAAAAAGGATGGGGCTAAACAAAAGAGGGAGGGTAGGGGGCAAAAAAAAAATAAAAATATATATATATATATATATATATATATATATATATATATATATATATATATATATAAATAAATTTATATAAAGGTTAGGTTATGGTTAGATTTTAGGGTCCGGTTTGAGGTATAGGTTAGGTTGGGGTCAGGTTGAAAGTAGGTTAAGGGTCAATTTTAGGAGTTCAGGGTTGGATTTAGCTTAGGGTTTCCCTTGAGGTTTAGTATAAGGGTTAGGTTAAGGGTTAGGTTGAGGGTTAGGTTAAAGATAGGTTGATGGTTAGGTTAGGTAAGGTTCAGGGTTAGGTAAAGGGTTAGGTCAGGGGTTAAGTTAAAGGGTGGGTTAGGGGTTAGGTTAAAGATAGGTTGATGGTTAGGTCAAGTTAGATTTAGGGTAGGTTAGGTTCAGGGTTAGGTTTAGGTGTCAGGTTGAGGGTTAGGTTAAGGGTTTGTAACGGGGCGACCAGCCACTAGGGGTAGGCGACGAAGTACTGGTAGAGGGCAGCGTCCTGGTGGGAGAACTACAACTCCCAGAAGGCGCCGCGCCAATCAACAGCAACAAGGCGCACCTGCCGGCTCACCCACTTAAACAATGCGACAAGCCTCGTGCTTTGTCGCACTGTAACCTGACGCTTGCCGCCACGTGACACTGTGACCAATTTTGCCAATGTTTATTGATTGTGCCTTTCACCTCTGTCCTATCCGGTCCAGTCGGCCAGAGCACTCTGACTCTGGGGTGGTCCGCTTTTTTCACCTCTTATGCTGCTAGCAGCCACTGGGGGCAAGCTAGCTCTAGCAGGCAAAGACAGCGCGTGGTGGTGGGCGTGTCGCTGGTTGGACAGTCGCCAGCGCTCACTGCGTTGAGCTCGAGAATCAGCGCAGGCGGAGTGTGTGTGTGTGTGTTCGTGTGCGTGCGTGTGTGTGTGCGTGCGAAGCGCACCACTCTCGTTTCTGACACGCGCGCATCGGATGTTTTTTGTTTTTTTTTCACTCGCGGCTTCGAGCTTTCGAGGAATTGTGATTAGTGCGCTTGCGCACAGACGTTGTTCATTCCGCGCGCTTCTTTATGTTCACGTCAGTTGCAGCACAAAAGATTGTGCGGAGCGCGCTCCTCCCTCGTTTGTGTTTAATTTAAACTGTACTTTCCAGCCGCCGGAACTTCGGTAGGCTCCTTAGTTGGCTTATTGTACCGCTGTTTCAGCGTGATTTATGTTTAGCGTTCCTGAGTTCGATCCCCGTAAAGTACAGTCTGTATAATCAATATACTCCCTATTATATCACACCTTCATTGTACACACCCTTTAATTGCTCTTATTTGTACCTTAGATTATTGTTTCCCGGGCACTTGGAGATAGTCGCCACTAGGGGCTTCCACTGAGTCCGTAAATTGCTTCCTCCTATCCCATCACCGTAATAGTACAGTGCGACCAGTATGGAGGCAGCGGACTTTAAGTTATTTCAGGAAGCCTTGCAACAACAGGGGACAGCCATCGGTCGGCATGAGCAGTTGTTGGAGCAGATAGCCCAGCAGCTCGCCCTCATGACTCAACTACAAACTGAGGCCGCTGCTTCGGTGCCCCTACCTTCCTCTAGGGGGTCTCCAGGGGCATCAACATCTGGGACCCCTGAGGCATATGTCTCCCCCCCTGAACGTTTTGCTGGAGAGGCAGATAAATGCCGTGAATTCTTGCTGCAATGCTCGTTGACTATTGAGCAGCAGCCATCACGCTTCCCCACTGAGCGTGCTAAGGTAGTGATCATGATCTCCCTTCTTACAGGTAGGGCATTGACCTGGGCCACAGCCCTGTGGGAGGCGGACGCGCATGAATGTGCCAGCGAACTGGCTTTCCGCCGCGCACTCCGGCAAACGTTTTATAACCCCAAGGAGGGTAGGAAGGTGTCTGCTCGCCTCCTTACCTTGACGCAGGGAACTCGCTCCGCGGCCGATTATGTCATTGATTTTAGAACGGTAGCGGCCGAGAGCGGCTGGAATGAGCCAGCCTTATTGGGTATTTTCGAAAAGGGGTTGAGCGAGCGTACCCGCCAGACAGTTTAGAGGAGATGTATGAGCTCTGTATAAGGCTTGACACCCGCATTCGGCAGCGGGCCCGGGAGAGAATGAATCACCCCAAGGCCTCCACAGGCCAACCTCGCTGGCACTCACCACCCCGCTATCATGCAGCACCCCGTGGGGGTCCTGAACCCATGCAATTAGGGGGAACTGAAGAGTCGGGTTCACGATTGTCAGGAAATGCAGGGGCCAGGCCCGGTCAGGGGGGCCGGGTCTAGGCCGTATCCCAAATCCCCCGCCGGTGTTATTGTCGAGGGAACTCTGTCATGGGGAGAAACACCCCACTCCCGAGTGTTCGCCTTTCTGGACTCTGGGGCAGGTGGCAACTTTGTTGACGAGGGTCTGGTCAGATCTCTAGGAGTGCCTACTGAGAGGTTGCCGGAGCCCATACCAGTGCGGGCCCTAGATGGGCGGATGCTGGGGGCGGGTCCTATTACACATGCCACCCACCCAGTCCATCTTGACACTAAGGGTCACCGGGAGACTCTTCGACTATTTGTCACCAGAGTTCCCAATCTCCTGTTGGTTTTAGGGTTCCCCTGGCTCACCCAGCACAATCCTCGGGTCGATTGGCAGACACGTTCCATCTCTGGGTGGGCTCCACGCTGTCAGGAGGCCTGTCTGCTCCCCAGGTGCTCCCAACAGCCTAACATGGAGGAACCCTGTGACCTCTCCAAGGTGCCCCACTACTATCATGACCTTAGAGAGGCCTTTAGTAAGACCAGGGCCCTGAGCCTTCCCTCACATAGACCCTATGACTGTGCCATCAACCTGCTACCTGGTACCACACCACCACGGGGCAGGCTGTTTTCCTTAAACCCCGCCGAACGCACAGCCATGGAGAACTATGTGAAGGAGGCCATAGAACAGGGGTTTATCCGACAGTCATCCTCACCGGCAGGGGCAGGATTTTTTTTTGTTAAGAAAAAGGATGGCACCCTTCGTCCATGCATAGACTACCGTGCTCTTAACGCCATCACTGTGAGGGACCGCTACCCTCTGCCTCTTATGGCCACAGGGTTTGAGGCTCTGCAGCAGGCATCCATCTTTACTAAGCTGGACCTGCGCAGCGCCTACAACCTTATCCGTATACGGCAGGGGGACGAGTGGAAGACGGCATTTCTGACCCCAACTGGTCATTATGAATATCGGGTCATGCCCTTCGGCTTGATGAACGCCCCTGCCGTTTTCCAGCGGTTCATTCACGAGGCGTTAAGAGAGACATTAGGCCGTTACGTCTATGTCTATTTGGACGATATACTCATCTACAGTCGGTCATTAGAGGAGCATGTCGGCCACGTGAGGCTGGTTCTCCAGCTCCTACTGTAGCACAAGCTGTTTGTCAAGTCTTCCATTCCTCCACGGTATCTTTTCTGGGGTTCATCATCTCACAAGGTACCCTCAGAATGGACCCCGCCAAGGTTCAGGCTGTGACTAACTGGCCCCGTCCGAACTCTCTTCGGGAGGTTCAGCGTTTTATGGGCTTCACAAATTTCTTTCGCAAATTTGTGAGAGATTTCGGCTCCATCGCGGCTCCTATCTTAGCCCTAACTCGAAAAATTCCAGGTCGTTTTCGCTGGACTCCCGAAGCAGATCGGGCGTTCAATACCCTTCGGGGATGCTTAACCTCTTCACCTGTCCTCCACCTCCACAAATCCAGTCACGTATCGGCTGGAACTGCCCCCAGCTATGCGAATTCACCCTACCTTCCACATCTCGAGACTTAAACCATACCTATGCCAGGGGCCTGTCCCAGCCACGCTTCCACCTGCTCCCAGGCAGGTCGCGGGAGGCCTCGCGTACACGGTACGACGTTTGCTGGATTCCCGTCAGGTCCAAGGCTCTACCCAATACCTTGTGGATTGGGAGGGTTACGGTCCGGAGGAACGTTCCTGGGTCCCATCCAGACACATCTTGGATCCCGACCTCATTCGGCAGTTTAGAAGAGATCGGGCCACCGGCCTGGGGACGTCAGGAGCCGCCCCTAGAGGGGGGGGTACTGTAACGGGGCGACCAGCCACTAGGGGTAGGCGACGAAGTACTGGTAGAGGGCAGCGTCCTGGTGGGAGAACTACAACTCCCAGAAGGCGCCGCGCCAATCAACAGCAACAAGGCGCACCTGCCGGCTCACCCACTTAAACAATGCGACAAGCCTCGCGCTTTGTCGCACTGTAACCTGACGCTTGCCGCCACGTGACACTGTGACCAATTTTGCCAATGTTTATTGATTGTGCCTTTCACCTCTGTCCTATCTGGTCCAGTCGGCAAGAGCACTCTGACTCTGGGGTGGTCCGCTGTTTTCACCTCTTATGCTGCTAGCAGCCACTGGGGGCAAGCTAGCTCTAGCAGGCAAAGACAGCGCGTGGTGGTGGGCGTGTCGCTGGTTGGACAGTCGCTAGCGCTCGCTGCGTTGAGCTCGAGAAGCAGCGCAGGCGGAGTGTGTGTGTGTGTGTGTGTGTGTGTGTGTGTGTGTGCGTGCGTGTGTGCGTGCGTGCGTGCGCGCTGCCGAAGCGCGCAACTCTCGCTTCTGACACGCGCGTTAGCGTGGCTAAAGTCAGCACGCGCGTATCGGATGTTTTTTGTTTTTTTTTCACTCGCGGCTTCGAGCTTTTGAGGAATTGTGATTAGTGCGCTTGCGCACAGACGTTGTTCATTCCGTGCGCTCCTTTATGTTCACGTCAGTTGCAGCACAAAAGATTGTGCGGAGCGCGCTCCTCCCTCGTTTGTGTTTAATTTAAACTGTACTTTCCAGCCGCCGGAACTTCGGTAGGCTCCTTAGTTGGCTTATTGTACCGCTGTTTCAGCGTGATTTATGTTTAGCGTTCCTGAGTTCGATCCCCGTAAAGTACAGTCTGTATAATCAATATACTCCCTATTATATCACACCTTCATTGTACACACCCTTTAATTGCTCTTATTTGCACCTTAGATTATTGTTTCCCGGGCACTTGGAGATAGTCGCCACTAGGGGCTTCCACTGAGTCCGTAAATTGCTTCCTCCTATCCCATCACCGTAATAGGGTTAGGTTAAGGGTTGGGTTCAAGGTTAAATTACGGGTTGGGTTGGAGATAAGGTTAGGAGTTGGATCAAGGGTTCGATTTGGGATATATTTTAGGTTATTAGTCCCTATTCTCTTCAGATTGGGTTTAGAGATAAAAACCTAATAGGGTTCTTTCCTATGAGGGAGGGAGAGAAGTGTTATAGAATAGTTGGACGGTGCTCCATTAGATGTCCTGTTAATCAAATTCAATCAAGGTTAGGGGTCTGCAGGATCAAGAATCACCCTACATCATAATTCCACCTACGTGTGGATATGAAAGAAAAAAATATATATATATATTCTAAAAGGATCAATTTTATAAACGTAATTAAAATTATTTAAAATCATAAACATTTTTTTTTAATTAGTAAGATAATAAAAATAGTTAAGAAATTAATAAAATCATAAAAAATAAAAAATAAAATATTAAAAAATAAAAAATAGAAAGATAATAAAAAATACATAAAAAAGGTTCAAAAGATTAAACTATCCAACCAATATAGAATTTTAAGATGCTAAAAATAACTAGACATGTATTTCCTAGGAACTACGGAGATGGCTTTTGAATGCTGGGCCCATGAAGGGGTTAAAATTTGGAGAAAGTGGCAGTTAATTTGCCCAGTTGCCCCACATCCTCTGCAGCAGTCTGTGTTGCCTTCAAATAAGGCACCCTGCTGGTGACGTCACTCGGCCAGGCTCCCTGATCCTGATTGGCTGTTGCCTGTGTGCGTGAAACTGCAGCAGCCCCACACAGAGACTCATTCTCATGTCAGTGAAAAATCCGGTTTTTCCTTACTCCAAACAAACGCTCATAACTCGGAAAATCTTTCACCTATCGCTTAACCAAAGACACCGTTAGAAACTAGACCGTTGGGGGATTATTGTGGTGTAATATGATGCAGATTGAATAAAAATTGAGCGAGTTATGGCGATTTAGAAACTTAGAAGAGGATCCGAAAATCCGTTTTCATTGAAGTCTATGGAAGCGATTCGGGCACTCCTTCCAAACAAACGCTCATAGCTCGGAAACTAAAACTTCAATCCTTGTCATGTTAGAAAGAACTAATATATCTATCGTTTAAGGGTAAAATGGAGTTTCTAGGTGAAAGTATCGCGATTTTACAGACGTTTGTTTGGCGAAAAAAAAATAATTCCTGAAACAGAGCGGGGATGACACCCGCTCTAGCGGCTCCCATTGAAATGAATGGGGGTGATTTTTGAGATATTCAAAGATCGATAAAAAGTGATCGGAAAGTCCAGTCTTGATAAAAAATTTTATATCTTGATAAGATAAGATTTTTGCAGACATTTACCCCCAGTCTAAGTCTCTGAAGTTTCGTAGCTGTAGCTCTAAAAATGGCCGAGTTATGGCCGTCCGAAAATCAGCCCCATTCATTTCTATGGGGATTTTTCAATTTTTAAACTTAATTTTATTAAAAACTATAAATGTTACAAACTCCAAAAATACATAGCATAGGTCTCGTGAACATTCCCTACGCAACGGTGTTCGAACCGAGTCTGTACGTCGAGCGGTTCGGGCTGAATTAATCGCAGAAATGTGCTGAAGAAGAAAAAGTGTAATATCAATAGATGGCTTTTTTCAAAAGCCATATAATAAGAAAAGCCTCCCATATACCTATCAGTCACTGTCAAGAAGAGGGATTGAAATATAGAGTCCAGATAAAAAGTTCCTTTATTTGATCCCTAGATGGCGGTATGCTCCCATATATCCCGATTTTAGACCCAGTTAAATTAAGGTCCTACATGCATGATTGAAATTAATCCAGGGATTCGATCATTTCACTTTCTTTAGTTATTACATGTTTATAATGATTGTATATGTCATGTTCTCCTAAATGATGTTATTTATGTTATGTGTTTAAAATTATTTTAATATCCTCCTAAGTGTCTAGTATTTGTCATTTAATCCTCAGGGGTCTATTGTCATTAAAGTATGTATCCATTTTCTTTCTGTCTTTTGTCTTTGTTGTTTTGTTCAGTTCCTGTTCTTCTCCAATCCCAAAATCTTAAGGTTCCTGAGGCCAATGTTGTTGGAAATGGGTATGTATCAGTGTATGTCCTCGTCCCTCCTGAATCAAATAAATATGCTGTTTCAATCTCTGAAGTATCGAGTTTTTTGTTTCCCCCACATAAATGTGTCCACACTGTTGGCATTTAATGGCATATACTACATTTTAGTGTCTATGGTAATTTCCCGGTCTATTAAATTCCCTTTCCCTGAGATACAATTAAATATATAGTGGGTGTTTAAAAAATGTCTATTGGTTTTGGTTTTTTCATTATCTACTTTTGAATGGGTTAAGATGTCTTTTAAGTTTTTATTCCGTTTGTAAGCTAAAATTAATTTATGGTCAGTGAACTGGGGAATTTGACAATTGCTGGTAATGAATTTTTATTTGCTTGTTCATTATGCCCAGGTCTTGTGAATATCTATGGACAAAGGGCACTATATTTATTGGTTTATCCCTTGCCCTGTCCATCTGTTTATATGATTGTTTGACCTCTGCCTTAATCTCCCTTAAAAACCTACTGTCACTACTGCTCCCTCTAGCGGCGCTGCTACGTCACCGGGTGGTGGTTCTGTGGGCGGTCTTGCGCAGACGCGATCTCGCTCCAGATTCTGATTCCGGTTTCCTGGTTTTGTCACTTCCTATTTCCTATTTATTTCCGTCTTTTGTTAGTGTTTGTCGCGTTGGTTCTCGTTACCTGACTCTCCTCTGTGTTATTCCCGTTTCAGGACTAAGCGCTCTCTTTTGTGGTTTGCTCTCCATTGCGACGGCTACGGCGATCGTCTTCATCGCGGTTACGCTGTCATCTCTACTGGCATCCGGCCAGCTCGCCTCCATTTTGTGTTTGTGTTTGTTTTTTGTTTCACTTAGTTTTATTTTGGAGGTCGCTTTTTGTTTATTAAATATTATTTAGCTTTTGAACTTCGGACTGCGTTCTCTTTGTTATCACGCACTATCGGCGCCTGTGACAGTAACCAACGCCATATATGGATCCGGCTACTCCCACGGACCCGTCCCTCGCGCTGCGCGAGCAGGGACGTTTTTTGGGGGAACTACGGCAGGAGATTAGCGAGCTTACTCGCGCTATGAGTGCGTTATGGATCAGCAAACCCGACTGGAACAGGGATTTTCTCTGAATGCTGCTCCACCGGACGCCGGGAGTTCTTCCAACACTGCCGCGGCTGCGGCAGCCGGTACGTCTTCCTCGCCTCTTCCTGTAGCAGAACCGGAACGGTATAATGGAGATCCAGAGGTATGTGAGCTGTTCCTTCTACAATGCTCTCTGTACTTCCCCAATCGTCCCCCGGCGACGGATGAACAGAAGATCGCCTTCGTCATCTCCCGCTTACGGGGCCGGGCTGGTAACTGGGGATCGGCTCTCTGGAACGCTCGTACTGCTGAATCCAGCAACTTCACATTGTTTATGGAACGTTTTCGCAGCACGTTTTTTCACCCACGTAAGGGACGCGCAGTTGGCGATCTCCTGATGGAACTTAAACAAGGTACCCGATCCGTTGCCGACTACGCGCTGGAGTTCCAGACTCTTGCGGCTCATAGCGGCTGGAACGAGCCGGCCCTTATGGGAGCTTACCGCTCGGGATTAAAAAAAGAGATCGCTGCGGAGCTACTTTTTAGGGATGAAGGCATGTCTCTCTCCGATCTCATCACGACTACCATTCGGTTAGATCAACTCTGGCAATCTAAGAGGGGACAGTCCTCATTTCCGCGTTCCACGGCCGCAGCTACTGCTTCTTCAGCGGATTTAGAGACTCCTATGCAGGTGGAGTCTATTCGGCTTTCCGCTAGTGAGAGGAGTCGTCGCATCCGTGGACGTTTGTGTTTATATTGTGGTGGAAATGACCATTTGTTGGACCAATGTCCCACTTGTCCTTCCACTAGGGGTCGTGGTTCGGCTACTAAACTAAGGGCCATTACCTCTTCCCAGGATTCTGTGGTGGTGAGCACTTTTCAGTTACAACACCCTTTTTTACTACCTGTTAATTTAACATTCTTAGGTAATTGTATTTCTACCACTGCTTTACTGGACTCTGGGGCTGAAGGAAATTTTTTGGATTCTGCTTTTGCTGATAAGTGGGGTATTCCTAGAACTAAACTTGCGCATTCCATCCGGGTTAGTTTCGCTGATGGTCGCCCGCTGCACCCTGGTACTATTTCACATTCCACTTTGTCTTGTAAATTGTCTGTGAGTGCTCTTCATACTGAGGATCTAACATTTCTACTTATTTCTTCTCCTTCCTTTCCTCTCATTTTAGGGTTGCCTTGGCTTCAGCGGCACGATCCGGCCATCTCTTGGGCTTCTCGGGATATTACCAATTGGTCTCCATATTGCTTCGCTCATTGTGTGCACCCCCCTCTGCCCAGGCCGCGCCCTGGGGACCAAACCCTTCTGGAGCTTCCTAGTGGTGTCCCATCTGACTATTTGGAACTGGCACAGGTATTTGGTTCCTCCACATTTTCCACGCTTCCTCCTCACCGTGTGTCAGATTGTGCTATCGATCTTATTGAGGGGGCCAAACTACCTCGTGTAAGTCCATACCCCTTAACTCAAGCTGAGAGTAGGGCTATGCGTGAATATATTGAGGAATCGCTTCAACAGGGCATTATTCGGCATTCCAAATCCCCGGTTGCATCTGGATTTTTTTTTGTACCCAAGAAGGATTCTTCGTTGAGGCCTTGTATTGACTATCGGGTGCTTAATCAGGCTACCCGCAGGTTGGCTTACCCTCTGCCATTAGTTCCCTCTGCATTAGAGAGGTTGAAGGGAGCCACTGTGTTTTCTAAATTGGACCTTCGTAACGCTTATAATTTGATACGTATTCGAGAGGGTGATGAGTGGAAGACTGCGTTTGTTACCTCTTCTGGGCAGTATGAGTACCTGGTCATGCCTTTTGGTCTTACCAATGCTCCTGGTATTTTCCAGGCGTTTATTAATGAAGTATTACGGGATTTTTTAGAGAAGTTCGTCCTGGTTTACCTTGATAACATTCTTATCTTTTCATCCGATCTTACCACGCATCGTCAGCACGTTACCACCATCCTTCGGCGTCTGCTTCTGAACCAGCTTATGGTACGGGCTGATAAGTGTGAGTTTCACCAACAACAAATATCATTTTTGGGCTACATTGTTTCGGCTAAAGGGTTACAGATGGACCCGAGTAAGGTCCAGGCTGTGGTAGAGTGGCCAGCACCTAGTACGGTCAAGGCTAATTTCTACCGTAAATTTATTCGTGGTTTCAGTTCCTTGGCCTTACCTCTCACCAATCTGTTACGGGGAAAACCTAAGCACCTGCATTGGAACCAGAGAGCAGAGCAGGCGTTCGCTGACCTCAAAGCGCGATTTGTGTCGGCTCCTGTTTTAGCCCACCCTGATCCTGATTCTCGGTTTTTCGTAGAGGTAGATGCTTCTTCTAACGGGGTGGGGGCTGTCCTCTCTCAGGGACCGGAGTCTTTTTCCCGTCGTCATCCTGTGGCGTTTCTGTCCAGGAAGTTGTCCCCTACTGAATGCAACTATAGCATTGGGGACAGGGAGTTACTGGCTATTAAGATTGTGTTGGAGAAGTGGCGGCATTGGTTAATGGGATCCAACCACCCCTTTGTAGTCATAACAGATCACAAGAATCTGGAATATCTTAAAGGGGCCAAACGCCTTAATGCCCATCAGTCTCACTGGTCACTGTTTTTTAACAACTTTCATTTTACCATCTCTTATCGACCAGGTCATCATAACCTCCAAGCGGATGCCCTTTCCCGCCTTCATCCGGGTATGGTTAGCGGGTCTTTGGAGGAGGAATATATTCTTCCTGCGAGATGTTTTCTGAATTCCATTCATTGGGATTTTGATCACGAGATCGAGAGGGCTTTACAGGGTTGTCCGGCTCCTCCTCACTGCCCTTCTGGGTTACTGTTTGTACCCTTACCTTTCCATACTCGTTTAATCACTTGGGCTCATTCTTTGTTGTGTGCAGGACATCCAGGGGTAGATCGTACTATTCAGCTTCTCCGGCGTAAATATTGGTGGGAGTCTCTTAACTCTGACGTTCAGCAGGTGGTTTCCTCCTGTTCCATTTGTGCGGCGTGTAAGATTCCTAAGGTGTTACCCGCTGGTAAGCTCAACCCCTTGCCGGTACCTTCGCGTCCTTGGTCCCACGTGGCCATAGATTTCGTTACTGATTTGCCCGTTTCCGAGGGGTTCACCACAGTGGTCACCCTCATTGATCGTTTTTCTCGTGCAGTTCGTTTTTTTCCTTTGGCGGCACTTCCTTCGGCTCTCCAGACTGCCGAGCTTCTGTTTACCCATCTTTTCCCTATCTTCGGCATACCGGAAGACATTCTGTCGGACAGGGGCCCTCAGTTTACTTCCGCAGTCTGGAGGTCCTTTTTTGAAAAACTGTGTACTACGGTCAGTCTTACTTCTGGCTATCACCCTGAGAGTAATGGATTGTGTGAGAGAGCTAATCAAGAGCTGGGCAAGTTCCTTCGGATCTTTGCTTGTAACAACGCTTCAGATTGGGCACGTTTCCTTCCCTGGGCAGAGATCGCACAGAATTCTCTCCGTCATTCTGCTACCGGGCTGACCCCGTTCCAGTGCGTGTTGGGATTCCAACCACCTTTTGCGTTATGGGATCCAGAACCCTCCAATTTACCCATCATGGATGCTTGGTTCAAGCGTAGTGAGAGGATATGGTCCCAGGTCCATCAACGTATCGAAGAAGTATTGCGTGGCAATAAGAACTTTGCTGATCGACGTCGTAGTCAGGCTCCGGTTTATTCTCCTGGGGACCTAGTTTGGCTCAATTCCCGTGATTTTCGTTGCCGTTCTGATTCTCGCAAGCTTTTACCCAGATTTCTTGGTCCTTTTAAGGTACTGCGTCAGATTAACCCGGTATCATATCGATTGGAACTGCCTCCTCAGTATCGTGTTCATCCAGTCTTCCACACATCCCTCCTAAAACCTTTTGTTACTGGTCCTCTGGATTCGACTCTGCAAGAGGGTACAGTCTCCCAGTCTACATCATTTCCGGATGTATTCACGGTGTCCACTCTGCTGGATTCTCGTAGACGTGGTTCCACTATACAGTACTTGGTTGATTGGGAGGGGTTTGGTCCTGAGGAACGCAGTTGGGTAGCCAGTACGGACATATTGGATCCCCAACTCATTATTGAATTTCATGCTAGTCATCCTGAGAAGCCTGCCCCCCGTGGCCGTGGTCGGCCGCGTCGTCAAGGTAAGTCTATTTCCTACACTCCCTTACCTCTCCCTCCTGAGAGGGAGGGTACTGTCACTACTGCTCCCTCTAGTGGCGCTGCTACGTCACCGGGTGGTGGTTCTGTGGGCGGTCTTGTGCAGACGCGATCTCGCTCCAGGTCACCGGAATTCTGATTCCGGTTTCCTGGTTTTGTCACTTCCTATTTCCTATTTATTTCCGTCTTTTGTTAGTGTTTGTCGCGTTGGTTCTCGTTACCTGACTCTCCTCTGTGTTATTCCCGTTTCAGGACTAAGCGCTCACTTTTGTGGTTTGCTCTCCATTGCGACGGCTACGGCGATCGTCTTCATCGCGGTTACGCTGTCGTCTCTACTGGCATCCGGCCAGCTCGCCTCCATTTTGTGTTTGTGTTTGTTTTTTGTTTCACTTAGTTTTATTTTGGAGGTCGCTTTTTGTTTATTAAATATTATTTTGCTTTTGAACTTCGGACTGCGTTCTCTTTGTTATCACGCACTATCGGCGTCTGTGACACCTACGTGAGTAACCCCGCCCCCTTAAAACCTTAAATAAAATTCTGGTCGCCTTTTCTGTGTCCTCTTCGAAGGTACAAATGCGTCTAAAACGTATTAGTTGTGATTTCATAATACCTCTAAAAGTGTGTTTGGGGTGATATGAACTCTTATGTAATAAGGCATGGGTGTCCGTAGATTTAAAGTGTACTCTTGAGGCCAAACTCTTGTCACCTGGACATTACCTCCAGAAAATCTCTGTGTCTAGGAACTGGATCTTTTCACTGATCACATATGTTGTTT
This sequence comes from Corydoras sp. C115, assembly GCA_019802505.1. Taxonomy (NCBI): domain Eukaryota; kingdom Metazoa; phylum Chordata; class Actinopteri; order Siluriformes; family Callichthyidae; genus Corydoras; species Corydoras sp. C115. The sequence continues at coordinate 42,995 of JAFMOC010000908.1, read as the reverse complement.
TAATTTTTTCATGATGGTTATTTAAAATTCCTATAAAATCCTTAAAATCATTTTTTGAGCAGGTCAAAATACCAAAAATGTCATCTAAAAAACGTAGATATAAAAGTGGTTTAAATTTACATTTATTAAAAACAAGTTTCTCCCAAGATGCCATATAAATATTCGCAAATGTCTTGCCCATGGCTGTGCCCTGTATTTATAAATAGACTTCCCCATTAAAATCAAAATCATTCCTGGTTAGGCCCAGGTTTAAAAGCTGTAATAAAGCCTCATCAGGTCTCCTAGGGTCCAGGTTAGAGGCAAACGCTTCTCTCACTGCTTTTAGATCCAATTCTGTTTTTATATTTGTATATAGAGAAACTATATCAATAGAGAATAGGAAAGAGTTACGTGGGGCTACTATGTTTTAAATTTTTGCAATAAAATCATATGTATCTTTTATATAGCTTGCATGTTTTTGTGAGATAGGATTTAAATAGAAATCTATAAACTGCGCAATTCTATAAGACTCTGAGCCACAATCACTTACTATTGGTCTGCCTGCTGGAATCTGGTAAGGCTGTGACCAGCTTTTAGAGTCTTTATGAATTTTAGGGAGGCAATAGAATTGTCTTTCCCGTGGTGTCTCCGGTCCTAATAAATATAAGAATTGTTTTTTAGAAATAAACTTATCAAGATATAATTTTTCTAATATAGGGCATTGTAGATCCCACGTCTGGGTTTGTATTGATTTATCTAATTTTATGTAGTATTCAGTATTGAAAAATTGTCTATAAGCCTCCTCCAGGTATTGTGTTTTATCCAAAATAACATTTTTAGAGCCTTTATCCGCTGGTTTTATAACTATATGTTTGTTATTTTTTTAATTCTGTAGGGCAGTTTGTTGTTCAGAATTTAGGTTGTTTGATTGTGGATTATCTGATCTCATTTTTTTAACCGTTTTCTGATCTCTATTAATTAATGTTTTTGTAGATTTATGAATTGTACTAGATGGTGGCTCCCATTTGGAAGGTTCACAAAAAGATGCAAGGTTGTCTTCTGTTTTAAAATCGAAATAGTCCAATAATTTAATTTGGTCCTATGATATTTATTTAAATCACCCAGTAATTCTCCCCTATTCCATGTTTTTGGAGTGGGAATAAAAGTTAGTCCTTTATTTAGGACCTCTATTTCATATTGATTTAATGTTAGTGTTTTGGAGAGGTTATATATATTTTCTGTTGTGTGGGGTGGTTTAAACCCTCTGTCCCCTATATTAAGTTTAACGCTTTTAGCCAAAGATTCAACATTTTTTCTGCCGTAGGAGAAAGCCAATGGATCTCATCCTTTAGGCTTACCTCGAACTGTGCACCATGCAATCTTGGGAGAAAGTTGTACTTTTCCATTAAAATTGCGTTTAGGTTTTCAATTAACCTTTTTGTTTGTGTTTTTAATTTTTCTGAAAAATTAATTAGTGGGAAATATACTGTTTGCCCACGGGAACACCGTCATACAGGTTTTATATAATTGTTGCTAAAGCTGTTTTTTTTAAGCTGTTTTTTAGTGGTAGCCATTTCATTGTGTTGTAAACAGTTGTTTAGGCCAATAGATAAAACTACAATTTTAACCTTATTGTTAGGTTCTAGTTTTTGTAAAATCCCCCGTAAGTGGTATAGCGTTGCCCCTGGGAAACTATCAATCTGGATCTCCGAGTGTGTAAAGGAAGGAATTTTTGACAGATTTGAGTCTCCAATAAAAAGTATCGGTTTATTAGTATTCAAATTCCATTCTAAAATCTTTCTTTGCGATTTATTGTGTCGCGTTGGATAAAAAAGTTTTTGAGCAGAGAGGGTCCTATCTTCCGTTACATTAATCCCATCTACCCCGGCGGGATGCGGTGGCGGAGATCGTGTTCGCTGCTCTTCTGCCGGTTGCCCCTCCTTCCCCGTGTGAGGTTTTTCAAGGTGCTGGTTCGCGTCCTCTGAGGGGGTACCTTCTAAAACAGAAATAGCAGTCAGTGATTCCGACTCCACTTCAATTGCTACATTTGTGATCGGTAACCGTTTAGGTTTTACTACTGTGTCTGTCTGTGTGGGATTCCGTCTGTTTCCGTTCTCCCTAATTAGATCGTCAGTTTGTGTAGTTAAATTAATCTCCACTGTTACCTCCCGTCCATTCGTCATCCTATTAATCTGTTCTAAAGTCACCTCTGAGATGTTCTCCCCCCGTTTGTTAGCTCTAACCTCCTCCCCCTCTCCCATTAAACTTCCCTGATTGACTGTTCCCTGTATTAACGCCTCCACATAGGTTTTCGCCCCGTTCGTCTCGTTTTCTCCCTCCCCGTCTATATCACCGTTCAGTACGCGTCTGTCCTCTATAAGTCCCATAACCCGATCAATTGAGGAATTTGTTAATTTCTGCTTGTACCTAGTTTTAGCCCACCCGACTGCTTTATCAAATGCGCTTTTATTTACCGGTTCCATGTCCCGTAATTGTTCTACAATAATCCCATCATAATGATCCATTAAAATACATAACGTTTGCTTCATCCAAGCTTCTGTATTCGATCTGACTTTATTTTGGGTCTCCGTGCTAGGACACGCAGGTTTTATAAAGTCGGTTAGTTTGAATAGCCTCATTCCCGGAGGAAGCGCGTTTGCCTGGTCTGCTTTTTCTAAAATCTCGACATGATGAATTGCCTGTATTCATTTGAAATATTTCTTACTTAGTGTTGAAATTTCATTAAGTGGTATCGGTATTTCATTAGTGCTGTTTAAAGGAGAAGACTCACATTCATTTGTTAATATTTGAAAACGGTTGCTTATTGTCAGCGCCATTGTGCTTTGCGGGTGGGTTCACTGCTCTATCTATGCTCGTGTCCCATAAAATATTATTTAAAATAAAAATTAAAAAATAAAAATTAGGGAAAAAGATAATGAAAAAGGCGTTAAAACATAATAATGTAAATTGGTCAGACAAAGAAAACATAAAACGATATCATAAAATCAATCATCCAAGATTTCTTTAGGAATAAGTGCCATATATAATTAAAATAAGCCTAAAACTATTGAGGAAAAAATCATATTAAATGAAAAAGTAAATTATTTAAACGAAATATTCTTATAAAAGGTAAAACAAATTATTAGAACCATACCTCTAAGATGGCGTGAGGAGTATCAATCCTCAGCGTTAGTGTTCAGGGGTGGATTTCCCGAAAGCGAACATTCTTAGCGAGTTACGAACAACTTTAAGAACGACGTAACTTTAAGAACGACGTAACTTTAAGAACGCGAATTTTACGGCGCTTTCCCAAAAGCCTTCTTAAGTCTCCTAGACTAAGAGAGACTTTTAAGTCGTTCTTTGTAGACTCCGCCCCCGAAAAGGCACCGTCAGTCGAAAACGGAAGCACCGAATCCCACACCATTTCGCATTATTATGGCACCAAAATGCACCAATTCAGTACGCAAATATTCATAACAATATATTTAAAGCCAAAAAATGAATCGACTTGATAAAAAAACAAGCAGGAAAGAAAATTATTAGCAATTTCATTTCAACCAATCGCTTAACAAGCAGCCTTATAAATGGGTGACCAATGGGTGCTTTTGAATGAAACGTATTCCTCATGGCAAGCAGAGGATGTAAACGTAATTTCTCCCAAGGCGAGTTAAGCCAAATGCTGGATGAAGTGGAAAAAAACCAATGTTCTCTATTTGGCAAGGCACGTGGAAGATCCACATACTAAGAAATAAACAGAAATGGGAGGATATAGCCCAACGCATAAGTGCTTGTCATTCCACCTGTAGATCGGGGATGGATATACGGAAGAAATGGCATGACTTCGCAAGTCAGGCCAAAAAAAAAGGGAGCACAGATCAGAAAAACAAGGTCTAAAACAGGTGGAGGATCCAGTTGTGAATTGCCCCTTACAGTGCTTGAGGAAAGAGCTCTGGGAATATTGGACTCAACTGCTACAGAAGGGATCCCAGGGGGAATTGATTTGTGTGATACTGGTCATTCATTTTCACAATCTCTCCCTACATCCCCTGGGGAATCTTCTGCTGGTAGCAGTGTTGGGTCCTCTCCTGGGCCTTCCACTGCCCACAGTACTAGGCCTTCACTGGAGCATGCTCATGTTAACAAATGTCAGTGTAGCGAGGAGTTGCTACTAATAGAAAAAGAAAAGCTTCAATTAAAAAAGGAACGGTTGGAGTTGATGCGAGAGAAAATGCACCAGAGAGAGCGGCACCACCAAGAGCTAGTGGCAATCAAGAAAGCCAAATTGGAGATCATGCAAAATCAGCAGGCTATGGCTGAATTTCAGCTAAGCAGGCCATCGACTTCTGTGCCCATAATATTGCCCCCTGACCAAGGTAAGGTGCTTGTTATAACAGTAAATGTAAATACACCAGATACCTATGCAACATTTTGCCACAATATCATTTTCTTTTCTCCTCATTTTCAGACCTACGTACTCTGGAGTCTCTGTGAAGAGTAAGTGTGTGGCAGGCCAACATTATTTGTCTCATGCTTTACTGCTTTTGCAATCTTTGTTATTGTATTATGTTTTTGTAAATAAAGTTACTGCAGACACACCAAGGTTCAGTGGCTTTTAATGTTTTAACAAAAACTTGACAAATGCTGAGGTGGAACTATTTGTCATCTTTAGGCAAAAACAGTGTTTATTACTTCCCTACGTGTTTCCAAGCCAGCCTGATGAAGGTCTCTCATCTGTGCTGGTACTTCGGCTGGAACATGAATGGTGTCTTCTCTCTCTTCATTCTCATATTCTTCATCAGGAAGACTTAAGCCAGCACCAACTGCAAAGTTGTTTAGCATAGCACATACAACTATTATGGCACAGCTGCATTCTGGTGAAAACCTAAGTCCTCCTGATGATTTATGCAGGCACCAAAATCACACTTTCCATATTCCCAAAGTCCTCTCAACAACACTGCGTGTTCTAATGTGTGCCATGTTGTACCTCTCCTCAGCTTCAGTCTGGGGATTTAATACTGGAGTAAGTAGGTACGTTAGAAGTGGGTAACCACTATCACCCAGTACATAGCCACCAGCAAAAACAACATTTTAGGGCTTCTCACACACAGCAGAATTGACCCAGATAAAAGAGTCATGAGTGCTTCCTGGCCACAATGTTTGTAAAAAGGCATTGATGGTCACACATCACTTGAATATTTAACGCGGTGTATCCTTTCCGGCTGATGAATATTGGCTCTATGAGGCTTGGATTGTGTATGGGGATAAGTGTGCCATCCACTGCACCAGCAACTCCTGGAATCTGGGCAATTGTATGAAAACCTATTTTGGTTTCATGCAGTGCATCCCTGGTTTCAGGAAATTTGATATATCTGTGGACATGGTGCAGCATTGCATTTGTTACAGCATGTACACACTTTGACACAGCGGCGTTGCTTAGCCCATGGCCATCACCAATTGTCTGCAGGAATCCGCCTGTTGGTTAAAAGCGCAGAGCTGTCAGCAGCTGTATGGTGGGGCTAAGTGCAAAATTTCGGCGGGTTTTTCGGGTCAACCCGTCCTGCACTAGCCCAAGTAGAGTCATTATTTCGGCTCTTGGTAGCCTGTATCTGGCACACAGCACATCAGGCAAGTGTCACGACCCGGTTCGACAAGGGGCAAACACCCTTTATTCAAGGAGAATACACACTCTTGGGGATCAGCTGAATTGACAATAAGACACTGGAGAGGAATCAAAATTTAGTCACACAAGATAAAAACCCCATTTAAAAGAAGTTCATGCTCAGGTTCGCAAGTCCTTCAGTATCAAGGTCCAGTTCAAAATGGAGGGAAGAAAATTTGTCCAAGGTCCACGTTATTATATGGTCCTCAGTGGGGATCTCATCATTTCTAACAAAAAGGCAACCAAAAAGAATACAAAAGAAAACATGCAATCACTATTACACCACAAAAATAAATAAGCAAATATAAAACACAAAACAAATTACTACAACCGATTACTAAATAATGACTAGATCCCCTCTAAAGAATTATATCCCAAACAGCCCAACTTTTAGTTCCACCTGGTATTGGTTAATAGCAAACAAATCACTGCACTCCAAAACACCACACTTCAAATATACCTATATAAATCAGAATAAACCACAAAACCCACCACACAGGACAGAGCAAGAAAAATTAAAAGTACAATTAACCAATAACCAGATTATAATTTAAACGGCTACTATTTAAGCATTGGGGGAAAATATCTGGACGATTTAACGCTCCTCACGAGAGAGACAGATCTGCACTTAACTTTGGGAAGGGTGAGCGTTCTCACCCTCCCTCATCCGATGCACGCCTCGCACAACCAAACGACTCCGCGGCACCAAACGATTCAGTCTCCACGCAGCCTCGTCTCTGGTCCACTCACACCACCGCTGTATATATACGGGGCAAACTCTCATCAGCAGAGGCCACTCACTTCACACAGTTGGGAAGAACTACAGGATACTAGAGGAAACGGGGAGTACTTAACTCTGTGGAAGAGTGAGTCGACTCCTCACCCCTCCACCAGATTATGAAGCCTTTCCAAGCCGACTCGTTGGCTTCCCTTCCCTCTCCCCGTCTAACCAGTTCCGACTCGCTTTAATTAATTCCCCTAATTACGAGGTCCAGCTGCCCCTCAAATACCAGTTTTCCCTTTAATGAAAGTTACACCCTTAACCATTATTACCGGTGACAATGTTAACAGAATGTTACCTTTAATACAGCAGGTAGGATGATTTTATAGCTTTAATTACGTCATGTTAACAGACTGTTACCTTTAATACAGCAGGTAGGATGATTTTATAACTTTAATTACGTCATGTTAACAGACTGTTACCTTTAATACAGCAGGTAGGATGATTTTATAGCTTTAATTACATCATGTTCAGAGACTGTTACCTTTAATACAGCAGGTAGGATGATTTTATAGCTTTAATTACGTCATGTTCAGAGACTGTTACCTTTAATACAGCAGGTAGGATGATTTTATAGCTTTAATTACGTCATGTTAACACACCGTTACCTTTAATACAGCAGGTAGAATGATTTTATAGCTTTAATTACGTCATGTTCAGAGACTGTTACCTTTAATACAGCAGGTAGGATGATTTTATAACTTTAATTACGTCATGTTAACAGACTGTAACCTTTAATACAGCAGGTAGGATGATTTTATAGTTTTAATTACGTCATGTTAACAGACTGTTACCTTTAATACAGCAGGTAGGATGATTTTATAGCTTTAATTACGTCATGTTAACAGACTGTTATCTTTAATACCAGCAGGTAGGATGATTTTATAGCTTTAATTACGTCATGTAACACACTGTTACCTTTAATACAGCAGGTAGGATGATTTTATAGCTTTAATTACGTCATGTTAACAAACTGTTACCTTTAATACAGCAGGTAGGATGATTTTATAGCTTTAATTACATCATGTTAACACACTGTTACCTTTAATACAGCAGGTAGAATGATTTTATAGCTTTAATTACGTCATGTTAACAGACTGTTACCTTTAATACAGCAGGTAGGATGATTTTATAGCTTTAATTACGTCATGTTCAGAGACTGTAACCTTTAATACAGCAGGTAGGATGATTTTATAGCTTTAATTACGTCATGTTAACAGACTGTTACCTTTAATACAGCAGGTAGGATGATTTTATAACTTTAATTACGTCATGTTAACAGACTGTAACCTTTAATACAGCAGGTAGGATGATTTTATAGTTTTAATTACGTCATGTTAACAGACTGTTACCTTTAATACAGCAGGTAGGATGATTTTATAGCTTTAATTACGTCATGTTAACAGACTGTTACCTTTAATACAGCAGGTAGGATGATTTTATAGCTTTAATTACGTCATGTTAACAGACTGTTACCTTTAATACAGCAGGTAGATGATTTTATAGCTTTAATTACGTCATGTTAACAGACTGTTACCTTTAATACAGCAGGTAGGATGATTTTATAGCTTTAATTACGTCATGTTCAGAGACTGTTACCTTTAATACAGCAGGTAGGATGATTTTATAGCTTTAATTACGTCATGTTAACAGACTGTTACCTTTAATACAGCAGGTAGGATGATTTTATAGCTTTAATTACGTCATGTTAACACACTGTTACCTTTAATACAGCAGGTAGGATGATTTTATAGCTTTAATTACGTCATGTTAACAAACTGTTACCTTTAATACAGCAGGTAGGATGATTTTATAGCTTTAATTACATCATGTTAACACACTGTTACCTTTAATACAGCAGGTAGGATGATTTTATAGCTTTAATTACGTCATGTTAACACACCGTTACCTTTAATACAGCAGGTAGGATGATTTTATAGCTTTAATTACGTCATGTTAACAGACTGTTACCTTTAATACAGCAGGTAGGATGATTTTATAGCTTTAATTACGTCATGTTAACAGACTGTTACCTTTAATACAGCAGGTAGGATGATTTTATAGCTTTAATTACGTCATGTTAACAGACTGTTACCTTTAATACAGCAGGTAGGATGATTTTATAGCTTTAATTACGTCATGTTCAGAGACTGTAACCTTTAATACAGCAGGTAGGATGATTTTATAGCTTTAATTACGTCATGTTAACAGACTGTTACCTTTAATACAGCAGGTAGGATGATTTTATAGCTTTAATTACATCATGTTAACACACTGTTACCTTTAATACAGCAGGTAGGATGATTTTATAGCTTTAATTACGTCATGTTCAGAGACTGTTACCTTTAATACAGCAGGTAGGATGATTTTATAGCTTTAATTATGTCATGTTAACACACTGTAACCTTTAATACAGCAGGTAGGATGATTTTATAGCTTTAATTACGTCATGTTAACAGACTGTTACCTTTAATACAGCAGGTAGGATGATTTTATAGCTTTAATTACGTCATGTTCAGAGACTGTTACCTTTAATACAGCAGGTAGGATGATTTTATAGCTTTAATTACGTCATGTTAACACACTGTTACCTTTAATACAGCAGGTAGGATGATTTTATAGCTTTAATTACATCATGTTAACAGACTGTTACCTTTAATACAGCAGGTAGGATGATTTTATAGCTTTAATTACGTCATGTTAACACACTGTTACCTTTAATACAGCGGGTAGGATTATTTTATAGCTTTAATTACGTCATGTTAACACACTGTTACCTTTAATACAGCAGGTAGGATGATTTTATAGCTTTAATTACGTCATGTTAACAGACTGTTACCTTTAATACAGCAGGTAGGATGATTTTATAGCTTTAATTACGTCATGTTCAGAGACTGTTACCTTTAATACAGCAGGTAGGATGATTTTATAGCTTTAATTACGTCATGTTAACACACTGTTACCTTTAATACAGCAGGTAGGATGATTTTATAGCTTTAATTACATCATGTTAACAGACTGTTACCTTTAATACAGCAGGTAGGATGATTTTATAGCTTTAATTACGTCATGTTAACACACTGTTACCTTTAATACAGCAGGTAGGATGATTTTATAGCTTTAATTACGTCATGTTCAGAGACTGTTACCTTTAATACAGCAGGTAGGATGATTTTATAGCTTTAATTACGTCATGTTAACACACTGTTACCTTTAATACAGCAGGTAGGATGATTTTATAGCTTTAATTACATCATGTTAACAGACTGTTACCTTTAATACAGCAGGTAGGATGATTTTATAGCTTTAATTACGTCATGTTAACACACTGTTACCTTTAATACAGCGGGTAGGATTATTTTATAGCTTTAATTACGTCATGTTAACACACTGTTACCTTTAATACAGCGGGTAGGATTATTTTATAGCTCCAATTACATCATGTTAACACACTGTTACCTTTAATACAGCGGGTAGGATTATTTTATAGCTCCAATTACATCATGTTAACACACTGTTACCTTTAATACAGCAGGTAGGATTATTTTATAGCTTTAATTACGTCATGTTAACACACTGTTACCTTTAATACAGCGGGTAGGATGATTTTATAGCTCCAATTACGTCATGTTAACACACTGTTACCTTTAATACAGCGGGTAGGATTATTTTATAGCTCCAATTACGTCATGTTAACACACTGTTACCTTTAATACAGCGGGTAGGATTATTTTATAGCTCCAATTACGTCATGTTAACACACTGTTACCTTTAATACAGCGGGTAGGATGATTTTATAGCTCCAATTACGTCATGTTAACACACTATTACCTTTAATACAGCGGGTAGGATGATTTTATAGCTCCAATTACGTCATGTTAACACACTGTTACCTTTAATACAGCGGATAGGATGATTTTATAGCTCCAATTACGTCATGTTAACACACTATTACCTTTAATACAGTGGGTAGGATTGTTTTATAGCTCCAATTACGTCATGTTAACACACTGTTACCTTTAATACAGCGGGTAGGATTATTTTATAGGTTGAAGTAATTTATAAATAAGTAAGGACTCAAAACTTTAATATTCCACATTTAATTCATTTAGCATTCAAAAAGCCTTTAAACCCCCAAAGAGCAAGCCGAAGCACAGAAGCAAGATAAAACTCCCTGTTATTTTAAGGAAGAAACCTTGGGAGGACCAAGGCTCAGTGGGGGACTCATCCTCCTTGAGCGGCCAGGCAGCAGCAACACTGTAGGACAGTAGTGTAGTCAAGTCAAGTCAAGTAATTTATTTATATAGCGCTTTTTACAACAGTACATTGTCACAAAGCAGCTTTACAGAATGAAAAGCCTTTAAACCCCCAAAGAGCGAGCCGAAGCGACAGTGGCAAGAAAAAACTCCCTTTTATGTTGTTATTTAAGGAAGAAACCTTGGGAGGACCAAGACTCAATGGGGGACTCATCCTCCTTGAGCGGCCGGGCAGCAACAACAGTGTAGAACAGCCATGTCCAGATACTAAACAAATGGAAAAACTAACAACTAGAAAACTATATGTGAGTCCATTAGGGGGCGTCCTGCAGGACCGCCTTTTCAGGATCCATACAGTATTCGTAAGCAGAGCCATGGATCTCCAGGAAGCCAGGGGACACCTCAAAAGAAACAGACAAAGGAAGAGAGTTAGAGCTAATAATAAAGCACGGCATTTAATTAATAAGTAATTAGTGTAGGACACTAATATACAGATTTCACAAATTTTTTCCTTATTTAACAAATGCAAAACTATATACACAAGTCCATTGAGAGCGTCCTGAAGGACAAACAATCCATTTAACATCCAGGTTCCATCAGGTAATCCTCTTAGCCGCAGTGCTTCGGCAGAGTCATGGATGAAGATCCTGGGTGTATCTACCCAGTGCAATAAATGTCCTCCCCTGGATGGGCACATTAACTATTTTTAAAAACATTTTTTGCAAATGTAGTTTTGTTCTTTTGTTTTGAATGAGACACATTCAAAATGTCGAATGAGACACTGTCTCATTCGAATTCCATGCACTGACAATCACTGAACCGGTTAAATGTCATTTTCTTGTCATCTATCGTCCCCCAGGTCAACTAGATAACTTTGTCGAGGAATTTGATATGCTATTATCATCTCTCCCAGATGATGGTTGTCCTCTTGTTGTCCTCGGCGATTTCAACATTCACTTAGACCGACCGTACGCCGCTGAGTTCCTCGATCTCATCTCCAGCCTGGACCTCCATCTACTCCGCACCTCAGCTACCCACCGGGCTGGCAACCAGCTCGACCTCATCATGACGCGCTCATGTCTCTCTTCTGACATACACATCACTCCACTTCATGAATCAGACCACTTCTTCATACAGTTCTCTGTCTCTCTTCCACCTTCTCCCGTGATCATCAGCAAAACATCTCAGGTACGTCACAATCTTAGTGCCCTCTCTAACACACTCTTTGCCGACTTGGTTACAGATACCCTTCCTAGCATCAGTAACTTCTTAACCCTTGACACCAACACTGCATCAAGCACATTCTGCTCCACCTTGGCTTCATGTCTTGATCAGGTCTGTCCAAAATCCACCAGGAAAACACATAGTTCTCCATCCAATCCATGGCTCACGGAGACGCTTCGGAAGCAACGTACTTCGCTTCGTTCTGCCGAAAGAAAGTGGCGCAAGTCTGGTCTGTCTTCAGACTTAGAAACTTACCAGTCTTCACTTGCCACTTTCTCCAAGGATGTAACTGCTGCGAAATCCTTGTTCTTCCAGTCCAAGGTAACATGCATCTCAGATGCCCGCACCTTATTCAGTACTTTCAACTCCCTACTAACTCCTCCCTCTCCCCCTCCCAACACTTCTCTGTCAGCTGATGTCTTTGCAACTTTTTTCACAGAAAAAATTGAGGGCATCAGCAAACTCTTTCATACTCACCATTTCCACAGCACTACATCTCACACACCCAGCCATCCAACCCTCTCCTCCTTCTCCCCTGTCACAGAATCTGACATCTCCAAAATTCTTCTTACCAGTAACCCAACTACTTGCCCCCTTGATTCCATCCCATCCCACCTTCTTCAATCCATTGCCTCCTCCATCACACCAACTCTCACACACATCATTAACTCCTCTCTCACGTCAGGGACTTTTCCAAATTGTTTTAAACAAGCCATAGTCAAACCCCTACTCAAAAAAACCTACGCTCAACCCAAATTTGGTCGAGAGCTACAGACCTGTTTCTCTTTTACCTTTCCTGTCTAAAACACTTGAACGGGTGGTATCCACACAGGTCTCCAAATTTCTTAATCAGAATAATCTCCTCGATCCCAATCAATCCGGTTTTAGATGTGGTCACTCCACGGAGACAGCATTACTCTCTGTGATTGACTCACTTAAATCTGCCAAAGCCAAATCTCAATCCTCGGTCCTCATTTTGTTAGACCTTTCGGCAGCTTTTGATACAGTAAATCATCAGATTCTACTGTCCACTCTAGCTGAATTAGGCTTTTCTGATACGACACTTGAATGGTTCCGATCCTATCTCACAGGAAGGACCTTCAAAGTGTCATGGAATGGGGAGATCTCTAACTCTCACCAAGTACGCACTGGTGTGCCTCAGGGCTCTGTACTTGGTCCTCTCCTCTTCTCTCTTTACATGACATCACTGAGCACAGTCATCCAGGCGCATGGTTTCTCTTACCACTGCTATGCTGATGACACTCAACTTCATCTGTCTTTTGCCCCTGATGACACCACCATCTCAAATCGGGTATCTGCATGCCTCTCCGACATATCTGTCTGGATGAAGGCCGGTCATCTCAAATTGAACTTAGAAAAAACAGAGCTTCTCATTATCCCTGCTAAACCCTCAATCCATCACAACCTGACCTTCCAAATTGATGGCTCCACAATCTCCCCAACTGACTCGGTCCGGAACCTTGGGTTCACTATAGACTCCCACCTTAAACTCTCTGATCATGTGATCAAAACCGCCCGTTCTTGTAGATTCCTTCTTTATAACATAAGGAAGATCAGACCCTTTCTGACTGAACATGCTACCCAACTGCTTGTTCAAGCCCTAGTCTTATCCCGGCTTGATTACTGTAATGCACTTCTTGCCGGTATCCCAAATTCCACCATCAGACCTCTTCAATTAATTCAAAACTCTGCAGCCCGACTCGTGTTTAACCAGCCCAAGCGAACTCACGTCACTCCATTACTCACTTCCCTCCATTGGCTTCCTGTAGCTGCTCGCATTCAGTACAAGTCGCTGACTCTGGCATACAGAACCATTTCTGGATCTTCCCCCTCTTACCTTCACTCTATCTTTTCAAAATACACTCCGACTCGTTCACTTCGCTCCAGTGATGATTGTCGCCTGGCGATTCCACCTCACAGAGGAGCTAATTCTCATTCTGTGGCGTTCACCACTGCAAAATGGTGGAACGATCTTCCCAACTCTGTCCGTAAGGCAGAATCTCTAAACAGTTTTAAGAAACTACTTAAGACGCATCTATTTACCAAATACCTGTTATAAAAAAAAAAAAAAAAAAAAAAAAAAAAAAAAAAAAAAATGGGGGGGGGGGCGCAGCTTCGAATAACAATCAGGTTGATGAACTTACAGTATAGTTGGTTTTCTCCATGGCTTCTGACTTGTGGTGTTCTCATTTGTAAGTCGCTTTGGATAAAAGCGTCTGCTAAATGACTAAATGTAAATGTAAATGTAAAATGTGCCCAACGACAGCACTGATCACATTGCACCTGAAAATAAACAAAATGGAATTTAAAACTTTAACTATTTGCATATATGCTCTTAATGTTTTGACTGATTGTTTTTAAATATTTACCATGTCAATCATGCTGTTATCAGCATCACCTTCCAACATGTTGCAGACAGTGCAGTAGTGTTCTGCATTCCCTAAAAAAATATAACTAGTAAGTTAATAAACCTGTATATTGGACTTAAAGTTCCTAAGTCAGTTCTATGTAACATTATAAACAGATTTGTTCATATTTTCTATTATATGCTGTAAAATTTTAAACTTTTTTTTCCTTTCTAGATATTTTTCTCCATATTTACAGATTTTAAAAATTGCACATTTGACTAAAGCCATTTTGTTAACAAGTGGGACTTGTTGTGAAACATTAAGAAAATATATGTCCAGAGTGGGCTATATGTGTTAAATATTCTGATGGATTAATTAAATTATATCTGAAATAAAATTTGTATGAAACTCACCTTGACTGTCAAGCAACACACAGGCGATATCCATCCGTGCAGCCTTTATAGCTGCTTTGGTGGTAAGTTGCCCCCCGATATCTCCCAGCCTAAGTAAAGCTTCTGTGAACTATATATTTTTATTAAGTTTAAACGCAATAAACTGAAGATATTTGTAACGGGTGCCTAGGGCACCCGTTCCTCGGCCGTTGTGTGTGGGTGTTTTTGGTTTCTGTGTTTATGTGCCTGTGTTTAGTTAATTAGCTGTCTTGTGTAGGTCTTTTAGTTAATTAGCTTCGCGGGTTCGTTGGGTGGTTGTGTGCACGTGGTGTGATATGTCAGGGTATTTAGTTCCGGGGGTTTAGGTCTTCCGTGCGCGTCTTTGTGGGTTTTATGTCACTTTGTCCTTTTTTCCTGTATGTTTGGTGTTTTTGCACCTTGAATAAATATTCCTATATTTGTTCTACCTGCGTGCCTGGCTCCCTTCTACGCGTTAGAGTGCTATATTTGCGCAGCCGCGTTTAAATCCCAGGTGGGCAACGTGACAATATTTACAAAGATACATTTATCAATAATAAACCAATGATGTACCTTTAGTAACAAAACTCCACAGCTGCTGAAATCCTGCTGCAAATTGTGCTGCATTTTGCAGAATTGCCAGTCAGCACTGTGGGCTTTGTGTTCAATTGCCTTCAGAAAATTTCTAAAGAATGTTCATAACATCAAAACAGTGTTCAGTCTGGCTACCTATGTTTTAACAAATTAATATTTTATTAGCAAAAGTACCTCCAGTTTCGTAAAACTTTTCTTTCATAGGAGTCTTCATTTCCCATTGGATCAATTAGTATGAGAGTCTTCTTTGACATGTACACAGTCTTCAAAAAATATATCATACCATTTACTTAAATTCTGAATTTGTTAAAAAGTGATGAACTTCAGAACTGAAGACTTTACAAATACTGACCTTTGTCTATGAGAGAAAAAAAAAAAGTTTAAAATATACGAACCACAAGAATCCAATGGGCTCCCGTATTCACAGGACACAGCCAAGTCTCCTCAACTGGAAACTTCATCTGCAACAAATAGTTTAAAAATGTTTAGTTATAGTCCTAAATCCTTCAAGTTAAAAAACATCTTCATAAATGTATTACCTTCCTGAGACAACTGAATTGTCCCTCAAACAATGAAGAGGCAACAACCGCACTCAGCTGATATACAGGCTTCTGTTACAAATATTTATACAAAATTTTAAAGTAATAAATAATTGGAAAATACCTCTACACTTGTAACTCGCACGCTTGTACTTGCCTTTAGTTCTTTAATCAGTAAATAAATGTATGCATCAATGACCTGTAAGAAAATAAAATGTTAATCAATTTAGTGTACTTAAATGTTAAATGTTGTAAATGTCCAACTCTTACTTCATCAACCAGCCACTCATCTCCTTGCAGTGTCCGAAAAGAGGAGTCATATAATTTATATGGCCCAACAACAGCTTCCACCTGGCCGATGTCACTTGAAGCCCATAGTTTCGAAACTAAAAAGTATAAAAATTAAATTAATAATAAATAAAAAAAAATTATTCATTCACAGTTGATATAAAACCAAGGCCAACAGGCCAAGCATTAAGCAAAGATGCCCAACAGGCACCAAGCAAACATAAAATTGAAAGTGGTGGGCAGTATAACCAAATAGATTTAAATGGCAAGATCAAAATTTAACTAAGCATAATAATGAAAACATAATTTGGCCACAAAGTATAATTTGTCACAAACAGCAAGAAACGAATAAGGCAAGTACGGATATCAGAGCTCTGAAGACATTACATTATTAAAAAGAGTAGAGAAAACATTGGAAACAGACAGGAAAAAAGAAAAAATGTGAAGCAAAAAAGGGCAATGAGCTTTGTCCAGACAATAAAATAAGGTTAAGGAAAAGTTGTGACAATCATACTAAAAAAAATTTAAATGGTTATATGGTTTTAATCATTTATTTAGATTTTTTAAGCACAAATACCTGTTACACAGTATTAATAATTTTTTCCTACAAATGAGTTTCCCCTGCTATTCATGCAGTCTTGCCATAATGATTATGGCAAAATGCATTTTTATGTAGATAATTAACTGACATTTTCATAAACTACATACATTTTAGCCATTTTTCACTCAATAAAGGTTATTTTGTCCACCACATAAGCCAAAAAAAAAAATAGTAAAATAAAAAAGGGACGAAAATGGCCAACCGGCCAACGAGACAAACATTAGCAAACCTCCATGAACTGGTGAGTTAGGCCAAACTGGCAACAAATTGACCAACCGGTCGAAATTGGGAAATTTGTGGCTACAGCACCTTTCTCTTGAGTGGGATTTGGGGGGGATCGTAACCTCTGCCGTCTTTACCTCTTTATGACACGGCAGCTGGTCCTTTGATTTTGGGGCAAAATGTATAACGGAGGGCCTCTGCGGGTTGTCGTGTTCCGTTTTGCTTCTCCGATATGGTTTTAAATGGTCAATGTTGTACTTAGCTTTAAGTACTGAGCCCATATGGTTCTGCAAGGTTACTGTCTTGCCAGTAATGGAGAAAATTGTGTAGGGACCAGAAAAATCAGGCTCAATTCTTCCCCCTTTCCTTCCACGCTTCCTCATATTTAAAAGAAGAACTTCATCTCCAGCACTGTAAACTAAGTTTTTGTATTTTTTTGCATTTTTTTTGGAATATGCAAGTTTTTGTTTTTCCTGTGATTTGGAAATATTTTCACTTGCTTTGGAATTAAGATCCTCCATTGACTTTTTTTTTTTTCAACATGATCTCCATGTCCTTCTTCTGGAACAAAAATGTTGGAAATCTGAGGAAAAAAGTTTTAAATAAATCGAAACAAATTTTGCAAACATGATTTTGTACCACAATTTAATGCATGAATTCACATAATACCAAATTTAAAGTCAACTGTACACTACACATGGTTCATACTGCACAATTATCTCTTTGATATTACAATTAATTTCTAAACTAAGATAAGAACGAGCCCAATTTTGTTAAAATTTACATGGATTAAATGTATTACAAGAAGTGACTCATTCCACCACCACATATCAAGGACATACAGAGAATTAAAATACCATTCCTCCTCTCTGTAGACAGAGAGAGAGGGAGCCACTTCGATAATTCACGCCACCACCATAAGTTAGAAGTAGGTAGGAAATGTGATACATTAGGACCATAGGTGAGAAAAAAAACCCAGCTCACAGACTATGCTTCAATGAGCACACTTTGGAGTCCTAAAAAAAACGTGTTTTAGCATAAATACATAAACGGGCACTGACAAGAAGCTGTGAAAGACATGTTCAAAAGGTTAGGAAAGAGGGGTTAGTCCATAGGAGAGACAGGGCAGGTCAGTTTGCAAGGAAACCAAAGCAACTTTCCATCCGGGCAAGCTGGTTCCCCTGAACCACGACTTCTCATGGAAAGAGTGTCAATAGTGCTAAAGAGACCATTTAATTAGTTCCATTTTCTTGTTTCAAAGAGCAGTGCTATGATAATTCCTGCACAGAAAAGACAGAGAAGCAAAGCAGGTCTTATAAGGACAGAGAAGGAGAAAGTGCAACCGCCTTCTACGAGAGCAAGATAAAGAGTCAACACAAAAACAGAAGGAGTATAACGTTACCACAAAGGTCACAGGTTTATTCGCACCATTTGGGTTGGACATCATATGAGAAGGAGAAAAAGAAGAAAAAAAAAATTTGATAAAGGAAAAGAAAATGCATTTTGACCATCTTGGTTGCTGTTTACTTTAGTTTTTCTCTATTCAACAATATCATTGTCCTACAATGTGACAAAAAAAGAATATGCCATAGTCGTAATGCAAAAATAATTTTAATGAATTTACACTCGAACCTCCGAAGGAAACACTGCTTCTCTTCCATACATCAACATAAATGGGGTGTGTTTTGTAGTTGTATGGATCTTGGACCGCAATGAAAACAACGTGGCCTCAAGATACACATCCCAGTTATTCTGTCTTTCGTTCACCAACTTTTTCAGGGCTCTAAGAAGGAAAGGAGTAATGTGTTAAATCGATATTTTAAGAAATCATAAACTACACTTATACGCTTGCATTAGTGGAATAGAATAAAAACTTGCAATTCTGATACAGCTACTTCCAAACGTTTGCAATTATACATAGAAAAGTACAAAAAATATCACCCAGTACCTCCATGTGTTAAACTAGCTTTAATAAAGACAAATTAAAATGTATTATTATATACATAATTTAAGGCATTTAAAGATGCACATGAGAAAATTTAAACAAATAAACATGCCAAAAAATTACTGGGAAAAATATCTTAATGTTATTCATACAAGGTAAATATTTTTGAAAACTAGGCACAATTACATAAAACCATAAGGTATAAATGGTATATTGAGAAAACTGTTTGTTAAAACAGGTCTGGAGAAAAATGCAGAAAATTAAAGTTTTACCTTTTAATATTGTCATTGGTTTTTTTATCAGTCCATTTGTTTGCGGATGGTATGCTGCCGTGACACTTCCTCAATGTGTAAAACCTTCAACAGCTTGAGGTTGGGCTTGGAAACAGAGCAAAAGAACAATACCAGCTGGTTCACAAATTTCACATCTAATATGGCACAGACTAACTACAATAATTGTAAGAGTTACTTCATAACAAATTCCCGTCCCTGATCGGATAGGATTCGTTGAGGACAGCCAGTGTGATCTAGGATGGAGCAGAGATGCCTTCCAACCCAGCTGCAGATTTCGATTTTTAACGAAATGCCTCCACCCACTTTGAAAAATAATCAGTCACTGTCAGTATGTAAAAGAATGCCAACTACACGGCGGTTTTTGGCTGGGCCCAGTTGAGAACAATCCCAACAGCTCCCAACAGCGGACACCTACGTAAAAAAAAAAACAATAAAAAATACGTGTTCACCTATTAATTTTAAAAGAGATTAGTCCAAAGAAAACTTGCAAAATTACCTAAGTTAATGCACTGCAACGGTGTACTACGGTGAAGGGTTTCCCTACTTTGGTGGCATTGCGCACATTCCAATACCTTTAAAAATATATGTATTAATGTGCGAATAGAGCTTGCATCTACTATAAAAACACGCAAAAAAAACCCGGACCCACATTTTTAATGTCAACTGACATTCCAAGCCAGTAAAATCTGGATGATATGGCAGTTGTGGTTTTCATCACTCCAGAGTGGCCACCGATTGGAGAGGAGTGAAACTCTCCAAAGAGCACCTTTGCTTCCTCAACGTTTTAATAACCCTTTTGTTAAGGTTGAAGAGTTCTCCATCTAAAGCTAAATAAAATAAAAAATACCACACAATTACATTAACAAAACACTGGATGGTGCATTTGGCTAATAATCCTAGCCTGAATTCACCAAATAAACTGTAGCTACTGGTTTTTTATTCTAGTAAGCACAGCATTAAAGGTAACAGTCTCTGAACATGACTTAATTGGAGCTATAAAATAATCCTACCTGCTGTATTAAAGGTAACGGTCTCTGAACATGACGTAACTGAAGCTATAAAATAATCCTACCTGCTGTATTAAAGGTAACAGTGTGTTAACATGACGTAACTGAAGCTATAAAATAATCCTACCCGCTGTATTAAAGGTAACAGTGTGTTAACATGACGTAACTGAAGCTATAAAATAGTCCTACCCGCTGTATTAAAGGTAACAGTCTCTGAACATGTCGTAATTAAAGCTATAAAATCATCCTACCTGCTGTATTAAAGGTAACAGTGTGTTAACATGACGTAATTAAAGCTATAAAATCATCCTACCTGCTGTATTAAAGGTAACAGTCTCTGAACATGACGTAATTAAAGCTATAAAATCATCCTACCTGCTGTATTAAAGGTAACAGTCTGTTAACATGACGTAATTAAAGCTATAAAATAATCCTACCTGCTGTATTAAAGGTAACAGTCTGTTAACATGACGTAACTGAAGCTATAAAATCATTCTACCTGCTGTATTAAAGGTAACAGTCTGTTAACATGACGTAATTAAAGCTATAAAATCATCCTACCTGCTGTATTAAAGGTAACAGTCTCTGAACATGACGTAATTAAAGCTATAAAATCATCCTACCTGCTGTATTAAAGGTAACAGTCTCTGAACATGACGTAATTAAAGCTATAAAATCATCCTACCTACCGCTGTATTAAAGGTAACAGTCTGTTAACATGACGTAATTAAAGCTATAAAATCATCCTACCTGCTGTATTAAAGGTAACAGTCTGTTAACATGACGTAATTAAAGCTATAAAATCATCCTACCTGCTGTATTAAAGGTAACAGTCTGTTAACATGACGTAATTAAAGCTATAAAATCATCCTACCTGCTGTATTAAAGGTAACAGTCTCTGAACATGACGTAATTAAAGCTATAAAATCATCCTACCTGCTGTATTAAAGGTAACAGTCTCTGAACATGACGTAATTAAAGCTATAAAATCATCCTACCTGCTGTATTAAAGGTAACAGTCTCTGAACATGACGTAATTAAAGCTATAAAATCATCCTACCTGCTGTATTAAAGGTAACAGTCTGTTAACATGACGTAATTAAAGCTATAAAATCATCCTACCTGCTGTATTAAAGGTAACAGTCTCTGAACATGACGTAATTAAAGCTATAAAATCATCCTACCTGCTGTATTAAAGGTAACAGTCTGTTAACATGACGTAATTAAAGCTATAAAATCATCCTACCTGCTGTATTAAAGGTAACAGTCTGTTAACATGACGTAATTAAAGCTATAAAATCATCCTACCTGCTGTATTAAAGGTAACAGTCTCTGAACATGACGTAATTAAAGCTATAAAATCATCCTACCTGCTGTATTAAAGGTAACAGTCTGTTAACATGACGTAATTAAAGCTATAAAATCATCCTACCTGCTGTATTAAAGGTAACAGTCTCTGAACATGACGTAATTAAAGCTATAAAATCATCCTACCTGCTGTATTAAAGGTAACAGTCTGTTAACATGACGTAATTAAAGCTATAAAATCATCCTACCTGCTGTATTAAAGGTAACAGTCTGTTAACATGACGTAATTAAAGCTATAAAATCATCCTACCTGCTGTATTAAAGGTAACAGTCTGTTAACATGACGTAATTAAAGCTATAAAATCATCCTACCTGCTGTATTAAAGGTAACAGTCTCTGAACATGACGTAATTAAAGCTATAAAATCATCCTACCTGCTGTATTAAAGGTAACAGTCTCTGAACATGACGTAATTAAAGCTATAAAATCATCCTACCTGCTGTATTAAAGGTAACAGTCTGTTAACATGACGTAATTAAAGCTATAAAATCATCCTACCTGCTGTATTAAAGGTAACAGTCTGTTAACATGACGTAATTAAAGCTATAAAATCATCCTACCTGCTGTATTAAAGGTAACAGTCTGTTAACATGACGTAATTAAAGCTATAAAATCATCCTACCTGCTGTATTAAAGGTAACAGTCTCTGAACATGACGTAATTAAAGCTATAAAATCATCCTACCTGCTGTATTAAAGGTAACAGTCTGTTAACATGACGTAATTAAAGCTATAAAATCATCCTACCTGCTGTATTAAAGGTAACAGTCTGTTAACATGACGTAATTAAAGCTATAAAATCATCCTACCTGCTGTATTAAAGGTAACAGTCTGTTAACATGACGTAATTAAAGCTATAAAATCATCCTACCTGCTGTATTAAAGGTAACAGTCTGTTAACATGACGTAATTAAAGCTATAAAATCATCCTACCTGCTGTATTAAAGGTAACAGTCTGTTAACATGACGTAATTAAAGCTATAAAATCATCCTACCTGCTGTATTAAAGGTAACAGTCTGTTAACATGACGTAATTAAAGCTATAAAATCATCCTACCTGCTGTATTAAAGGTAACAGTCTGTTAACATGACGTAATTAAAGCTATAAAATCATCCTACCTGCTGTATTAAAGGTAACAGTCTGTTAACATGACGTAATTAAAACTATAAAATCATCCTACCTGCTGTATTAAAGGTAACAGTCTGTTAACATGACGTAATTAAAGCTATAAAATCATCCTACCTGCTGTATTAAAGGTAACAGTCTCTGAACATGACGTAATTAAAGCTATAAAATCATCCTACTACCTGCTGTATTAAAGGTAACAGTCTGTTAACATGACGTAATTAAAGCTATAAAATCATCCTACCTGCTGTATTAAAGGTAACAGTCTGTTAACATGACGTAATTAAAGCTATAAAATCATCCTACCTGCTGTATTAAAGGTAACAGTCTCTGAACATGACGTAATTAAAGCTATAAAATCATCCTACCTGCTGTATTAAAGGTAACAGTCTCTGTTAACATGACGTAATTAAAGCTATAAAATCATCCTACCTGCTGTATTAAAGGTAACAGTCTGTTAACATGACGTAATTAAAGCTATAAAATCATCCTACCTGCTGTATTAAAGGTAACAGTCTGTTAACATGACGTAATTAAAGCTATAAAATCATCCTACCTGCTGTATTAAAGGTAACAGTCTGTTAACATGACGTAATTAAAGCTATAAAATCATCCTACCTGCTGTATTAAAGGTAACAGTCTGTTAACATGACGTAATTAAAGCTATAAAATCATCCTACCTGCTGTATTATTAAAGGTAACAGTCTGTTAACATGACGTAATTAAAGCTATAAAATCATCCTACCTGCTGTATTAAAGGTAACAGTCTGTTAACATGACGTAATTAAAGCTATAAAATCATCCTACCTGCTGTATTAAAGGTAACAGTCTGTTAACATGACGTAATTAAAGCTATAAAATCATCCTACCTGCTGTATTAAAGGTAACAGTCTCTGAACATGACGTAATTAAAGCTATAAAATCATCCTACCTGCTGTATTAAAGGTAACAGTCTGTTAACATGACGTAATTAAAGCTATAAAATCATCCTACCTGCTGTATTAAAGGTAACAGTCTGTTAACATGACGTAATTAAAGCTATAAAATCATCCTACCTGCTGTATTAAAGGTAACAGTCTGTTAACATGACGTAATTAAAGCTATAAAATCATCCTACCTGCTGTATTAAAGGTAACAGTCTGTTAACATGACGTAATTAAAGCTATAAAATCATCCTACCTGCTGTATTAAAGGTAACAGTCTGTTAACATGACGTAATTAAAGCTATAAAATCATCCTACCTGCTGTATTAAAGGTAACAGTCTCTGAACATGACGTAATTAAAGCTATAAAATCATCCTACCTGCTGTATTAAAGGTAACAGTCTGTTAACATGACGTAATTAAAGCTATAAAATCATCCTACCTGCTGTATTAAAGGTAACAGTCTGTTAACATGACGTAATTAAAGCTATAAAATCATCCTACCTGCTGTATTAAAGGTAACAGTCTCTGAACATGACGTAATTAAAGCTATAAAATCATCCTACCTGCTGTATTAAAGGTAACAGTCTCTGAAACATGACGTAATTAAAGCTATAAAATCATCCTACCTGCTGTATTAAAGGTAACAGTCTGTTAACATGACGTAATTAAAGCTATAAAATCATCCTACCTGCTGTATTAAAGGTAACAGTCTGTTAACATGACGTAATTAAAGCTATAAAATCATCCTACCTGCTGTATTAAAGGTAACAGTCTGTTAACATGACGTAATTAAAGCTATAAAATCATCCTACCTGCTGTATTAAAGGTAACAGTCTGTTAACATGACGTAATTAAAGCTATAAAATCATCCTACCTGCTGTATTAAAGGTAACAGTCTGTGAACATGACGTAATTAAAGCTATAAAATCATCCTACCTGCTGTATTAAAGGTAACAGTCTGTTAACATGACGTAATTAAAGCTATAAAATCATCCTACCTGCTGTATTAAAGGTAACAGTCTGTTAACATGACGTAATTAAAGCTATAAAATCATCCTACCTGCTGTATTAAAGGTAACAGTCTGTTAACATGACGTAATTAAAGCTATAAAATCATCCTACCTGCTCCTACCTGCTGTATTAAAGGTAACAGTCTGTTAACATGACGTAATTAAAGCTATAAAATCATCCTACCTGCTGTATTAAAGGTAACAGTCTGTTAACATGACGTAATTAAAGCTATAAAATCATCCTACCTGCTGTATTAAAGGTAACAGTCTGTTAACATGACGTAATTAAAGCTATAAAATCATCCTACCTGCTGTATTAAAGGTAACAGTCTGTTAACATGACGTAATTAAAGCTATAAAATCATCCTACCTGCTGTATTAAAGGTAACAGTCTGTTAACATGACGTAATTAAAGCTATAAAATCATCCTACCTGCTGTATTAAAGGTAACAGTCTGTTAACATGACGTAATTAAAGCTATAAAATCATCCTACCTGCTGTATTAAAGGTAACAGTCTGTTAACATGACGTAATTAAAGCTATAAAATCATCCTACCTGCTGTATTAAAGGTAACAGTCTGTTAACATGACGTAATTAAAGCTATAAAATCATCCTACCTGCTGTATTAAAGGTAACAGTCTGTTAACATGACGTAATTAAAGCTATAAAATCATCCTACCTGCTGTATTAAAGGTAACAGTCTGTTAACATGACGTAATTAAAGCTATAAAATCATCCTACCTGCTGTATTAAAGGTAACAGTCTGTGAACATGACGTAATTAAAGCTATAAAATCATCCTACCTGCTGTATTAAAGGTAACAGTCTGTTAACATGACGTAATTAAAGCTATAAAATCATCCTACCTGCTGTATTAAAGGTAACAGTCTGTTAACATGACGTAATTAAAGCTATAAAATCATCCTACCTGCTGTATTAAAGGTAACAGTCTGTTAACATGACGTAATTAAAGCTATAAAATCATCCTACCTGCTGTATTAAAGGTAACAGTCTGTTAACATGACGTAATTAAAGCTATAAAATCATCCTACCTGCTGTATTAAAGGTAACAGTCTGTTAACATGACGTAATTAAAGCTATAAAATCATCCTACCTGCTGTATTAAAGGTAACAGTCTGTTAACATGACGTAATTAAAGCTATAAAATCATCCTACCTGCTGTATTAAAGGTAACAGTCTGTTAACATGACGTAATTAAAGCTATAAAATCATCCTACCTGCTGTATTAAAGGTACAGTCTGTTAACATGACGTAATTAAAGCTATAAAATCATCCTACCTGCTGTATTAAAGGTAACAGTCTGTTAACATGACGTAATTAAAGCTATAAAATCATCCTACCTGCTGTATTAAAGGTAACAGTCTGTTAACATGACGTAATTAAAGCTATAAAATCATCCTACCTGCTGTATTAAAGGTAACAGTCTGTTAACATGACGTAATTAAAGCTATAAAATCATCCTACCTGCTGTATTAAAGGTAACAGTCTGTTAACATGACGTAATTAAAGCTATAAAATCATCCTACCTGCTGTATTAAAGGTAACAGTCTGTTAACATGACGTAATTAAAGCTATAAAATCATCCTACCTGCTGTATTAAAGGTAACAGTCTCTGAACATGACGTAATTAAAGCTATAAAATCATCCTACCTGCTGTATTAAAGGTAACAGTCTGTTAACATGACGTAATTAAAGCTATAAAATCATCCTACCTGCTGTATTAAAGGTAACAGTAACAGCTGTTAACATGACGTAATTAAAGCTATAAAATCATCCTACCTGCTGTATTAAAGGTAACAGTCTGTTAACATGACGTAATTAAAGCTATAAAATCATCCTACCTGCTGTATTAAAGGTAACAGTCTGTTAACATGACGTAATTAAAGCTATAAAATCATCCTACCTGCTGTATTAAAGGTAACAGTCTGTTAACATGACGTAATTAAAGCTATAAAATCATCCTACCTGCTGTATTAAAGGTAACAGTCTGTTAACATGACGTAATTAAAGCTATAAAATCATCCTACCTGCTGTATTAAAGGTAACAGTCTGTTAACATGACGTAATTAAAGCTATAAAATCATCCTACCTGCTGTATTAAAGGTAACAGTCTGTTAACATGACGTAATTAAAGCTATAAAATCATCCTACCTGCTGTATTAAAGGTAACAGTCTGTTAACATGACGTAATTAAAGCTATAAAATCATCCTACCTGCTGTATTAAAGGTAACAGTCTGTTGAACATGACGTATTAAAGCTATAAAATCATCCTACCTGCTGTATTAAAGGTAACAGTCTGTTAACATGACGTAATTAAAGCTATAAAATCATCCTACCTGCTGTATTAAAGGTAACAGTCTGTTAACATGACGTAATTAAAGCTATAAAATCATCCTACCTGCTGTATTAAAGGTAACAGTCTGTTAACATGACGTAATTAAAGCTATAAAATCATCCTACCTGCTGTATTAAAGGTAACAGTCTGTTAACATGACGTAATTAAAGCTATAAAATCATCCTACCTGCTGTATTAAAGGTAACAGTCTGTTAACATGACGTAATTAAAGCTATAAAAATCATCCTACCTGCTGTATTAAAGGTAACAGTCTGTTAACATGACGTAATTAAAGCTATAAAATCATCCTACCTGCTGTATTAAAGGTAACAGTCTGTTAACATGACGTAATTAAAGCTATAAAATCATCCTACCTGCTGTATTAAAGGTAACAGTCTGTTAACATGACGTAATTAAAGCTATAAAATCATCCTACCTGCTGTATTAAAGGTAACAGTCTGTTAACATGACGTAATTAAAGCTATAAAATCATCCTACCTGCTGTATTAAAGGTAACAGTCTGTTAACATGACGTAATTAAAGCTATAAAATCATCCTACCTGCTGTATTAAAGGTAACAGTCTGTGAACATGACGTAATTAAAGCTATAAAATCATCCTACCTGCTGTATTAAAGGTAACAGTCTGTTAACATGACGTAATTAAAGCTATAAAATCATCCTACCTGCTGTATTAAAGGTAACAGTCTGTTAACATGACGTAATTAAAGCTATAAAATCATCCTACCTGCTGTATTAAAGGTAACAGTCTGTTAACATGACGTAATTAAAGCTATAAAATCATCCTACCTGCTGTATTAAAGGTAACAGTCTGTGAACATGACGTAATTAAAGCTATAAAATCATCCTACCTGCTGTATTAAAGGTAACAGTCTGTTAACATGACGTAATTAAAGCTATAAAATCATCCTACCTGCTGTATTAAAGGTAACAGTCTGTTAACATGACGTAATTAAAGCTATAAAATCATCCTACCTGCTGTATTAAAGGTAACAGTCTGTTAACATGACGTAATTAAAGCTATAAAATCATCCTACCTGCTGTATTAAAGGTAACAGTCTGTTAACATGACGTAATTAAAGCTATAAAATCATCCTACCTGCTGTATTAAAGGTAACAGTCTGTTAACATGACGTAATTAAAGCTATAAAATCATCCTACCTGCTGTATTAAAGGTAACAGTCTGTTAACATGACGTAATTAAAGCTATAAAATCATCCTACCTGCTGTATTAAAGGTAACAGTCTGAACATGACGTAATTAAAGCTATAAAATCATCCTACCTGCTGTATTAAAGGTAACAGTCTGTTAACATGACGTAATTAAAGCTATAAAATCATCCTACCTGCTGTATTAAAGGTAACAGTCTGTTAACATGACGTAATTAAAGCTATAAAATCATCCTACCTGCTGTATTAAAGGTAACAGTCTGTTAACATGACGTAATTAAAGCTATAAAATCATCCTACCTGCTGTATTAAAGGTAACAGTCTGTTAACATGACGTAATTAAAGCTATAAAATCATCCTACCTGCTGTATTAAAGGTAACAGTCTGTTAACATGACGTAATTAAAGCTATAAAATCATCCTACCTGCTGTATTAAAGGTAACAGTCTGTTAACATGACGTAATTAAAGCTATAAAATCATCCTACCTGCTGTATTAAAGGTAACAGTCTGTTAACATGACGTAATTAAAGCTATAAAATCATCCTACCTGCTGTATTAAAGGTAACAGTCTCTGTTAACATGACGTAATTAAAGCTATAAAATCATCCTACCTGCTGTATTAAAGGTAACAGTCTGTTAACATGACGTAATTAAAGCTATAAAATCATCCTACCTGCTGTATTAAAGGTAACAGTCTGTTAACATGACGTAATTAAAGCTATAAAATCATCCTACCTGCTGTATTAAAGGTAACAGTCTGTTAACATGACGTAATTAAAGCTATAAAATCATCCTACCTGCTGTATTAAAGGTAACAGTCTCTGAACATGACGTAATTAAAGCTATAAAATCATCCTACCTGCTGTATTAAAGGTAACAGTCTGTTAACATGACGTAATTAAAGCTATAAAATCATCCTACCTGCTGTATTAAAGGTAACAGTCTGTTAACATGACGTAATTAAAGCTATAAAATCATCCTACCTGCTGTATTAAAGGTAACAGTCTGTTAACATGACGTAATTAAAGCTATAAAATCATCCTACCTGCTGTATTAAAGGTAACAGTCTGTTAACATGACGTAATTAAAGCTATAAAATCATCCTACCTGCTGTATTAAAGGTAACAGTCTGTTAACATGACGTAATTAAAGCTATAAAATCATCCTACCTGCTGTATTAAAGGTAACAGTCTGTTAACATGACGTAATTAAAGCTATAAAATCATCCTACCTGCTGTATTAAAGGTAACAGTCTGTTAACATGACGTAATTAAAGCTATAAAATCATCCTACCTGCTGTATTAAAGGTAACAGTCTGTTAACATGACGTAATTAAAGCTATAAAATCATCCTACCTGCTGTATTAAAGGTAACAGTCTGTTAACATGACGTAATTAAAGCTATAAAATCATCCTACCTGCTGTATTAAAGGTAACAGTCTGTTAACATGACGTAATTAAAGCTATAAAATCATCCTACCTGCTGTATTAAAGGTAACAGTCTGTTGAACATGACGTAATTAAAGCTATAAAATCATCCTACCTGCTGTATTAAAGGTAACAGTCTGTTAACATGACGTAATTAAAGCTATAAAATCATCCTACCTGCTGTATTAAAGGTAACAGTCTGTTAACATGACGTAATTAAAGCTATAAAATCATCCTACCTGCTGTATTAAAGGTAACAGTCTGTTAACATGACGTAATTAAAGCTATAAAATCATCCTACCTGCTGTATTAAAGGTAACAGTCTGTTAACATGACGTAATTAAAGCTATAAAATCATCCTACCTGCTGTATTAAAGGTAACAGTCTCTGTTAACATGACGTAATTAAAGCTATAAAATCATCCTACCTGCTGTATTAAAGGTAACAGTCTGTTAACATGACGTAATTAAAGCTATAAAATCATCCTACCTGCTGTATTAAAGGTAACAGTCTCTGAACATGACGTAATTAAAGCTATAAAATCATCCTACCTGCTGTATTAAAGGTAACAGTCTGTTAACATGACGTAATTAAAGCTATAAAATCATCCTACCTGCTGTATTAAAGGTAACAGTCTGTTAACATGACGTAATTAAAGCTATAAAATCATCCTACCTGCTGTATTAAAGGTAACAGTCTGTTAACATGACGTAATTAAAGCTATAAAATCATCCTACCTGCTGTATTAAAGGTAACAGTCTGTTAACATGACGTAATTAAAGCTATAAAATCATCCTACCTGCTGTATTAAAGGTAACAGTCTGTTAACATGACGTAATTAAAGCTATAAAATCATCCTACCTGCTGTATTAAAGGTAACAGTCTGTTAACATGACGTAATTAAAGCTATAAAATCATCCTACCTGCTGTATTAAAGGTAACAGTCTGTTGAACATGACGTAATTAAAGCTATAAAATCATCCTACCTGCTGTATTAAAGGTAACAGTCTGTTAACATGACGTAATTAAAGCTATAAAATCATCCTACCTGCTGTATTAAAGGTAACAGTCTGTTAACATGACGTAATTAAAGCTATAAAATCATCCTACCTGCTGTATTAAAGGTAACAGTCTGTTAACATGACGTAATTAAAGCTATAAAATCATCCTACCTGCTGTATTAAAGGTAACAGTCTGTTAACATGACGTAATTAAAGCTATAAAATCATCCTACCTGCTGTATTAAAGGTAACAGTCTGTTAACATGACGTAATTAAAGCTATAAAATCATCCTACCTGCTGTATTAAAGGTAACAGTCTGTTAACATGACGTAATTAAAGCTATAAAATCATCCTACCTGCTGTATTAAAGGTAACAGTCTGTTAACATGACGTAATTAAAGCTATAAAATCATCCTACCTGCTGTATTAAAGGTAACAGTCTCTGTTAACATGACGTAATTAAAGCTATAAAATCATCCTACCTGCTGTATTAAAGGTAACAGTCTCTGAACATGACGTAATTAAAGCTATAAAATCATCCTACCTGCTGTATTAAAGGTAACAGTCTGTTAACATGACGTAATTAAAGCTATAAAATCATCCTACCTGCTGTATTAAAGGTAACAGTCTGTTAACATGACGTAATTAAAGCTATAAAATCATCCTACCTGCTGTATTAAAGGTAACAGTCTGTTAACATGACGTAATTAAAGCTATAAAATCATCCTACCTGCTGTATTAAAGGTAACAGTCTGTTAACATGACGTAATTAAAGCTATAAAATCATCCTACCTGCTGTATTAAAGGTAACAGTCTGTTAACATGACGTAATTAAAGCTATAAAATCATCCTACCTGCTGTATTAAAGGTAACAGTCTGTTAACATGACGTAATTAAAGCTATAAAATCATCCTACCTGCTGTATTAAAGGTAACAGTCTGTTAACATGACGTAATTAAAGCTATAAAATCATCCTACCTGCTGTATTAAAGGTAACAGTCTGTTAACATGACGTAATTAAAGCTATAAAATCATCCTACCTGCTGTATTAAAGGTAACAGTCTGTTAACATGACGTAATTAAAGCTATAAAATCATCCTACCTGCTGTATTAAAGGTAACAGTCTCTGTTAACATGACGTAATTAAAGCTATAAAATCATCCTACCTGCTGTATTAAAGGTAACAGTCTGTTAACATGACGTAATTAAAGCTATAAAATCATCCTACCTGCTGTATTAAAGGTAACAGTCTGTTAACATGACGTAATTAAAGCTATAAAATCATCCTACCTGCTGTATTAAAGGTAACAGTCTGTTAACACATGACGTAATTAAAGCTATAAAATCAGTCCTGCTGTATTAAAGGTAACAGTCTGTAACATGACGTAATTAAAGCTATAAAATCATCCTACCTGCTGTATTAAAGGTAACAGTCTGTTAACATGACGTAATTAAAGCTATAAAATCATCCTACCTGCTGTATTAAAGGTAACAGTCTGTTAACATGACGTAATTAAAGCTATAAAATCATCCTACCTGCTGTATTAAAGGTAACAGTCTGTTAACATGACGTAATTAAAGCTATAAAAATCATCCTACCTGCTGTATTAAAGGTAACAGTCTGTTAACATGACGTAATTAAAGCTATAAAAATCATCCTACCTGCTGTATTAAAGGTAACAGTCTGTTAACATGACGTAATTAAAGCTATAAAATCATCCTACCTGCTGTATTAAAGGTAACAGTCTGTTAACATGACGTAATTAAAGCTATAAAATCATCCTACCTGCTGTATTAAAGGTAACAGTCTGTTAACATGACGTAATTAAAGCTATAAAATCATCCTACCTGCTGTATTAAAGGTAACAGTCTGTTAACATGACGTAATTAAAGCTATAAAATCATCCTACCTGCTGTATTAAAGGTAACAGTCTGTTAACATGACGTAATTAAAGCTATAAAATCATCCTACCTGCTGTATTAAAGGTAACAGTCTCTGTTAACATGACGTAATTAAAGCTATAAAATCATCCTACCTGCTGTATTAAAGGTAACAGTCTCTTAACATGACGTAATTAAAGCTATAAAATCATCCTACCTGCTGTATTAAAGGTAACAGTCTGTGAACATGACGTAATTAAAGCTATAAAATCATCCTACCTGCTGTATTAAAGGTAACAGTCTGTTAACATGACGTAATTAAAGCTATAAAATCATCCTACCTGCTGTATTAAAGGTAACAGTCTGTTAACATGACGTAATTAAAGCTATAAAATCATCCTACCTGCTGTATTAAAGGTAACAGTCTCTGAACATGACGTAATTAAAGCTATAAAATCATCCTACCTGCTGTATTAAAGGTAACAGTCTGTTAAACATGACGTAATTAAAGCTATAAAATCATCCTACCTGCTGTATTAAAGGTAACAGTCTCTGTTAACATGACGTAATTAAAGCTATAAAATCATCCTACCTGCTGTATTAAAGGTAACAGTCTGTTAACATGACGTAATTAAAGCTATAAAATCATCCTACCTGCTGTATTAAAGGTAACAGTCTGTTAACATGACGTAATTAAAGCTATAAAATCATCCTACCTGCTGTATTAAAGGTAACAGTCTGTGAACATGACGTAATTAAAGCTATAAAATCATCCTACCTGCTGTATTAAAGGTAACAGTCTGTTAACATGACGTAATTAAAGCTATAAAATCATCCTACCTGCTGTATTAAAGGTAACAGTCTGTTAACATGACGTAATTAAAGCTATAAAATCATCCTACCTGCTGTATTAAAGGTAACAGTCTGTTAACATGACGTAATTAAAGCTATAAAAATCATCCTACCTGCTGTATTAAAGGTAACAGTCTGTTAACATGACGTAATTAAAGCTATAAAATCATCCTACCTGCTGTATTAAAGGTAACAGTCTCTGAACATGACGTAATTAAAGCTATAAAATCATCCTACCTGCTGTATTAAAGGTAACAGTCTGTTAACATGACGTAATTAAAGCTATAAAAAATCATCCTACCTGCTGTATTAAAGGTAACAGTCTGTTAACATGACGTAATTAAAGCTATAAAATCATCCTACCTGCTGTATTAAAGGTAACAGTCTCTGTTAACATGACGTAATTAAAGCTATAAAATCATCCTACCTGCTGTATTAAAGGTAACAGTCTGTTAACATGACGTAATTAAAGCTATAAAATCATCCTACCTGCTGTATTAAAGGTAACAGTCTGTTAACATGACGTAATTAAAGCTATAAAATCATCCTACCTGCTGTATTAAAGGTAACAGTCTCTGTTAACATGACGTAATTAAAGCTATAAAATCATCCTACCTGCTGTATTAAAGGTAACAGTCTGTTAACATGACGTAATTAAAGCTATAAAATCATCCTACCTGCTGTATTAAAGGTAACAGTCTGTTAACATGACGTAATTAAAGCTATAAAATCATCCTACCTGCTGTATTAAAGGTAACAGTCTGTTAACATGACGTAATTAAAGCTATAAAATCATCCTACCTGCTGTATTAAAGGTAACAGTCTCTGTTAACATGACGTAATTAAAGCTATAAAATCATCCTACCTGCTGTATTAAAGGTAACAGTCTGTTAACATGACGTAATTAAAGCTATAAAAATCATCCTACCTGCTGTATTAAAGGTAACAGTCTGTTAACATGACGTAATTAAAGCTATAAAATCATCCTACCTGCTGTATTAAAGGTAACAGTCTGTTAACATGACGTAATTAAAGCTATAAAATCATCCTACCTGCTGTATTAAAGGTAACAGTCTGTTAACATGACGTAATTAAAGTAATTAAAGCTATAAAATCATCCTACCTGCTGTATTAAAGGTAACAGTCTCTGTTTAACATGACGTAATTAAAGCTATAAAATCATCCTACCTGCTGTATTAAAGGTAACAGTCTGTTAACATGACGTAATTAAAGCTATAAAATCATCCTACCTGCTGTATTAAAGGTAACAGTCTCTGTTAACATGACGTAATTAAAGCTATAAAATCATCCTACCTGCTGTATTAAAGGTAACAGTCTCTGTTAACATGACGTAATTAAAGCTATAAAAAATCATCCTACCTGCTGTATTAAAGGTAACAGTCTGTTAACATGACGTAATTAAAGCTATAAAATCATCCTACCTGCTGTATTAAAGGTAACAGTCTGTTAACATGACGTAATTAAAGCTATAAAATCATCCTACCTGCTGTATTAAAGGTAACAGTCTGTTAACATGACGTAATTAAAGCTATAAAATCATCCTACCTGCTGTATTAAAGGTAACAGTCTCTGAAACATGACGTAATTAAAGCTATAAAATCATCCTACCTGCTGTATTAAAGGTAACAGTCTGTTAACATGACGTAATTAAAGCTATAAAATCATCCTACCTGCTGTATTAAAGGTAACAGTCTGTTAACATGACGTAATTAAAGCTATAAAAATCATCCTACCTGCTGTATTAAAGGTAACAGTCTGTTAACATGACGTAATTAAAGCTATAAAATCATCCTACCTGCTGTATTAAAGGTAACAGTCTGTTAACATGACGTAATTAAAGCTATAAAATCATCCTACCTGCTGTATTAAAGGTAACAGTCTGTTAACATGACGTAATTAAAGCTATAAAATCATCCTACCTGCTGTATTAAAGGTAACAGTCTGTTAACATGACGTAATTAAAGCTATAAAAAATCATCCTACCTGCTGTATTAAAGGTAACAGTCTGTTTAACATGACGTAATTAAAGCTATAAAATCATCCTACCTGCTGTATTAAAGGTAACAGTCTCTGAACATGACGTAATTAAAGCTATAAAATCATCCTACCTGCTGTATTAAAGGTAACAGTCTGTTAACATGACGTAATTAAAGCTATAAAATCATCCTACCTGCTGTATTAAAGGTAACAGTCTGTTAACATGACGTAATTAAAGCTATAAAATCATCCTACCTGCTGTATTAAAGGTAACAGTCTGTTAACATGACGTAATTAAAGCTATAAAATCATCCTACCTGCTGTATTAAAGGTAACAGTCTGTTAACATGACGTAATTAAAGCTATAAAATCATCCTACCTGCTGTATTAAAGGTAACAGTCTGTTAACATGACGTAATTAAAAGCTATAAAAAAATCATCCTACCTGCTGTATTAAAGGTAACAGTCTGTTAACATGACGTAATTAAAGCTATAAAATCATCCTACCTGCTGTATTAAAGGTAAACAGTCTCTGAACATGACGTAATTAAAGCTATAAAATCATCCTACCTGCTGTATTAAAGGTAACAGTCTCTGAACATGACGTAATTAAAGCTATAAAATCATCCTACCTGCTGTATTAAAGGTAACAGTCTGTTAACATGACGTAATTAAAGCTATAAAAAGCATCCTACCTGCTGTATTAAAGGTAACAGTCTGTGAACATGACGTAATTAAAGCTATAAAATCATCCTACCTGCTGTATTAAAGGTAACAGTCTCTGAACATGACGTAATTAAAGCTATAAAATCATCCTACCTGCTGTATTAAAGGTAACAGTCTGTTAACATGACGTAATTAAAGCTATAAAAAATCATCCTACCTGCTGTATTAAAGGTAACAGTCTGTTAACATGACGTAATTAAAGCTATAAAATCATCCTACCTGCTGTATTAAAGGTAACAGTCTGTTAACATGACGTAATTTAAAGCTATAAAATCATCCTACCTGCTGTATTAAAGGTAACAGTCTGTTAACATGACGTAATTAAAGCTATAAAATCATCCTACCTGCTGTATTAAAGGTAACAGTCTGTTAACATGACGTAATTAAAGCTATAAAATCATCCTACCTGCTGTATTAAAGGTAACAGTCTGTTAACATGACGTAATTAAAGCTATAAAATCATCCTACCTGCTGTATTAAAGGTAACAGTCTGTTAACATGACGTAATTAAAGCTATAAAATCATCCTACCTGCTGTA
Source organism: Corydoras sp. C115 (assembly GCA_019802505.1). NCBI lineage: Eukaryota > Metazoa > Chordata > Actinopteri > Siluriformes > Callichthyidae > Corydoras > Corydoras sp. C115. The sequence goes on along the minus strand of JAFMOC010000908.1, from coordinate 6,429 downwards.
TTAAAGGTAACAGTCTGTTGAACATGACGTAATTAAAGCTATAAAATCATCCTACCTGCTGTATTAAAGGTAACAGTCTGTTAACATGACGTAATTAAAGCTATAAAATCATCCTACCTGCTGTATTAAAGGTAACAGTCCTGTGTTAACATGACGTAATTAAAGCTATAAAATCATCCTACCTGCTGTATTAAAGGTAACAGTCTGTTAACATGACGTAATTAAAGCTATAAAAATCATCCTACCTGCTGTATTAAAGGTAACAGTCTGTTAACATGACGTAATTAAAGCTATAAAATCATCCTACCTGCTGTATTAAAAAGGTAACAGTCTGTTAACATGACGTAATTAAAGCTATAAAATCATCCTACCTGCTGTATTAAAGGTAACAGTCTCTGAACATGACGTAATTAAAGCTATAAAATCATCCTACCTGCTGTATTAAAGGTAACAGTCTGTTAACATGACGTAATTAAAGCTATAAAATCATCCTACCTGCTGTATTAAAGGTAACAGTCTGTTAACATGACGTAATTAAAGCTATAAAATCATCCTACCTGCTGTATTAAAGGTAACAGTCTGTTAACATGACGTAATTAAAGCTATAAAATCATCCTACCTGCTGTATTAAAGGTAACAGTCTCTGAACATGACGTAATTAAAAAAAAAAATTTAAAGCTATAAAATCATCCTACCTGCTGTATTAAAGGTAACAGTCTCTGAACATGACGTAATTAAAGCTATAAAATCATCCTACCTGCTGTATTAAAGGTAACAGTCTGTTGAACATGACGTAATTAAAGCTATAAAAATCATCCTACCTGCTGTATTAAAGGTAACAGTCTGTTAACATGACGTAATTAAAGCTATAAAATCATCCTACCTGCTGTATTAAAGGTAACAGTCTGTTAACATGACGTAATTAAAGCTATAAAATCATCCTACCTGCTGTATTAAAGGTAACAGTCTGTTAACATGACGTAATTAAAGCTATAAAATCATCCTACCTGCTGTATTAAAGGTAACAGTCTGTTAACATGACGTAATTAAAGCTATAAAATCATCCTACCTGCTGTATTAAAGGTAACAGTCTGTTAACATGACGTAATTAAAGCTATAAAATCATCCTACCTGCTGTATTAAAGGTAACAGTCTGTTAACATGACGTAATTAAAGCTATAAAATCATCCTACCTGCTGTATTAAAGGTAACAGTCTCTAACATGACGTAATTAAAGCTATAAAATCATCCTACCTGCTGTATTAAAGGTAACAGTCTGTTAACATGACGTAATTAAAGCTATAAAATCATCCTACCTGCTGTATTAAAGGTAACAGTCTGTTAACATGACGTAATTAAAGCTATAAAATCATCCTACCTGCTGTATTAAAGGTAACAGTCTGTTAACATGACGTAATTAAAGCTATAAAATCATCCTACCTGCTGTATTAAAGGTAACAGTCTCTGAACATGACGTAATTAAAGCTATAAAATCATCCTACCTGCTGTATTAAAGGTAACAGTCTGTTAACATGACGTAATTAAAGCTATAAAAATCATCCTACCTGCTGTATTAAAGGTAACAGTCTCTGAACATGACGTAATTAAAGCTATAAAAAAATCATCCTACCTGCTGTATTAAAGGTAACAGTCTGTTAACATGACGTAATTAAAGCTATAAAATCATCCTACCTGCTGTATTAAAGGTAACAGTCTGTTAACATGACGTAATTAAAGCTATAAAATCATCCTACCTGCTGTATTAAAGGTAACAGTCTGTTAACATGACGTAATTAAAGCTATAAAATCATCCTACCTGCTGTATTAAAGGTAACAGTCTGTTAACATGACGTAATTAAAGCTATAAAATCATCCTACCTGCTGTATTAAAGGTAACAGTCTGTTAACATGACGTAATTAAAGCTATAAAATCATCCTACCTGCTGTATTAAAGGTAACAGTCTGTTAACATGACGTAATTAAAGCTATAAAATCATCCTACCTGCTGTATTAAAGGTAACAGTCTGTTAACATGACGTAATTAAAGCTATAAAATCATCCTACCTGCTGTATTAAAGGTAACAGTCTGTTAACATGACGTAATTAAAGCTATAAAATCATCCTACCTGCTGTATTAAAGGTAAACAGTCTGTTAACATGACGTAATTAAAGCTATAAAATCATCCTACCTGCTGTATTAAAGGTAACAGTCTGTTAACATGACGTAATTAAAGCTATAAAATCATCCTACCTGCTGTATTAAAGGTAACAGTCTGTTAAACATGACGTAATTAAAGCTATAAAATCATCCTACCTGCTGTATTAAAGGTAACAGTCTGTGAACATGACGTAATTAAAGCTATAAAATCATCCTACCTGCTGTATTAAAGGTAACAGTCTCTGAAACATGACGTAATTAAAGCTATAAAAATCATCCTACCTGCTGTATTAAAGGTAACAGTCTGTTAACATGACGTAATTAAAGCTATAAAATCATCCTACCTGCTGTATTAAAGGTAACAGTCTGTTAACATGACGTAATTAAAGCTATAAAATCATCCTACCTGCTGTATTAAAGGTAACAGTCTGTTAACATGACGTAATTAAAGCTATAAAATCATCCTACCTGCTGTATTAAAGGTAACAGTCTGTTAACATGACGTAATTAAAGCTATAAAATCATCCTACCTGCTGTATTAAAGGTAACAGTCTCTGAACATGACGTAATTAAAGCTATAAAATCATCCTACCTGCTGTATTAAAGGTAACAGTCTGTTAACATGACGTAATTAAAGCTATAAAATCATCCTACCTGCTGTATTAAAGGTAACAGTCTGTTAACATGACGTAATTAAAGCTATAAAATCATCCTACCTGCTGTATTAAAGGTAACAGTCTGTGAACATGACGTAATTAAAGCTATAAAATCATCCTACCTGCTGTATTAAAGGTAACAGTCTCTTAACATGACGTAATTAAAGCTATAAAATCATCCTACCTGCTGTATTAAAGGTAACAGTCTGTTAACATGACGTAATTAAAGCTATAAAATCATCCTACCTGCTGTATTAAAGGTAACAGTCTGTGTAACATGACGTAATTAAAGCTATAAAATCATCCTACCTGCTGTATTAAAGGTAACAGTCTGTTAACATGACGTAATTAAAGCTATAAAATCATCCTACCTGCTGTATTAAAGGTAACAGTCTCTGAACATGACGTAATTAAAGCTATAAAATCATCCTACCTGCTGTATTAAAGGTAACAGTCTGTTAACATGACGTAATTAAAGCTATAAAAATCATCCTACCTGCTGTATTAAAGGTAACAGTCTGTTAACATGACGTAAACATAATTAAAGCTATAAAATCATCCTACCTGCTGTATTAAAGGTAACAGTCTGTTAACATGACGTAATTAAAGCTATAAAATCATCCTACCTGCTGTATTAAAGGTAACAGTCTCTGAACATGACGTAATTAAAGCTATAAAATCATCCTACCTGCTGTATTAAAGGTAACAGTCTGTTTACATGACGTAATTAAAGCTATAAAATCATCCTACCTGCTGTATTAAAGGTAACAGTCTGTTAACATGACGTAATTAAAGCTATAAAATCATCCTACCTGCTGTATTAAAGGTAACAGTCTGTTAACATGACGTAATTAAAGCTATAAAATCATCCTACCTGCTGTATTAAAGGTAACAGTCTCTGTTAACATGACGTAATTAAAGCTATAAAATCATCCTACCTGCTGTATTAAAGGTAACAGTCTGTTAACATGACGTAATTAAAGCTATAAAATCATCCTACCTGCTGTATAAAGGTAACAGTCTGTTGAACATGACGTAATTAAAGCTATAAAATCATCCTACCTGCTGTATTAAAAGGTAACAGTCTGTTGAACCATGACGTAATTAAAGCTATAAAATCATCCTACCTGCTGTATTAAAGGTAACAGTCTCTGAACATGACGTAATTAAAGCTATAAAAATCATTAAAGGTAACCTGCTGTAATTAAAGGTAAAGTCTCCTACCTGAAACATGACGTAATGTTAAATGCTATAAAGCTAAAATCATCCTACTGCTGTATTAAAGGTAACAGTCTGTTTAACATGACATAATTAAAGCTATAAAATCATCCTACCTGCTGTATTAAAGGTAACAGTCTCTGAACATGACGTAATTAAAGCTATAAAAATCATCCTACCTGCTGTATTAAAGGTAACAGTCGGTGTTAACATGACCGTAATTAAAGCTATAAAACATCCTACCTGCTGTATTAAAGGTAACAGTCTGTTAACATGACGTAATTAAAGCTATAAAATCATCCTACCTGCTGTATTAAAGGTAACAGTCTGTTAACATGACGTAATTAAAGCTATAAAATCATCCTACCTGCTGTATTAAAGGGGTAACAGTCTGTTAACATGACGTAATTAAAGCTATAAAATCATCCTACCTGCTGTATTAAAGGTAACAGTCTGAAAAACAGACGTAATTAAAGCTATAAAATCATCCTACCTGCTGTATTAAAGGTAACAGTCTGTTAACATGACGTAATTAAAGCTATAAAATCATCCTACCTGCTGTATTAAAGGTAACAGTCTCTGTGAATAACATGACGTAATTAAAGCTATAAAATCATCCTACCTGCTGTATTAAAGGTAAAACAGTTCTGTTAACATGACGTAATTAAAGCTATAAAATCATCCTACCTGCTGTATTTAAAGGTAAACAGTCTGTGAACATGACGTAATTAAAGCTATAAAATCATCCTACCTGCTGTATTAAAGGTAACAGTCTGTTAACATGACGTAATTAAAGCTATAAAAATCATCCTACCTGCTGTATAAAGGTAACAGTCTGTTAACATGACGTAATTAAAGCTATAAAATCATCCTACCCTGCTGTATTAAAGGTAACAGTCTGTTAACATGACGTTAATTAAAAGCTATAAAATCCATCCTACCTGCTGTATTAAAGGTAACAGTCTGTTAACATGACGTAATTAAAGCTATAAAATCATCCTACCTGCTGTATTAAAGGTAACAGTCTGTTAACATGACGTAATTAAAGCTATAAAATCATCCTACCTGCTGTATTAAAGGTAACAGTCTGTTTAAACATGATGTAATTAAAAGCTATAAAATCATCCTACCTGCTGTATTAAAGGTAACAGTCCTGTTAACATGACGTAATTAAAGCTATAAAATCATCCCCTACCTGCTGTATTAAAGGTAAACCAGTCTGTGAACATGACGTAATTTAAAGCTATAAAATCATCCCTACCTGCTGTATTAAAAGGTAACAGTGGTGTTAACATGACGTAATTAAAGCTATAAAATCATCCTACCTGCTGTATTAAAGGTAACAGTCTGTTAACAATTAATTTAAAAAAAAAGTAATTAAAGCTAATAAAATTCATCCTACCTGCTGATTAAAGGTAAACAGTCTGTTAACATGACGTAATTAAAGCTATAAAATCATCCTACCTGCTGTATTAAAGGTAACAGTCTGTTAACATGAACGTAATTAAAGCTATAAAATCATCCTACCTGCTGTATTAAAAGGTAACAGTCTGTTAACAATGACGTAATTAAAGCTATAAAAAATCATCCTACCTGCTGTATTAAAGGTAACAGTCTGTTAACATGACGTAATTAAAGCTATAAAATCATCCTACCTGCGTATTAAAGGTAAACAGTCTGTTGAACATGACGTAATTAAAGCAATAAAATCATCCTACCTGCTGTATTAAAGGTTAACAGTCTCTGAACATGACGTAATTAAAGCTATAAAATCATCCTACCTGCTGTATTAAAGGTAACAGTCTCTGAACATGACGTAATTAAAGCTATAAAAATCATCCTACCTGGCTGTATTAAAAAAAAAAGTCTTGTTTAACAAGGGACGTTAATTTAAAAGACGATAAAATTCATCCTACCCTGCTGTTAAATTACAAGTTAAAACAGTTCCTTCTTCTACATGACCGTAATTTTCAAAGCTACTAAAATCATCCCTACCTGCTGTATTAAAAAAGGTAACAGTCTGTTGAAACATGACGTAATGAAAGCTATAAAATTCATCCTACCTCCTGTAATAAAAAGTTTAAACAGTCTGTTATCACATGACGTATTTAAAAGCAATAATAAAATCATCCTACCTGCTGGTCATTAAAGGTAACAGTCTGTTTTTCAACAAATGAGTAAAACTAAACGGCTATAAAATCATCCGTACCTGCTGCTATTAAAGGTAAAACAGTCCCCCCCCCCCTGTTAAACATGACGTAATTAAAAACAATCTCCTACCTCTGTATAAAAATCATTCTCCTAACCATGCCTGTTAATTAAAGCCCTATAAAATCAAGGTAAAAGGTAACAGTCTCTGAAACATGAATGAACCATTAAAAGCTAAAAATCATCCTA
>JAFMOC010000907.1:97500-99898 GCA_019802505.1 Corydoras sp. C115 | reverse complement strand
CCACGCGATCCCCCAAACACGGCCCTTTTTTATTTTTCCCTCCTCCACTGATCGTTTCCCCCTACCATATCGTTTGGGACCCTGTTTTTTTCCCACATAAAGCTTTCCGCTTTGGGTGTTCTCCCCGGGGGTTCCATGTGGGTTTTTGCCCGGGGAATCGGGGGGGGGGGGTTTGCTCAGGGGCCCCAGGATTTTTGGGGGCCGCAAGGGAAAGGGTTTTGGGGGTTCGAACCCGGGCCCCCGACTTTTGGCCAATGGGGGTTCGGAGCAAAACCCCCCACTGTCCCCCCCCCCCCCCCCCCCCCCCCCCCCCCCCCCCTCCCCCCATTCAACCCCCCCACCCCCTCACCTCAACTCTAAATTTGTCCCCCCCCCCCCCCCCCCCCCCCCCCCCCCGACCCCTAAAAGGTTCCTTTGGGGGGTTGATGAGACTTTTCTTTTTTTTTTTTCATTTCAAAATCAAATTTGGGAAAAAATTTAATAATTACCCCGGGGGCGGAAAGCAGAACCCCCTCTCTGTAAAAAACAAAAATTTTAATTGTTTCCCCTTAAAAATCTAAATTTATTTTACAGACTCGTTTAAACATCTGTTTTTTAACAGAACGCCCCCCAACGACCACAAAACCCCAATCAATCAAATCCAAATTTCCAAAAAAAACCAAAAGTGATTTGAGATGGGAATTCCAGGAGGCCCTGCAAAATTGTGCGCGTGTGTGTGTGGGGGTTTTGGTTTGTGTTGTGTGTTTTTGGTGTGTGTGTGTGTTTTGGGGTGAGTGTGTTTCTTTTTTTTTCATGGGGAAAGCCCCTTTTCACAGCCCGGGAGTTCCAAATCGTGCTCCCTGTATTTAAAAATTTGGCAAAAACGCTGAATTCGGGCTGAGTAAACTCAGTACAGTTGTCCCCGGGGAAAGATTTTTTTTTTAACGCCCCGGAAAACCCAAAACCTTTAAACCCCGTCTGAAACACTTAAACACCACACACTTTTAACACACACACACACAAAAACACACACGCCACACCCCACCCCGCAACACAACAACACCCACAACACACACATAAACACACTACCCACCCCGCTAAATGATCCGAAATAAAAAATTTTTCCAGCCCCAAAACGACTCTAAATCGTAAAATCTTGGCCCTTTTCGGGGGAGCGTTTGTGATGATTAGCGTTCACATCGCAAAAACCGGGTTTGGGGGGGGGGGGGGGGGGGGGGGGGTTTGGGGGGTGGGGGGGTTTTGGGGAGGGTTTTTTCAAACGGGAAAATAAAAAAAAAGGGGAGCCCCTTTCCGGTTCAACATTCTGCGGATCTTCTTTCATTCACCATTACCTTCCGTTTTATCCTCTATTAGGGCCCAGGGGGGGGGGGGGGGGGGGGGGGGGGGTTTCCCCCATGCCCACCCAGGGGAGAACCCCTCGGCCCGCTGGGCTGGAGGAACCCGGAGAACCCGGACAGACTCAACGTGGCCACTGGGAGAACATGGAAACTCCACCCAGATGGGGATTCGAACCGGGAATCCCTAGGGCTGAGAGGAGAACATGCTGAAACCACTTAAGCCCAAGGTGCCACCATTTGAAAACAATTAGGAAAGGGGGGGGGTTCTCCATGCCCATCCAGGGGAGAACGTTTCGGGCGCTGGGGCAGATACACTCAGGACAGGACGTCCCAATAGTTTTGCCCACACAGTGTTTGGTACAGAAGCAGCATGATTACTGAACAGGAGCGGCACGGTGGCTTAGTGCTTTTGCATGTTCTCCTCTCAGCGATAGAGATTCCCGGTTCGAATCCCCATCTGGGTGGAGTTTCCATGTTCTCCCCGTGTCCGTGTGGGTTTCCTCCGGGTTCTCCGGTTTCCTCCCACAGTCCAAAAACATGGATCAAGGTCAATTGAGTTTCTCCAAAATTGCCCCTGCTATAGAGTGTGTGTGTGTGAGTGAGTGTGTGTCCAGCGATGGATTGCCGTCCTGTCCTGGGTCTATCTGCCCAGCGCCCGAAACGTTCTCCCCTGGATGGGCATGGGGAACCCCCCCCCCCCCCCGACCCTAATAGAGGATAAAGCGGATGATAATGGATGGATTACTGAACAGTTCCTGGGTGTGAGATTTGCATGTTCTCCCGGCTTCATATGGGCTTCGTCCATGCTCTCTGGATTCGTCTGTCCTGTGACGGCGTGACGGCCCCCTCATGAGGATGGATGACCTGCAGAGAGAGATCGCTCCCGACGACGTCGTCATGGCAACGTGGTGGACGTTCCCGTCCGAGCGTCTGAACTGTACGTTCCTCTGTTCGGATTTTATTTGTCGTTTTTTCAGAAACGCACGTCACAATTAAGGACGACGGTGGAGAATGGGGGGGGGCAGGGGGGGACGCAGGGGAGGGGGGCAGGGGGGGGGACG
>JAFMOC010000907.1:87500-92500 GCA_019802505.1 Corydoras sp. C115 | reverse complement strand
GGTGGAGCGGTGGTGGAGCGGTGGTGGAGCGGTGGTGGAGCGGTGGTGGTTGCAGTGATGTTGGGGTGGAGCGGTGGTGGAGGGGTGGTGGAGCGGTGGTGCAGTGATGTTGGGGTGGAGCGGTGGTGGAGGGGTGGTGGAGCGGTGGTGCAGTGATGTTGGGGTGGAGCGGTGGTGAAGCGGTGGTGGCGCGGTGGTGGAGCGGTGGTGGAGGGGTGGTGGAGCGGTGGTGCAGTGATGTTGGGGTGGAGCGGTGGTGGAGCGGTGGTGGAGCGGTGGTGGAGCGGTGGTGCAGTGATGTTGGGGTGGAGCGGTGGTGGAGGGGTGGTGGAGCGGTGGTGCAGTGATGTTGGGGTGGAGCGGTGGTGGAGCGGTGGTGGAGCGGTGGTGCAGTGATGTTGGGGTGGAGCGGTGGTGGAGGGGTGGTGGAGCGGTGGTGCAGTGATGTTGAGGTGGAGCGGTGGTGAAGCGGTGGTGGCGCGGTGGTGGAGCGGTGGTGGAGGGGTGGTGGAGCGGTGGTGGAGCGGTGGTGGAGCGGTGGTGGAGCGAAGGTGCAGTGATGTTGTGGTGGAGGGGTGGTGGAGCGGTGGTGGAGCGGTGGTGGAGCGGTGGTGGAGCGGTGGTGCAGTGATGTTGGGGTGGAGCGGTGGTGGAGCGGTGGTGGCGCGGTGGTGGAGCGGTGGTGCAGTGATGTTGTGGTGGAGCGGTGGTGGAGCGGTGGTGGAGCGGTGGTGCAGTGATGTTGTGGTGGAGCGGTGGTGGAGCGGTGGTGGAGGGGTGGTGGAGGGGTGGTGGAGCGGTGGGGCGTGGTGGTGGAGCGTCGGTGGAGCGGTGGTGGAGCGTCGGTGGAGCGGTGGGTGTGCAGTGATGTTGGGGTGGAGCAGTGGTGGCGCGGTGGTGGAGCGGTGGTGGAGCGGTGGTGCAGTGATGTTGGGGTGGAGCAGTGGTGGAGGGGTGGTGGAGCGGTGGTGGAGCGGTGGTGCAGTGATGTTGTGGTGGAGCGGTGGTGGAGCGGTGGTGGAGGGGTGGTGGAGGGGTGGTGGAGCGGTGGTGGCGTGGTGGTGGAGCGTCGGTGGAGCGGTGGTGGAGCGTCGGTGGAGCGGTGGTGCAGTGATGTTGGGGTGGAGCAGTGGTGGCGCGGTGGTGGAGCGGTGGTGGAGCGGTGGTGCAGTGATGTTGGGGTGGAGCAGTGGTGGAGGGGTGGTGGAGCGGTGGTGGAGCGGTGGTGGAGCGTCGGTGGAGCGGTGGTGCAGTGATGTTGGGGTGGAGCAGTGGTGGCGCGGTGGTGGAGGGGTGGTGGAGCGGTGGTGGCGCGGTGGTGGAGCGGTGGTGGAGGGTGGTGGAGGGGTGGTGGAGCGGTGGTGGAGGGGTGGTGGAGGGGTGGTGGAGCGGTGGTGCAGTGATGTTGTGGTGGAGCGGTGGTGGAGGGGTGGTGGCGCGGTGGTGGAGCGGTGGTGGAGGGGTGGTGGAGGGGTGGTGGAGCGGTGGTGGCGCGGTGGTGGAGCGTCGGTGGAGCGGTGGTGCAGTGATGTTGGGGTGGAGCAGTGGTGGCGCGGTGGTGGAGCGGTGGTGGAGCGGTGGTGGCGCGGTGGTGGAGCGTCGGTGGAGCGGTGGTGCAGTGTGTGTGTTTTGCGTAACAGAACCGGCAGCGATGACCTTGAGTGGCTGCATGCGTCGGGTTTTCATTTATAAAATGTTGCCATTAGTTTAATGAGGATCTTCATAAAACCTCGACCTTTAGACTTTAATCTCACAGAAAGCGCCGCGGGTTCGAGGTAACCAATCAGACGTCAGCTTTACGACGGAATCTGACCGCCAGCGACGAGGTCAGCGCGTCGAGGTCGGCACCGCGCGTCAATCATACCATTAGATTAAAGGATTAGAGGTTTTACAGACATACAACATACACACCTACACATCTTCATCATCATCATCTTCATCATCATAACCTTCAACATCATCATCATCATCATCATAATAATCTTCAACATCATCTTCATCATCATCATCATCATCATCATCATCATCATCTTCATCATCATCATCATCATCATCATCATCATCATCTTCATCATCATCATCATCATCATCATCTTCATCATCATCATCATCATCATCATCTTCATCATCATCATCATCATCATCATCATCATCATCTTCATCATCATCATCATCATCATTTCATCATCATCATCATCATCATCATCTTCATCATCATCATCTTCATCATCATCATCATCATCATCATCATCATCATCATCATAATAATCTTCAACATCATCTTCATCATCATCATCATCATCATCATCATCATCATCATAACCTTCAACATCATCTTCATCATCATCATCATCATCATCATCATCATAATCATAATCTTCAACATCATCTTCATCTTCATCATCATCATAATCTTCATCATAATAATAATCATCATTATCATAATCTTCATCATCATCATCATCATCAACATAATCTTCATCATCATCATCAAAATCATCAATATCGTCATAATCTTCATCATCATCATCTTCATCAACATCATTATCATCATCATTAGTATCTTCATCATCATCAACGTCATAATAAGCATTATTATCATAATCATCATTAACATCAACATTATCATCAATATCAACATCATAATCTTCATCATCATCTTCATCAACGTCATTATCTTTAATATCATCATCTTCATCGTTATCTTCATCATCAACATTATCCTTACCATCATCATCATCATCTTCATCATCATCATCATCATCATGTCCATCATCATCATCATCAGCCCAGCGTCTGAAACGTTCTCCTCTGATGTCTCCTGCTCTGTTCATGGTTCTGATCATCAGAGAACAGAATGAAGGAGGATAACAGAGTGCAGAGAACCGGAGGGCCTACAGAACGGAACTGAAGAACTACAAACCCCATCTGCATGGAATCTGAAGCGAGATCTCTTCTCATCGAAGCCTTAAACTCTTTATTCCAGGAATGAAAATCTAAATTAATGAAGGAAACGGAGAACCTCGTTCCCTCTGATTCGGTTTGCTCATAATTACAGAGTATAAGGTTAACGGCGCTGATCTGGAATCACGGAGTCAATCACTGAGATTACGACCCGAATAAAGAGAACCCACTTCATGACGCGCGCCGCGGAACGAGGTTCTATCACTAATTACTGTTTTGCTCGTCGTAATGACTCAGCAGCTGCAGCATCACAACGCACGACAAAGCACCACGCCAGCAAGCGGCGCCGGGAACATCCATCCATTATCCTCTGCTTTATCCTATATTAGGGTCGTGGGGGGGGGGGTTCCCCATGCCCATCCAGAGGAGAACGTTTCGGGGGGCAATCTATCACTGGACACTCACTCACACACACAGACACACTCTATATGGGGCAATTTGGAGAACTCACTTGACTTGATCCATGTTTTTGGACTGTGGGAGGAAACCGGAGAACCCGGAGGAAACCCACGCGGACACGGGGAGAACATGGAAACTCCACCCAGATGGGGATTCGAACCGGGAATCCCTAGAGCTGAGAGGAGAACGTGCTAAAGCACTAAGCCACCGTGCCGCCACCAGTGAACCAGTCCTCAGGATTTCAACCTCTGATTCACGCTCCCCGCTGAGGGCCAGGCGTCTTCTCGGGCGCGGGACACGTGGACCGTGACCCCCGGGGGCCCGGCGCGAGGCGCTGAGACGTTCTTTATTTTTAGTCGGGGAAACGGAAAAGGTTGAAGGATTATCTGCCTCATTATCAGCAGAATAATGTCACAGATCTTTAAATCTCAGATAACATCTGTTTAAGACGGGGGGGGGAGGGGGGTAGGGGGGCAGGGGGGGGCGCCGTAACGGCGGCGGGGGGACATTATTTAAAATCCCGCCGACACGTCCCGGCATCATTTCTGACACAATGATAATGAATATTTTCCCGGCATGCTGGCGTAACCGCATCGCCGGGGAAAAGGGCGCGTAAAGAGAGTTCCCGCGTCATAAATCACGCTCACATTTAAATATGCAGTTCAGGAACCCCCCCCCCCCGGCGCGGGGCGGAACGCCGTGGTCCTCATCGGCATCGTGGTTCCGTTTTTAATATGAGGTGGTTTTAAGTCGTAGGACCAACAACATCCTGAAAACGAATCGGAAACGACTGTAGAGTGGATGGAACGGCGCCCACTAGTGTGAGTGTGTGTTATTTCAGTGGCTTCATTGAGGTCAGTGGTGTGTTGACCGGGGAACGGGATCCAAAATGGTTTGGGAAGGGGCGGCACCACGGTGGCTTAGTGGTTTAGCACGTTCTCCTCTCAGCGCTAGGGATTCCCGGTTTGAATCCCCATCTGGGTGGAGTTTCCATGTTCTCCCCGTGTCTGCGTGGGTTTCCTCTGGGTTCTCCGGTTTCCTTCCACAGTCGAAAAACATGGATCAAGTCAATTGAGTTCTCCAAATTGCCCCATATAGAGTGTGTCTGTGTGAGTGAGTGTGTGCCCAGCAATGGATTGGCGCCCTGTCCTGGGTGTATCTGCCCAGCGCCTGAAACGTTCTCCCCTGGATGGGCATGGGGAACCCCCCCCCCCCGTGATCCTAATAGAGGATAAAGCCGGAGATAATGAATGAATGAAAGGATATATTCATTTAGGCAGCACGGTGGCTTAGTGTTTAGCACGTTCTCCTCTCAGCGCTAGGGATTCCCGGTTCGAATCCCCATCTGGGTGGAGTTTCCATGTTCTCCCCGTATCTGCGTGGGTTTCCTCCGGGTTCTCCCGTTTCCTCCCACAGTCCAAAAACATGGATCAAGTCAATTGAGTTCTCCAAATTGCCCCCATATAGAGTGTGTGTGTGAGTGAGTGTGTGCCCAGCGATGGATCGGCGCCCTGTCCTGGGTGTATCTGCCCAGTGCCCGAGACGTTCTCCCCTGGATGGGCATGGAGAACCCCCCCCCGCGACCCTAATAGAGGATAAAGCGGGTGATAATGAATGAATGGTTTGGGAAGTGTGAT
>JAFMOC010000907.1:10000-82500 GCA_019802505.1 Corydoras sp. C115 | reverse complement strand
TGTGGAAGAAATAGAGCGGCGGGGACGGAGGGGGGGCGGCGGGGACGGGGGGGACGGAGGGGGTGGCAGGGATGGCGTGAGCCCCGTGAATCAACCGCCGGAGAACTACGTCAGCGCCGCCGGTGGAGAGAAAAAATACAGCAAATTAGAAAAGTCCCCACAAATGAGGAGCGCCGGGCCGTATATCACCCCCTGCAGGTCGTAAAGAGGGGGAGGGGGGGAGGCACCCTGCCAGCCTGAGTTAAAGCAGCACAGCGAGGCGTCCAGCACGTCCAGGGCTTCGTTTCGTTAACACCACCTAACACCATCACCACCACAACACCTACACCACAACACCACCTATACCACCACAACACCATCACCACCAAAACACCGTCAACACCACAACACCACAACACCCACACCACAACTCCATCACCACCACAACACCATCACCACCAAAACACCACCTACACCACCACAACACCACAACACCGTCACCACCCAACACCATCACCACCATCACCACCACAACACCTACACCACCAAAACACAATCACCACCCAACACCATCAACACCACAACACCTACACCACAACACCACCTACACCACCACAACACCATCACCACCACAACACCTACACCACCAAAACACAATCACCACCCAACACCATCAACACCACAACACCTACACCACAACACCACCTACACCACCACAACACCATCACCACCACAACACCTACACCACCAAAACACAATCACCACCCAACACCATCACCACCACAACACCATCACCACCACAACACCATCACCACCACAACACCATCCAACACCATCACCACCATCACCACCACAACTCCATCACCACCACAACACCTACACCACCACAACACCATCACCACCACAACACCACAACACCATCCAACACCATCACCACCACATCACCTACACCACCACAACACCATCACCACCACAACAACTACACCAACACAACACCTACACCAACACAACACAACCTACACCACCCAACACCATCTCCACCACAACACCACCCAACACCATCACCACCACAACATCACCACCACAACAACTACACCACCACAACACCATCACCACCACAACAACTACACCACCACAACACCATCACCACCACAACACCATCACCACCACAACACCACCTACACCACCCAACACCATCACCACCACAACACCACCCAACACCATCACCACCACAACACCATCACCACCACAACACCACCCAACACCATCACCACCACAACACCATCACCACCACGTTGATGCCGGCACAACCAGAAACTTGTAACTGTCAGGCGGAGGCCCCAACCGCTGCACCACCCTGTGAAATCCTTAGATTGAAACGCAGGTTTAGAACTCGCCTCCCGAACGGAACGCTCGCCTCCCGAACGGAACGCTCGCCTCCCGAAACGTCGGCGGAATTTTACTGAAATGCAGCAGCCTCGAAAGCCAACGGGCGCTGGCGTCGCGCCAGCATTTCTAATGCCGTCACACACACCTGAGCTCTCTCACACACACACACACTCACACACACTCAAACACACACTCACACACACACTCACACACTCACACACACACTCACACACACACTCACACACACTCACACACCTAAAGCAGATTAAATTCCGTTGCGGGGGGTTTTTCAGTGAAGTTGCTTTTATAAGAGGTTACAGCAAAGCCGCCCAATTCACAACCTCCCTCTGAGAGACTCTACACCTCCCCTCATTACCTCACTCACTCACTCCCTCACTCCCTCACTCCCTCACTCCCTCTCTCATTCACTCACTCACTCCCTCACTCACTCACTCCCTCTCTCACTCATTCTCTCACTCATTCACTCACTCACTCACTCACTCACTCCCTCACTCCCTCCCTCACTCACTCCCTCCCTCACTCATTCACTCACTCACTCACTCCCTCACTTACTCACTCACTCACTCACTCCCTCACTTACTCACTCACTCACTCACTCCCTCCCTCACTTACTCACTCACTCACTCACTCACTCCCTCACTCCCTCACTCCCTCTCTCATTCACTCACTCACTCCCTCACTCACTCACTCCCTCTCTCACTCATTCTCTCACTCATTCACTCACTCACTCCCTCTCATTCACTCACTCACTCCCTCACTCACTCACTCACTCACTCACTCACTCCCTCACTCCCTCCATCACTCATTCACTCACTCACTACCTCACTCCCTCGCTGACCCCAAAAGACGCCTTAACACTGTACATGAACGTTCGTTTGTCCCAAAACTCATCAGGTCCTGGTTTTGGGAGCCACGCGGTACGGCTGCCTGTATGTGAGCAAAATGTGGCCCACATTCAAACATCTTCAGATGGTCCACATGGTTCCATGGTGGAACCCGCATGAGGGTCATGTTGGAGCGATGCATGGCCACCATCTGGTCCTAATGGTCCAGATCTCAGAAGCAGAGCTCCACACCACCGCAATCGATGCGTTCAGCACGTGGGCCGGATGAAAATAAACCACGTGGGCCAAACGCCCGACGTAGAACAAACCTCAGTAGAACGTGCAATTTTGCATCATCAATATATTACGTTATATTTTGCAAATCTTACCTTTTGAGGTGGAGGCCCTTCTGACCCACATCCCACCGAGTCCCACCTGTTGACTTCTACACCACTTCAGCGCCCCCTATGGACCTTTAAGATTTCAGGTGTTAAAGTGAAAGTTCTCTCCGTGATGTTTGTCCTTCCTCCCCGCTTGGCTGCCGTACACACTGTGACAGTTCATTAGTGATCTGTGGCTGATTTCGGTGACCCCAGGGGCGTCACCTCATATCTGCAACTCAGCTTTGACATTTTCCCTGGCTGACCCGCGAGATCGCGCACAGTGCAGTCAGAGGGAATCGGAACAACGACTGAGAACACGAGGATGAGGGTTCGGGGAGAGCGAGCACACAGAGCGCTGGGGTTTTCATAAAGATGTTACAGACACTGAGACGGATTCCTGTGGACAGATGTGAGTGGACACCTGACCGAGTGACATTACATTGTTCTCTATGAGACTCCAGAATGTGGCCCATCTTCAGAAGACCTGAGTTTCTGCCCAGCCAATCACATGGCAGCAACCCTAACCCCATCCCCTTATCCCTATTACCTAACCCCTAACCCCTATCCCATAACGCCTATCCCCTAACCCTAGCCTATAATCCCTATCCCCTATCCCCTAACCCCTATCATAACCCCTATCTTCTATCCCCTATCCCCTATCCCCTAACCCTATCCCATAACCCCTAACCCAATCCCATAACCCCTATCCCCTAACCCTATCCCATAACCCCTAACCCCTATCCCACAACCCCTAACCCAATCCCATAACCCCTATCCCCTAACCCTATCCCATAACCCCTAACCCAATCCCATAACCCCTATCCCATAACCCTATCCCATAACCCCTAACCCAATCCCATAACCCCTATCCCATAACCCTATCCCATAACCCCTAACCCTATCCATAACCCCTATCCCCTAACCCTATTCCATAACCCCTAACCCCATCCCCTAATCCCTATCCCTATCCCATAACTCCTTTCCCATAACCCCAACCCCTAACCCTATCCCATAACCCCTAACCCTATCCATAACCCCTATCCCCTAACCCTATCCCCCATCCCCTAATCCCTATCCCTATCCCATAACCCCTATCCCATAACCCCAACCCCTATCCCATAACCCTATCCCATAACTCCTATCCCCTAACCCTATCCCATAACTCCTATCCCCTAACCCCTAACCCCAACCCCTAACCCCATCCCCTAACCCCTAACCCCTAACCCCTAACCCTATCCCATAACTCCTATCCCCTAACCCTATCCCGAATCACAGCAGCTTTTAGAAACAAGACAAGCAGTTTCTTAACGACACTAAATCATTAATGATGTCACTTATTTAACGACTCTGCACCGAATCGTAATGAAATCCCGGCGCGTTAGCGTCTGTGTGTCTCTGTCCGGCTCGGCGGTCCGAGGCCCGTGTGGCTCACGCCGTCGCGGCGCGCTCGCCGTGGGCCGGCCGGCCGGATGTGAGGGCTCTGTCCATTAATCATCTGTGACACATCTGGATCGAGGCTTTTGACGAGTGAACCTCTTTGACGGCGGGTTAATTGCACCAAAAAGCGGCCACATGTGCGGCAGCTTAAACACTCCTCAGAGCGACCCGCGGCGCGCTGACGGATCGTTTGGAAACCAGCCAGAGTCCAAATGCCAGAGCGGAAACGCGCCGCGGACCTCCGTCTGGTCATTCAGAGGCTTCCACATCTGGACGGCGTCGGCGGCTTTCTACCCAAAACGAACACTTAAGAGCGATACACTCCACGAGGCGCCGAGGCTCGCAGGTACGGGGAGGACATGCAGAGGACACGCACCTCCCTGAACCCGCCCCCGTCCCTGTCCCCGTCCCTGGAGATTCTTAGTGTAAGGTGGAGGTGAACATCATGCTGCTCTGATACCGAAGCAAAAACCAAAACACAATGTCCCACCTACCAAAAAAAGTATTGGGACTCCCACTCATCCCATCTACAGGACGTTCTACGACAGCTTTCTCGTCGTTGGTCCCTCCTCTGCAGCTGTAACAGTTGTTTGTCCAGTTGTAGAAAGCTGTCCAGGCTTTCTACAGGATCATAGAGGGTTCCGTTCAACCAGAATCATGTGATTCGAGGTCAGGCACTGATGTTGGGGGACAGAACCCGGATTGCCTTCTCCATCTGGCTTGATGTCCGAGCTCTGGGTGGCTCTTTCCCTTTCCACTGACCCCCACTCTGTACATACTGGAAGAGAAACGGGCCTTCCCCAAACTGTTGCCACAGCAGTCCAGGTTTGTTTGGTGAATGCGTGCGAGGCAGAGCAACAAAAACAATTATTTGCAGCCGCGACGCGTTCTCCTCGCCCTGTCAATCACTCGGTCCGCTCGGCTCCCGTCGCCCGTCGTTCGGATCGGGGAACCGGGAGGGGGGGGAGAACCAGGGCTTCATATCCCCGGATTATTATCACCGGGTGATGGTTCCCACCCACTCGCCTATTTAAAGACTCGCGAACCGTCAGATATCTCACACTCGCCTGAGTATCAGTGATGTCTGGGTTCTTGCGTCAGGTGAGGGGGAGGACGTGCGGGGGGGGGGGGGGGGGAGAACGTGAGCGTATTTACCGTGTGTTTTTTGTAAACCTGTAAACGGGATTATGATGGTATTCAGGTCCCGACGTCGGGGATTCGAACCCTCGCGGCCCCGGGGCCGGCGCGCGCGGGGCGGTCGTCATCCGGACGTGGAGCGGAACGCGCCGCCAGACGGATCTTCTTCCCGGCGTAATCGGACGTGACGAGCCGGCGCATGAGGGAGGCGTGCGATTCGGGTGTGAAGGGAATCCTGGCACTCACACATCGATCTGAAGCTTCAGTCCATCACACCGTCAGCTTCCCTTAAAGTGACATCACACTTCAAAGCCTTTCAGAGGCCTGTGTGGGGCCCCGCGGGAGCCGGCCGGCTCGCACAGACCCCCCCCCCCTCCCCCCCGCATGTCTCACTCCACGAGACGAGAGCATTCAATCGTCTCCCCCGGTTCCCGCAGAGAGACGAGACGGAACCAGATCGGCGTCTGAGATCTGCGGCAGAGGACCGCAGTGTGGTTAACTACCACCATGTGGCACTGCGGAGAGGTTTGCATGTTCTCCTCGGATGACCCGAAGAAGTAGAGGTCAGTAGGACAGTAAGGACAGAATAATGGGTGAAAAAAAAAGAGACCGCCATTGTTTTCATTTAAGGTGGACCGGGGGCGCCTGGGTGCTGGTGATTCCCGGTTCGAATCCCAATCTGGATGGGGTTTTCATGTTCTCCCTGTGTCCGCGTGGGTTTCCTCCGGGTTCTTCGGTTTCCTCCCACAGTCCAAAAAACAATTTGGTCAAAAAGGTCAATTGAATTCTCCAAATTGCCCCATATAGAGTGTGTCTGTGTGAGTGAGTGTGTGTCCAACGATAGATTGCCCCCCTGTCCTGGGTGTATCTGCCCGGCACCCGAAACCTTGGGCATGGGGAACCCCCCCCCCCCCCGCATGACCCTAATAGAGGATAAAGTGGAGGATAATGGACGGAATAATAATAATAATAATAATATTATTGGCTTAGTGCTTTAGCATGTTCTCCTCTCAGCACTAGGGATTCCTGGTTCGAATCCCCATCTGGGTGGAGTTTCCATGTCCTCCCCGTGTCCGCGTGGGTTTCCTCCAGGTTCTCCGGTTTCCTCCCACAGTCCAAAAACATGGATCAAGTCAATTGAGTTCTACAAATTTGCCCCATATAGAGTGTGTGTGTGTGATTGAGTGTGTGTCAAGCGATAGATTGGCGCCCTGTCCTGGGTTCATCTGCCCAGCGCCCGAAACGTTCTCCCCTGGATGGGCATGGGGAACCCCCCCGCAACCCTAATAGATGATAAAGCGGGAGATAATGAATTAATGAATAATAATAATCAATCTGAATGATTAACAACAAATCTCAAAGGGCTACAAAATTAAATACCAATACAAAAATACAAAACCAATAAAAAAAACATCATAAAAACCAATAAAACAAATAAAAACAAAAATCATAAAACAGGTTTTTCTAAAGGGAAACGTTGACGGCGCTGTGATGGTAACATTCCGTAATGGACGAGGCGCCACGCCCGTAAACAACACCTCTGCATTTATTATTGATTTAACGGGATAATTAATAGAATCTCGTATTAAATTATACATCTGATTTCCACGCCGGCAGGAATCGGTAAACAGCCGAGCCCGCGGTTCCACCGACGCTGTTGCTAAGCGATGCTGAGAGCGGATCCCTCGGCCAGACGGCGCGAACCAATCGATACGCCCAATTATTCGTATGTAAGTGGCATCACCTGAGAAACCCGGCGCTCGTCAGCGGATCCCGTGACATTTTTAAAGTCATATGAACCTCAACGCCGCGAAAGACGCCGCGCAATCCGTTTAAGGGCCGCTGTTGACTTCCGAGCCATTAAATCGGTACTTAAATGCAATTTAGCCCCGAATTCCATAGGGGGATAAAAAGCTCTTAAGATAAGAGTGCGGCCCCCAGCAGGACGCTTTCAAAGCGCTCGCTCTGATTTGCATTTTCTCATCATTAAAGGAGAAGCCGGCGCTGAGGAGGCTGCGGCGTGGCGCGCCTCACCTTTCCGTTGCTTTGGAGATGAAAGCCGGAGCGCAGGAACATGCCCGTCATGATTCCTAATTACTCGAACCTCGCTAATATTCCTCCAAAGCCGCCGACGCCGCCGACTTCCGACTCCGTCCCGCCAATTAAAGCGCGTTTAGCGCCGGGCCTCCACTTTCAAACGGAACCCGTCCCCCGCTCGTCCCTTTGATCCCAGGTTCTTTTCCGGAACGGGTCGGGCGGTGGGTCGATCGTTCGCCCCAGGCCGCCGCCCCGCCCACGATCCACGACGCCCCATCCGTTTTTTTTAGGCGGGAGTCTGACCCGGGCGCAGGACACGCCCCTCATCCGCTCCAGAGAGGATGCCGAGCGAGGTTCGGTTAAGCTCCAGAAGTCGGGTTTAAGCTCCTCCTCATTCTCTCTCTTTAAACAGAATGATTCTCCGGGTTCCTCTCCGGTTCACGGTCCAAAAACATGGATTCAAGGTGAATTGGCTGCTCCAAATTGCCCCATAGGGTGAGTGAGTGTGTCCAGCGACTGATTGGCGTCCTGTCCTGGGTGTATCTGCCCAGCGGCCGACACGTTCTCCTCTGGATGTGCACCCACACCCCCACCCCCCCCCCCCCCCACAACGCTAAAATAAGATTAAGACACAGGGAGGACATGCAGACATCTGTTTCATCTCCGAAATGTTGGATGATGTCCAAGGTGAGGTCACGGCTCGGTCAGGTTCCTCCACCCAACGCTCCGCCAACCAGGGCCTGCCCCAAGCGGTTTGCCGTGTCTCCGCTGCCCCCTCAGGACGTCGGCGGTATGAAGGGCTCGTGGCTGTGAGCGGAACATCATCCGAGTTCAGGTTCAAACCGCAGATGACATGGCCGGAGTTCTCCTCCCGCGCCCCTCGGGCGATCCACTGGCGTTCCCGTGCACCCCCGAGGGTTCCCATCATCCGCCGTCCCGCGAGGCCCGCCGAGCGCTCTAACCGCAGCGGGACGTGGCACCGCGATCTGCAGATGGCGTCCGGCCGGCGTGGCGGCGGGCGCCCGCGCCCGGCTGATACATGTTCTCCACGGGTTCTCCACCGACAGCCGGGCTCCGCGTCAAACCGGCCCCCCGCTGGATCAGATTACACCTGCGATCACAGATTTCAGGCTCCTTTGTGGCACCTGTCGTACCTCTCTGATGCTGTCAAGCAAAGCTGTACACACACACACACACACACAACTACACACACACACACACACAACTACATACACACACACACACCCATACACACACACACACACACACTCACTCGCAGGGTCCCGAGTACAAAGCACAGGAGGTTTTTTATGATAATTAAAGAGAGCGAGCCCCGGGGACAAGAACACACAAAAAGGAAGCCGTTTCAGTGCAAAACACACACACACACACACACACACACACACACACACACACACACACACACACACACACACACACACAGCATCACTCACTTTTGATAGCTGTAAGCCTGCAGGCTGTATGATTTCTAAATCTCTCATTATTATAAATTTGACTTTTCCCCCCATTAAAGCGAAATCCCGCTGGCAGGATATGACATCATCATTTTTAAAGCCTGGGTATGCGCTTTTACCAAAACAACAGATTAGCGCGCGCACCCCACCCGGTCCAACGCAAAGTGGACAACGTGCTCCTCCTCCTCCCTCGGAACACCCGGACGTCCTCGGCGATGTATATCCTCCACTACACCATAAGCCACGCCCCCTTTATCACGCACCCAGCGAGGTCAGGGGTCGGGGGGGTTCAGCCTGAAGTCACGGGTGGCGAACTGGGGCGAGCGCGTCAGATCACATGACTCCTCGATCTGCGTACGGATGTCGAGGGCGCGGTTGATGATGTCGCACACCGTGGCTTTAAGTCCATCTGAGCACGGACGTCGGATCGGAACGTCTCTGTTCTAAGGATCGCAGGCGAGCGGGGGGGGCGGGGGGGGGGGGGGGGTCGGCTCGTCAAACGGCGTGCCTCGGTTCAGACGAGGTTGGTGGGGGGTGGGGGGTGGGGGGTGGGGGGTGTAAAATGCGTGTGCTGTCAGCCGGTTCGTCTAGACGTCTTTAAAGTCGTGTCGGGACGCGGCGGTGATGTATTACTAATGAACGCCGGCCGTGTCTGACACGTCTCTCTCTTTTTATTGATGCCCATCAATTCGGTGTCAGCGCTGCGCTGTCTGCTGCAGCCGTTATCCTGCCGCCTCGACCGAGGACGTCACACCTAATGACCCGGGGACGAACAATAAAAACCCCGAACAAACCAAACGCCGGAGAACCGCCCGAAAAAACGCCCGAAAAAACGCCCGGAAATCTGCATTCATCATACTGCTCATCTCATTATCTCATCTCATTATCTTATCTCATTATCTCATCTCATTATCTTACCTCATTATCTCATCTCATTATCTTATCTCATAATCTCATCTTATTATCTCATCTCATTATCTCATCTCATTATCTTATCTCATTATCTCATCTCATTATCTTACCTCATTATCTCATCTCATTATCTTATCTCATAATCTCATCTTATTATCTCATCTCATTATCTCATCTCATTATCTTATCTCATTATCTCATCTCATTCTCTTATCTCATCTCATTATCTCATCTCATTATCTCATCTCATTATCTTATCTCATTATCTCATCTTATTCTCTTATCTCATTATCTCATCTTATTATATTATCTCATTATCTCATCTCATTATCTCATCTCATTATCTTAACTCATTATCTCATCTCATTATCTCATCTCATTATCCTATCTCATAATCTCATCTCATTATCTCATCTCATTATCTTACCGCATTATCTCATCTCATTATCTTATCTCATTATCTCATCTAATTATCTCATCTCATTATCATATCTCATTATCTCATCTCATTATCTAATCTCATTATCTCATCTTATTATCTCACGATTAGTCCTATACTAAAGACTAGGGTCGCGCTGGGTAGACAGGACATGACCCAGGACAGGCCAATCCATCTCTGGACACACACTCAGTTACTATATAGGGGCAATTTGGAGCAGCCAATTGACCTTGAATCCATGTTTTTGGGCTGGGGGGGGCGGATTCACATGCCCATTCAGGGGAAAACGTTTCGGGCGCTGGGTGGATACATCCAGGACAGGACGCCAATCCATCCCTCACTCACAATATAGGGGCAATTTGAGGCAGCCAATTGCCCTTGAATCCATGTTTTTGGGCTGCGGGGCTTCACAAGCCCATCCAGTGGAGAATTTTTTGGGTGCTGGGTGGATACACCCAGGACAGGGCAACAATCCATCGCTGGGCACACACTTACTCACTCAGACACACACTATATGGGGCAATTTAGAACAGCCAATTCACCTTGAATCCATGTTCTCCCCGTGTATCCATGTGGAGTTTCCTCTGGGTCCACCAGCTTCCTCCCACAGTGCAAAAACATGGATTCAAGGCAATTTGTCTGCTTTAAATTGCCCCCAATATGATGTGTGTGGCAATTTAAAGCAGCCAAATGGCCTTGAGTCCATGTTTTCTCACTGTGGGAGGAAGCAGGATGACCCAGAGGAAACTGGAGAACACGCACGGACACGGGGAGAACATGCAAACTTCACACAGATTGGAACCCGGATCCGCAGCGCTGAGGGGAGAACGTGCTCACCTCTTTAATCTCCATCGATATGAAATATCCATGAAATGGATAAAAAAAAATAAAAAAAACATTGTTTGGAGAAGCGGGCGGAACGCCGACCGACGGAACGCCGACCGACGGAACGCAGACCGACGGAACGCAGACCGACGGAACGCCGACCGACGGAACGCCGACCGACGGAACGTCTATCGATTCAAACCAAAAAAATAAATAAATAAAAAACATTGTTTGGAGAAGCGGGCGGAACGCCGACCGACGGAACGCCGACCGACGGAACGCCGACCGACGGAACGCCGACCGACGGAACGTCTATCGATTCAAACCAAAAAAAAAAAAATAAATAAAAAAACATTTTTTTTAAAAAACCCTGAAAGGCCGAACATGAAACGGCGAAAAACGCTGGAGGCAACCGCAGCCGGACTGCGGGGAACATCAGGGGCAGGTTCTCCGGCTGCCGTCTACGGAACGCCCGCGGCTCTCCTTCTGCCTCATCAGTGTCATCCAGCGGCCCACGGCCCGCGCACGCCCCGAGTGATGCTCAGCCCCGCCCGGATTTACGGCCATTTCCTGCCGGCGTTCTCATCCCGGAGACGGAGGAGAGCTGATGAAATATTTGTCAGATTTGTTGGTGTCTGAAAAAAAAAAAAAAAAAAAAGCGCCGAATCAGGGCTGAGTGCTGCTTTCTGCGGCTCGGAACATCATTATGTGGTTCTCCGTGGCGCTCGGTGGGGGGGGGGGGAGAGGGGAGGGGAGAGGGATGAGGGTGGTGGGGGGGGGGTGGGGGGGGTAAAAACACCCGGCTCTGACAGCACTTCAGTTGCAGAGTACGTGACCACAGCTGTTTCCCAGCTTCGGTCTAGACGGAAAAAAAGCCGAATGTGCGCCGCCCGCCCGCCCGCCCGCCCGCTCGCGTTCTCCTCTCCGGCTGACAGAACGCGGCGGCTCGCCGTGAGGCGCGAGTCAGACGCACATTTGTATGCAGGGAGGAGAACAATATGGCTTCAAATCCGTTCTCCCGCTTAAAGCCTCCCAACACGATTGATAAGTCAGTGACACGAACAGTGGGACGAGCAGCCGGCATGTGTGTGTGTGTGTGTGTGTGTGTGTGTGTGGTGTGTGTGTGTGTGTGTGTGTGTGTGTGAGTGTGTGTGTGAGTGTGTGTGTTACTGCAGTAATTCATCACACGCCTTCAGAAGACGCTCGTCTTTGATTGTGGAACGTTTCCTGACGCCGTGTTTCCAGAACGCAGCATCAATCCATCACACACTCACTCACTCAGACACACACACTATATGGGGCAATGTAGAGCAGTCCAATTCACCTTGAATCGATGTTTTTGGACTGGGGGGGGGGGCGGTTTTACGTGCCTAGTAAGGGGAGAACGTTTGGGGCGCTGGGTGGCCACACCCAGGACAGGCTGTCAATACACACACCCACTTAAACAGACACACA
The DNA here is from genome assembly GCA_019802505.1 of Corydoras sp. C115. Lineage (NCBI taxonomy): Eukaryota > Metazoa > Chordata > Actinopteri > Siluriformes > Callichthyidae > Corydoras > Corydoras sp. C115. Next base: position 70,187 of record JAFMOC010000907.1, on the reverse strand, counting down.
CATTATATTGGGGCAATTTAAAGCAGCCAATTTGCCTTGGATCCAGTGTCCTTGCACTGTGGGAGGTGTGGTGTGTGTGTGTGTGTGTGTGTGTGTGTGTGTGTGTGTGTTACCGCAGTAATTCATCGCATGCCCTCAGAAGCCTCAGCAGACGCTCATCTTTGATTGCGCAACGTTTCGGATTGAGATTCCGTTTCCTGACTCGGTGTTTCATCTCGTCGCCTGGAAACCGAATAAAATATCATAAAAAAAATGTTTATTTAAATATAAATACAGGTAACAAAACAAAAAAAAAAAAAAAAAACAGCCCCATATCGTATTAAAGGACTTTATTCTGAATGAATTCTGCATGTGAAGAATAAGATTGAGTAGAAAATGGGCAATTTATCCAGAAAACAAAATTAATTGCCACTAATTATTAATTCATTCATTCATTATCTCCCGCTTTATCCTCTATTAGGGACGCGGGGGGGGGGGGGGGGTTCCCCATGCCCATCCAGGGGAGAACGTTTCGGGCGCTGGGCGGATACACCCAGGACAGGGCGCCAATCCATCACTGGGCACACACTCACTCACTCACACACACTCTATATGGGGCAATTTGGAGAATTCAATTGACTTGATCCATGTTTTTGGACTGTGGGAGGAAACCGGAGAACCCGGAGGAAACCCACGCAGGCACGGGGAGAACATAGAAACTCCCTGAAAACCGGGAATCCCTAGCGCTGAGAGGAGAACATGCTAAACCACTAAGCCACCGTGCCGCCACTAATTATTAATTAATTTATAAAGAATTTTTATTTGATTCGTGTGTTGTCATCGACGATGAACAATGGTGCAAAGTTTCAGCTTAACGAGATAACGGGAGGTAGACGAAATAGCAAACATTTTACCAGATTTTAACGATTTAAAACACCGTACTTCCTAAAAACCTCCCAAACAACCGAAGCTTACCACAGGGGGCGCTGTTTTAACTACAGTGCAGGGTGCAGATGTTGGCCTCGGAGGGCGTGTACACCAAACACAAAATAAATAAAGACAAACAAAAGACAGCAGCGTTGACCGTGCCGAGACACTAGGGGGAGCCCTACCGTCTCCACAAAAGGGGCCCTGGCTTGCAATCTCAGTTCCAGAATCCAGAAATGGGCCTTCCCCAAACTGTTGAGGGTGGAGGGTGTGGGTGCGCACACGGTGGAGGCCGTGGGACCGAGAGCCGCTGAACTCCCGCCGCCGTACTTAACCGTTGGCAGCGCGATTATTAACGACGTGACGCTCGGCTCTATTAAAGGCGTTTTGTGGATCCGTCTGCGTCTCGGCGTCGTGCGACGGAGACGGACGGGACGCCCGACGCCTCGCCGGCGTTCCTGAGGATGACGCGGCGCCGTGGAACGCCGCAGAGCTTCTTTGTTGTGTTTTTAGCGAGCGGAGCTGCAGCAGCTCTCTGCGACTTTTATTACCAATGACGCAGCCTCGCGCTTTCAGGTGCGGCAGGGCGGTATAACCCCCACCGCCCCCCACCGCCACCTCCACCCCCCCCCCACCGCCACCTCCACCCCCCCCCAATAAAATATATATATATATATTCCTCACAGTCTCACAGACGCTGTCGGAGTCGGTTGGGAACTCGGAGCGTGAACAAAGGTTCAGAGCTGCCGACGAGAATGACGGTTTATTTCTGAAGCGGAAGGTTTTGGAAGGAGAGCCATTTCAGTGTGAGGTTTATACGAGGTCCCTACCTCATCACACAGAGTGACATCACAACATCAGCCCATGTGACATCACAACATCAGCCCTGTGACATCACAACATCAGCCATGTGACATCACAACATCAGCCCTGTGACATCACAACATCAGCCCTGTGACATCACAACATCAGCCATGTGACATCACAACATCAGCCCTGTGACATCACAACATGAACCCTGTGACATCACAACATCAGCCCTGTGACATCACATCAGCCCTGTGACATCACAACATCAGCCCTGTGACATCACAACATCGACCCTGTGTCATCACAACATCGGCCCTGTGACATCACAACATCGGCCCTGTGACATCACAACATCGGCCCTGTGACATCACAACATCGGCCCTGTGACATCACAACATCGGCCCTGTGACATCACAACATCAGCCCTGTGACATCACAACATCAGGCCCTGTGACATCACAACATCGGCCCTGTGACATCACAACATCGGCCCTGTGACATCACAACATCGGCCATGTGACATCACAACATCAGCCATGTGACATCACAACATCAGCCCATGGGACATCACAACATCAGCCCTGTGACATCACAACATCGGCCCTGTGACATCACAACATCGGCCCTGTGACATCACAACATCGGCCCTGTGGAAAATCCATAGTCTGCACAGAGCAGGAAACTGGTTTTGACTAAGTGTCTTTGCAGGGAGGTAGTTTTGCAGAGTAAACTTTATATGTAATGCATTCCTTCCACACACACACACACACACACACACACACACACACACACACACACACTCACACACACACACACACACACACACACTCACACACACTCACACTCAGATTGTAGATTTTGAGCTGGACTCAGTCATTTCGCTCTCCTCCCTGTATTGATTCAAACACATTGATTTCTCATGTTTACAAAATGACTCTCACCTCTCGCGTGTCTTACGCAAGCTGAGACGGGCGGGGGAGCCGCCGGAGATGGATGGCGCAATTCAGACGGCGAAATGAAGACGCAGATTATGTCATTTTGCCTGAAGGAGTCTTTAATCTGTGCGCAACGCACATTGCTCAGTTAATTATTCCATCAATTAGAGTCAAATGATCCGCCTCGTCCCTCCCGCCGTAACGGACACGGCGCAGGCGTGAGGCTCGCCGTCTTCATGCAACCATCAGCCGCATATCATTAACACCTCCGGGGGTCAGGGTAGTGACTTAAAACCTAAACAGGCCGAACGGGCGCGTCGGGGACATCAGTGAGTCCTGAATCATGCTGGACTCCAGGGGTCCTGAATCATGCTCAGACCCTCACAATCAAATCAGGACACTTGTAGGCCGGACTCTAAAGACAGGGCACCAATCTATCGTTGGACACACACTCACGCACAAACCATATAGGGGCAATTTAGAGCAGACAATTCACCTTGAATTCATGTTTTTAAACTGTGGGAGGAAACCCACACGGACACGGGGAGGACATCCTCAGGACAACACGGAGAGGAGAACATGCCAAGCACTGTGCCACCCTGCCGCCAAATAAAAAAAAAATTATAAAATGTTAAAACTATATAAATGCCTTTTTATAATTTTTTTTGTTTTTATTTATCTCCGTATTAAGTCCCCTTTTTATTAATTCTCTTTCGTATCTTTTAATTTTAGTTAATAATTTATTTTTATTGGATTTTTTAAATCATATTTGTAGTATCGTAAAGGCGGAAAATATTCGTCCTTTACCTCGTTTACTGCCGAAGTTGTGGCGTTTTTATATTTTTGTTAAGTTTATATTTTTGTTAAGTTGTGTCGTTTTTATATTTTTGTTAAGTTTATATTTTTGTTAAGTTTACATTTTTGTTAAGTTGTGTCGTTTTTTTAATTTTTGTTAAGTTTATATTTTTGTTAAGTTTATATTTTTGTTAAGTTGTGTCGTTTTTAAAATTTTTGTTAAGTTTATATTTTTGTTAAGTTTATATTTTTGTTGTGTCGTTTTTTTAATTTTTGTTAAGTTTATATTTTTGTTAAGTTGTGTCGTTTTTATATTTTTTGAAATGTATTTACACCTTTTTATGCAAATAAGGGTCCGACCTGCTGATTGGTCAGCATGCACTGTGAGGACAGACGTATTGGGACGCCCCCTCAGTCATTACATTTTTATTTATAACAATTTTAACGTTAACATCAAACGGCTTTAGTTTAACGATCTGGACGTAATGATGCGAGTTCTGGACGTCGTGAGTCGGAGGAGCTTCCTGTCTGAGTACCATCATGCTTTGCGCGCAGTGTTTCAGACACTAATGAGGATGGGGGAGGATGGGGGGGGGGTGGGGAGGATGGGGTGGGGGGGGGGCGCGACACACTTAGCGCAGCACTTTAGGAACACACCTGAGTGATCATCCAATCCCGCGCTGCTCTCTGTTGTCATCGTGATCCGTCCCGTCACAATGCGTTTGCAAATACACTGTTTACCCCGAGCGGGGCGTTTATCCCGCGGTGAATGCCCCCCCACGTGTTCCGGCAGCGCGGCGCAGAGCGACGGCGTGCTGAGACGTGGAAGTCTGCATTCAAAACGAGGCGGTATCCTCACACGCCGGAGCTGCGAGGCAAAAGCCGGCTTCATCCTGCCGCCGCTCTTCCCCCAGATAAGCTTTTGATCATTCATACCTCAGGAGAAAATACCAGCGAACATCAGCCCGTCGACTCCGCCGCTCAGGGACCGCGGGACGCAAAGGTCTTCAAGCCTTTCCCGGCCCTTTTTTTTTTTTTTTCCCTCCTTCCCTCTCAAAGCGGCTGTGGATGGAAAGCATCTCTGTGCCGCGCTCGCTCGCTCGCCCGCCCCGATTCGTGCCAGTTGCCGCCATGGCTGAGCCTGACGTCGTCCTCCGCCTCCTGCACGGTGGGCAGCAGTGTCCGAATGTGCCCTGTGCATCGGGCAGTAGGTGAACATTGAGCAATGAGGGTTAAGAGCCTTGCTTAATGACCCACGTTGGCCGTTTGCCGAATTCACACCGCCAACCTTCAGCGTGATGGATCGGCCGCTCACGGTCGGCTGTTACAGACTCACTTACTCAAAACGCCCGCTGCTGTATTATTAGAATAGTACTCGCTACATCAAAGCTCCTGCTGACTGAGTGTCGTGTGATTCTGGGCGTGGCTGGGAGCTTCCCGGGGGTTGATTCAGAGGTTTGCAGGAACCTAATGGCACCAGTAGGAGCACAGGGATGAGGGATGAGGGATGAGGTGTGCAGCGCCGCCTCGCATGCAGAAGACTTCATGTAAAGCACACTTTATATCTGAGCGTGAAGGCCGGACACCTCTTTCCCGTGATTTATTCACAATAATACACAACCTCGAGTGTCCTATTGCTTTTAAACAGCGTTTACAAACACACTATAAGAAATAAAACGAGCTTCGCTGCATAAATACATTTGCTAAACGCATGAGCCATGATAATTTGTTCTTCCGCGACGTCATCTAGTCCGGTTTGTAAACCCAACGCTGATTTCCAGTTTCTGTGATGATCAAACACCGCCATCTAGTGGCCAAATTAAAGAACGCAGTTAATTAAAATCACGAATGTATTGTAGATGGCGCATTGATACGAAGCACTTCTGAGGCGCGTGTTATTCTCAATGATGTCACGGCTGGGCAAACGGCTCAGCCAATCAGATTTAAGGAGCAGAACTCCCGAATTTATAACATTTATTAAACTCTGTTCGTACATAATTAAGTTGCTTTTGTAATTTAATGATAATAGTTACACCCCCCCCCCCCCCCCCACCTTACCCCCTCCCTTACCCCCCCTTTCTCAGGAGCCCGAGTTTAAATGATGACGTTTATCACGGCTCTAAATCCCCCTTATGGTTATATATTCGAAACTCCCAGCAGGGGGGGCATTACTTAAGCATAAGGCACATATCAGTGAGAGGAGGGAAAGCTGGGGGGTTGGGGGGTGGGGGATGGGGGGGGGTCTAGATGCCAGGATTGATTGTTCAATTCTTCACCGACAATTCCCCCCCCCCCCCCCCCCCCATTATAAATCTCCCGTGTCAAACAAAATGAAATGAACTCTTCAGCATGAAGAGCCCTGATTGGTTTAGCTCATCGGGATCATCCTGCTTCAGACAGAGTGCTGATTTGGGATTCTCAGCCTGAAGGCTCGGCTTCAGACAGACACAGCGGGGGGGTGGGGGGGGGGTCATATTTTAGTCTGATAAGTCACATAGACACACACAGGTATGCACTCAGACAGAGACGGGGGGGACGGGGACGGGAGGGGGGGGATTAAAGGCGCGTGGAACCTGCTGGGATTAACCTCGTTTTGGTACAGTGAGGTTCTAACACGCAGCCCTGTGGCATCAACAACCGAGAGAGACACGAGAACATCAGCTCGGCCCTCGCACGGTCCACGCTGCTTTACTCTGTGATATAAATATATTGTACTACGTACGGGCGGCACGGTGGCTTAGTGCTTTAGCACGTTCTCCTCTCAGCACTAGGGATTCCCGGTTCGAATCCCCATCTGGGTGGAGACACACTCTATATGGGGCAATTTTGGAGAATTCAATTTTCCTTGATCCATGTTTTTGGACTGTGGGAGGAAACCGGAGAACCCGGAGGAAACCCACGCGGACACGGGGAGAACATGGAAACTCCACCCAGATGGGGATTTGAACCGAGAATCCCTAGAGCTGAGAGGAGAACATGCTAAGCCACTTTACATTACATTTTATACATTACTTTATAATGTCCTTTATAATTTAACTGTCGGCCTTAAAGCCATGGGCAGCACGGTGGCTTGGTGGTTTAGCATGTTCTCCTCTCAGCTCTAGGGATTCCCGGTTCGAATCCCCATCTGGGTGGAGTTTCCATGTTCTCCCCGTGTCCGCGTGGGTTTCCTCCGGGTTCTCCGGTTTCCTCCCACAGTCCGAAAACATGGATCAAGTCAATTGAGTTCTCCAAATTGCCCCATATAGAGTGTGTCTGTGAGTGAGTGTGTGTCCAGCGATGGATTGGCATCCTGTCCTGGGTCTATCTGCCCAGCGCCCGAAACGTTCTCCCCTGGATGGGCATGGGGAACCCCCCCGCGCAACCCTAATATGGGACAAATCGGAAGTTAATGGATGGATAGGACTTACAGTCGCTCACATTTGGTTTCTTAAAGGCAGAATGAGCAGGATTTGATTTGCCGCCTGCAGTTTACATACATACTAATTATAGTGAGCTAAAGGAGAGAGAGAGAGAGAGAGAGAGAGAGAGAGAGAGAGAGAGAGAGAGCGAGAGCAAAGGCAGAGTAAAGGTTGGTGCTGAAGCTCATTTCTGCACATTAAAGGTGTGGACAGCACTGTGGTCATCTGCACACCCCACCTACTGGTCGTGTAAGCCCTCTGTACTTTGCAGATGTTCCTGTTCTGAATCATTTTTAAAGGTTTTGCACCGCATGTCTGGAGTGTGTGACTGTAGGACATTTTCAGGGTCAGTTCCACGTTCCCGTCTCACCTGCGTCCACAGTGAGGACTCATTCAGAACGTTGTTCCTCGGTTCTGTAAACGCTGCCTCTCTGCTGAACGTCACTGAACAAAGACAGCCACCGTGAAGGTGAAGAAAAGCGTGCTAAAGCTCACCGAGGCCCCCTGGTGGTGGCGACGCGTTACAGCAGAACTCCACATCAGCCGCTGTTCCCACCGAGGAGGATGTGATGAGGATCTCTTCATCCGGATTTTAACCCAAATGTACCGAGTTTGTGAAACCTGAGACGCGTCCTGAATAAGGTTCAGCTCCCACAGTGTTATATATACCTGCACACACACACACACACACATACACACACACACACACACACACACAGAATCCATTTAATTTCATCCATTCATTATCTCCCGCTTTATCCTCTATTAGGGTCGCGGGGGGGGGGTGTTCCCCATGCCCATCCAGGGGAGAACGTCTCGGGCGCTGGGCAGATAGACCCAGGACAGGACGCCAATCCATCGCTGGGCACACACTCACACACACACACACTCTATATGGGGCAATTTTGGAGAATTCAATTGACTTGATCCATGTTTTTGGACTGTGGGAGGAAACCGGAGAACCCGGAGGAAACCCACGCGGACACGGGGAGAACATGGAAACTCCACCCAGATGGGGATTCGAACCGGAAATCCCTAGTGCTGAGAGGAGAACATGCTAAACCACTAAGCCACCGTGCCGCCCTCCATTTAATTTAATGCATTTAATAAATGGAGAAAAAGGCTAAATGAAACGTTTCTGGGACCACTGTAGCCCATCCACCTCAAGGTTTTTGCTGAACAGCAGTATTGAACACAGGAGATGAGTGACTGCAGCCTGTCACGTAATAAAAAAAAAAAAAAAAAAGTCTCATTATAAAACAGGCAGTTCCCCATGCCCATCCGGGGAGAACGTTTCGGGCGCTGGGCAGATACACCCAGGACAGGGCGCCAATCTATCGCTGGGCACACACTCACTCACACAGACACACTCTATATGGGGCAATTTGGAGAACTCAATTGACTTGATCTATGTTTCTGGACCGTGGGAGGAAACCGGAGAACCCGGAGGAAACCCACGCGGACACGGGGAGGACATGGAAACTCCACCCAGATGGGGATTCGAATCGGGAATCCCTAGTGCTGAGAGGCAAACGTGCTGAAGCACTAAGCCACCGTTATTACAGTGTGTTTGTACAGTCAGTGTTTTATGAAAGCAATAAAACACTCGAGGTTGTGAATTATTGTGAATAAATCACGGGAAGGAGGTGTACGGACCGCGCTCTGTACGTGCACTGGGTATTCACAGAGCCCGGGGTCTGCAGTCACCCAAGTTCACCGAGCCGAAAGCCGCCGTTCGTCCCGCCGTGGCGGCTCGTCGCTGGCTCCACACCCAGCAGGCGGGGAATCCGGTCGCGTCTGACGGGAAGCGCCGCCATGTGCAGCTGTAATCTTTCTGCAAGGGTGCTCGTGTGCACCGCCTTCGTGTCGGCCGATCCTCCGTAATCCTCATTAAGGTTGTTTGTGTTTTAAGGAAGAATAAGTTGGCAGCGAGCTTTTCAGGAACCCTGAAGCCTGGAGCGCCTCCTGCAGTACGCCGTAATGAGACGCTGCAGGTTTCATATTCAGCGCAGACAAAGGACGTTGGCTGGGTTCCTGCCGCGGCAAGAGAGCCGCGCGCAAACAGGCGGGATTATTTACAGCGGCGGATCACTCCGAGGATCAAAGGGTGGCGGCTGGGTAATTAAGATGCTGTATCATTCCAAACACACGCGGCGGCGGCGGCGGATCATATGTGTGCCGTGCGTTTACCATCAGACTGCGGTCGCTTCCCGTTTCGCCGTGACGTTCCGAAAGCGGCGCCGCTGCAGACAAAAGGGGAACGAGGCGACGCGGATGAGAAGTGCATGCTGGTAGGTGGGCTGCATAATTAGACAGACACAAAGTCAAACCCCAGGACCGCCGGGAGCGGCGCCAGTTTACTTGGGCGGATCTGTAGAACGTCTATTTTGGGAGGCGTCTGTGGAGTTGGTGGAGAGTGGGCTTCCTGCGTGGACGCCGTTCCGCTCGCGTGGCTGCGAACGGCAGACTGCGGGTCCCGCTCGAAATAAAAAACCGGGGAACTGGATCGTGAAAAATAGAAAACGAACGTACGCCACGCTTCCCCGCAATAGAACGTCGTCCATTTCGGCTCCGAGACGAGCCGCGAGAAAGCGTCTCCGCTTTATGAAACTCTCGAGCCTCTGGAATGCTGCACTGGTCCTGCTTTTAAAAGCATTCGAGAGAATTGTGATGTCACAAACGATGAGGACACAATGAGGACCAGAGGTTCCACCAGAGCATTTATTATTTACAAACCGCTGGCTGCTGTAGGGGTCGTTACGCAACGTTCCTATTGCCCCTGCGTACTGTCTCCACCCTGTACGTCTCGCTCCTCAAACGGACTGCACAAGGACCATCAGCGGAACATCCAGGAGGCACCTTAATTACCTTTAATTGCCTTTAATTATGGCATGCTGTGAGGTCATAGTGCTGTGTCCAATGTCCTGCAGTTGTAAAAGTATAGATGTTCCATAAAGACCAAAGACCAAGAGAGAACTCTTAGAACGTGTCTCCACCCTGTACGCCTCGCTCCTCAAACGGACTGCACAAGGACCATCGGCGGAACATCCAGGAGGCGCCTTAATTACCTTTAATTGCATTTAATTATGGCATGCTGTGAGCTCATAGTGCTGCAGTGTGGTAAAAGTATAGATGTTCCATAAAGACCTAAGACCAAGAGAGAACTCTTAGAACATGTCTCTACCCTGTACGTCTCGCTCCTCAAACGGACTGCACAAGGACCATCAGCGGAACATCCAGGAGGCGCCTTAATTAGCTTTAATTGCCTTTAATTATGGCATGCTGTGAGGTCATAGTGCTGTGTCCAATGTCCTGCAGTTGTAAAAGTATAGATGTTCCATAAAGACCAAAGACCTGGAGAGAACTCTTAGAGCGTGTCTCCACCCTGTACGCCTCGCTCCTCAAACGGACTGCACAAGGACCATCGGCGGAACATCCAGGAGGCGCCTTAATTACCTTTAATTGCCTTTAATTATGGCATGCTGTGAGGTCATAGTGCTGTGTCCAATGTCCTGCAGTTGTAAAAGTATAGATGTTCCATAAAGACCAAAGACCGAGAGAGAACTCTTAGAACATGTCTCCGCTCTGTACGTCTCGCTCCTCAAACGGACTGCACAAGGACCTTCAACGGAATATCCAGGAGGCGCCTTAATTATCTTTAATTGCCTTTAATTATGGCATGCTGTGAGGTCATAGTGCTGCAGTGTGGTAAAATATAGATGTTCCATAAAGACCAAAGACCAAGAGAGAACTCTTAGAACATGTCTCCACCCTGTACGTCTCGCTCCTCAAACGGACTGCACAAGGACCATCAGCGGAACATCCAGGAGGCGCCTTAATTACCTTTAATTGCCTTTAATTATGGCATGCTGTGAGCTCATAGTGCTGTGTCCAATGTCCTGCAGTTGTAAAAGTATAGATGTTCCATAAAGACCAAAGACCTGGAGAGAACTCTTAGAACGTGTCTCCACCCTGTACATCTCACTCCTCAAACGGACTGCACAAGGACCATCAGCGGAACATCCAGGAGGCGCCTTAATTACCTTTAATTGCCTTTAATTATGGCATGCTGTGAGGTCATAGTGCTGCAGTGTGGTAAAAGTATAGATGTTCCATAAAGACCAAAGACCAAGAGAGAACTCTTAGAACGTGTCTCCACCCTGTATGTCTCGCTCCTCAAACGGACTGCACACGGACCATCAGCGGAACATCCAGGAGGCGCCTTAATTACCTTTAATTGCCTTTAATTATGGCATGCTGTGAGCTCATAGTGCTGCAGTGTGGTAAAAGTATAGATGTTCCATAAAGACCAAAGACCAAGAGAGAACTCTTAGAACGTGTCTCCACCCTGTACATCTCGCTCCTCAAACGGACTGCACAAGGACCATCAGCGGAACATCTAGGAGGCGCCTTAATTACCTTTAATTGCCTTTAATTATGGCATGCTGTGAGGTCATAGTGCTGCAGTGTGGTAAAAGTATAAATGTTCCATAAAGACCAAGAGAGAACTCTTAGAACGTTATCCACTGAGCAACTTCACATTAATGACGACGCCTCCGGATGGGGTTCATGTGGGGTCAGGTCGGGTGGGGTCATGCGGGGTCAAGTGATTACTTCCATATGCCATGTGGTCTAATATAGTCCCTAACCAACCAAGAGGATGACAGGCATCGCAGGGCGGGTCGTCCTGGAAACCGGGCGGGGTGCAGAGAGTCGGAAAAGTTTGGGGATGAGAAGCTGACGTTTTTTTTTTTTTTTTTTTCTTCCCCCGTTTGATCATCATGTAAATAAGCCCGAGGCTCGTCCGAGCCGATGGCGCGCCGACTGTTTCTCGCACCGCCTGCACTAATGAACAAGAAGGAGTGCATCGGGAAACCAACTTTTAATGAGAGCTCGCGCAAAAAAAAAAAAAAAAAAAAAAAACAAATCAGTCAAAATACATTTCAGACGGCGCACACTGTCCTGCAGCAAGTAATTACTGCAACATCTCTGCGGAGGAACCATTTCAGAGATGTTGATTCGCACCGAAGCAACATCCCGCTGACGACGACGCCGTAATGGGAAATGACAATGAATCGGACGGACGCGATCCGCGTCTCACGCCGCGTGCCGACGTTCTCCTCATTATTCACGTCTAAGAGGAAAAAATCACTCGGACGAAGGTCCATGCGGGTCGGGTAATTTGTTCGAGGCCACCCGATGGCGCCGTATCGTTTAGAAACCGCGAGAAAAGGGAAATCAGGCCGCGGGTTCCAGGTGGCGGATCGATGAAGAGGTCCTGAAATAGATGATGAGTTTGGTTCCGAGTATGAGCGACATGCAGGGGGTGTGGCTAAGAGTAAGGAGCCAATGAGCCGCTCGCGTATTTGCATAACTTTCGCTGTGTAGTAGCCCGCCTGCCTCAAGGTCCATGTCTGCTTGTACCGGGTGCTTATTTTGGTTACGGGAACCTTTCTGTCGTCTCGGACCTTGATCATCCTTCATTCCACAAAGTTGTGTCTGCCACCTACTGGATGGGCACATTATTGCACCATTCTGAACATCATTAATGCATCGACAGACGGCTGGGTGTGAAGTCACGGACAGCAGGGTGTTTAAACCAGCCTTGTCCGGTGCCAACAATCATGCCAAAGATCTGTCTGTACGGTGTTATCCAAGTATTCCAGTTTGGTGGGCGGGGTCAGAGCCCAGGGAAGGTCAGGCTCCTCCGACACCGCTGCATTGTCCTGTCCCGGAGCCTCGTTTCTTTACAATTGCGACGCGTCCAGCGCAGAGTCAACTCGCAAATAAGAATTAGCCCGCTTTGAAATATGAAGAGAGGCCGCGCACTCGCAATTAAGGAGGGAAAGCGAGATCAGTCGCGAGCACTTCATTAACACGAGGTTAGACGAGCAAAATCGGTCCAGAGAGCCGTTAATGAGTTTAAGAAGCAATAAGCAAGAGAAACAAATCTGAAGGGCTTGTGCGAGGCGGGTGATTACATCTGTAAACTGCTAGACCGTTGGGCCGCGGACGCATTTGTTTCCGAGCAGGCGCTCAGAGAGACCGTCCAATACACACGAGACACAGAGAGAGACCGTCCAATACACATGAGACACAGAGAGAGACCGTCCAATACACACGAGACACAGAGAGAGACCGTCCAATACACATGAGACACAGAGAGAGACCGTCCAATACACACGAAACACTGAGAGAGACCGTTCAATACACACGAAACACAGAGAGAGACCGTCCAATACACATGAAACACAGAGAGAGACCGTCCAATACACATGAAACACAGAGAGAGACCGTTTAATACACATGAAACACAGAGAGAGATCATCCAATACATACAAAACACAGAGAGAGACCGTCCAATACAAACGAAACACACGAAACACAGAGAGAGACCGTCCAATACACACAAAACACAGAGAGAGACCGTCCAATACACACAAAACACAGAGAGAGACCGTCCAATACACACGAAACACAGAGAGAGACTGTCCAATACACACGAAACACAGAGAGAGACTGTCCAATACACACAAAACACACAAAACACAGAGAGAGACCGTCCAATACACACAAAACAGAAAGAGACCATCTAATACACACGAGACACTAAGAGAGAGACCGTCCCACACGCCTTTCTGATCTCCAGTTTATCTATCCAAGGCAACCACACAGGCACGTGAAGGACATGCAATGTTAGTTTGCGTCACATGACCCTTGTAGCAGTTGGTGTATCTGCCCAGAACCGAAACGTTCTCCCCTGAATGGGCATGGGGAACCCCCCGCGACCCTAGGATAATGGATGGGGTAACTTATTTGCTGTGAGGAGTTTGGTTGTGGGCGACGCGTTGACTTAGTGTTTCCATGTTTCCATGTTCTCCATGTTCTCCATGTTCTCCCCATCTCCGCGTGGGTTTCCTCCGGGTTCTCCGCTTTCCTCCCACAGTCCAAAAACACGGATCAAGTCAATTGAGTTCTCCAAATTGCCCCATATAGAGTGTGTCTGTGTGAGTGAGTGTGTGTCCAGCGATGGATTGCCCCCCTGTCCCGGGTCTATCTGCCCAGCGCCCGAAACGTTCTCCCCTGGATGGGCATGGGGAACCCCCCCCCCCCCCCCCCCCCCCCCCGCGACCCTAATAGAGGATAAAGCGGGAGATGATGGATGGATTTTGGTTGTTAAACAAACCTCCGCTCGTTTGCAGCGGTCAGCGTTGTTCTGGTGTTAGAACTGTGAGTCACCGCGTGGTGCTCAGCGATGGAAGAACCCGGGGCCGTGTCAGATCCGGGGCCGTCGTTCGGGGCCCTCCGGCGCGGCGCCGTTATTGAACATGCCTCTGAAGCCTCACTCCCGCGCTACGAGAGGCTCATGAAAAGACGCCGGACCTTCTGCCACTCAGACCACACTGATCACCATCACCTCCCACACACACACACACACACACACACACACACACACACACACACACACCCACGCACACACATGCACACACACACACACACACAACCACGCGCGCACGCCGGCGGCTCCCCTCCAGACGAGGGGCCGACCTCATCTCGTCGCCGACGCGCGAGAGAACGCGGCAGGTCAGGGCGTTTAATTAAAAGCAAATCTTCGCTCGGCGTCCGGGTTCCGCAGTTCGGGGAGAAAATGATTAACGGCTTTCCACCCGTTATTGAAACGGCGCCCCCGCCGGGTGAACAGAGGCGCACGTCTGAATTCAGGAGGATAAGAGAAATAAAAACATCAAAGTGGAGATGCTCCGGTCTCAACGGATGGACGTCGCCGTGGCGATGGCGACCCGCGACCTCACGGAGGCGATGAGGTTCTTCACCTTCTGTGTTATTTTATTTTGAAGCGGGAGGAAGAAACGCTGCAGCACCGTACAAGAACAAACAACCTGAGAACGTTCCCTATCGGTTGCTTAGTGGTTTAGCACGTTCTCCTCTCAGCTCTAGGGATTCCCGGTTCGAATCCCCATCTGGGTGGAGTTTCCATGTCCTCCCCGTGTCCGCGTGGGTTTCCTCCGGGTTTTCTCCGGTTTCCTCACACGGTCCAAAAAACATGGATCAAGGTCATGGATCAAGGAGTTCTCCAAATTGCCCCATAAAGAGTGTGTATGCATGCGTGTCTGTGTGAGTGAGTGTGTGCCCAGCGATGGATTGGTGCCCTGTCCTGGGTGTATCTGCCCAGCGCCCGAAACGTTCTCCCCTGGATGGGCATGGGGATCCCCCCCCCCCCCCCCCGTGACCCTAATATAGGATAAAGCATACGATAATGGATGGATGGATGTGATACTGGGCGGCACGATGGCTTAGTGGTTTAGCATGTTCTCCTCTCAGATCTAGGGATTCCCGGTTCGAATCCCCATCTGGGTGGAGTTTCCATGTTCCCCCCGTGTCCGCATGGGTTTCCTCCGGGTTCTCCGGTTTCCTCCCACAGTCCAAAAACATGGATCAAGTCAATTGAGTTCTCCAAATTGCCCCATATTGAGTGTGTGTGTGAGTGAGTTTGTGTTCAGAGATAGATTGCCCCCCTGTCCTGGGTGTATCTGCCCAGCGCCCGAGACGTTCTCCCCTGGATGGGCATGGGGAACCCTTCCCCCCCCGCGTCCCTAGTAGAGGATAAAGTGGAAGATAATGGATGGATGGATATGTGTGTGTGTGTGTGTGTGTGTGTGTGTGTGTGTGTGTGTGTGTGTGTGTGTGTTACGTATAGAGCCCAGCAGCACATGTAGTGTATGGGGCAGCATTACATTGTGTCCCAAAATCATACCAGAGGGAGTAAAGGCACAATGCCTGAATATTTCATGGCTGACACGCCACTCACAGTGTTCACCATCACTCGGCTGGACCGAGAAGAAACGCCAATATGCTGTCCACTACACAAACACACACACACACGCACACACACACACACACACACACACACACACACACACACACTGCTCAGTCCGCTCACGTTTCTGGCAGACACACTGTCAGGTTACACTTGCATCAGTCCTGCCAGACCTGCTGGACTTCATTGGGTCGGGTCGGTACGGATTCTGGGATACACGCGTCCGCTGCTAATTCCGATGGCGTTCCTCGCAGACACGCTGTCAGGTCACTCAGCTCACACTGACACACCCGAGAGTGACCGCACTCACCTCGCACCGTCACACACCGCCACGCACAGACGCACAACGCAACGCGCCATCATTAATGCAACACTGACCACAAACCACTTTCATTCATGTGTTATCTTCTGCTTAATCGTATTTATTAGGGTCATGGGGGGTGGGGTGGGGGGGGGTGGGGGCGGGGTTCCCATGCCCATCCAGGGGAGAACGTTTCGGGCGCTGGGCAGATACACCCAGAACAGGGGGGCAATAAAAATCACACACAAAATGATAATAATTCACCTTGAATCCATGGTTTTGGACTGTGGGAGGAAGCCGGAGAACCCAGAGGACACGGGGAGGACATGCAAACTCCACCCAGATCGGGATTCGAACCTGAATCCCCAATATTGAGAGGTGGAGGTCTTAATCACTACGCCACCGTGCCGTCCGAGCTTGAACTCGAGAATTAGAAAATTACAAAGCAGGGAGACCCCGTGGACAGGTCTCCAGTCCATCACAGGACAAACACACACACACTTGCCCCGGGTTGGTGGAGTGGGCGCTGGACAGATACACCCATAACCAATCTATCACTAGGCACACACTCACTCACAATATAGGACTAATTCACCTTGAATGCATGGTGTTGGACTGTGGGAGGAAGCCGGAGTACCCAGAGGATCTCCATGTGGACACGGGGAGGACATGCAAACTCCACCCAGATCGGAATTCGAACCTGGATCCCCAATATTGAGAGGTGGAGGTCTTAATCACTACGCCACCGTGCTGTCCGAGCTTGAACTCGAGAATTAGAAAATTACAAAGCAGGGAGACCCCGTGGACAGGTCTCCAGTCCATCACAGGACACACACACACACACACTTGCCCCGGGTCGGTGGAGTGGGCGCTGGACACAACCAATCTATCACTAGGCACACACTCACTCACAATATAGGACTAATTCACCTTGAATGCATGGTGTTGGACTGTGGGAGGAAGCCGGAGAACCCAGAGGATCTCCATGCGGACACGGGGAGGACATGCAAACCCCACCCAGATCAGGATTCGAACCTGGATCCCCAATATTGAGAGGTGGAGGTCTTAATCATTACGCCACCATGCCACCCGAGCTTGAACTCGAGAATTAGAAAATTACAAAGCAGGGAGACCCCGTGGACAGGTCTCCAGTCCATCATGGGGGGGACGGGGACGCAGACAGACACTGGCCCCGGGTTCGGGTGAAGCAGTGAATCAGCCTGAATCCTCCAGAACCCCCTGACATCACATCTCTACTTCAGATCTGCGCTTCCTCTTGTGTTCGGTTCTGTTTATTAAAGACCGTGACCGTTTGTCCGGTCCCGCGCCGGTCCCACGCCGGTCCTCGGGCCTAAGCGCTTTGTCACGACGCCGGGTTCCGTCCGCGCGCCCCGGCGCCGCAAATCCGAGCGTGAGGTTTCAATTAAAGTTATGAGGCCAGCCGGCTCAGTGACCGCTTTGAATCCCATCACTTAATTAAACAGCGAAAATCACAGAGCGCAGAGTCACATCAAAGCCCCCCGGCTTCGCTTTCATTTGCACCGGGCGACGGGGGGAAGCTCCTTCCTCCCAACTGCCCACCGGAGGGGCAGGGGGGGGGCGCGGACGAGACACGCTCCATATCTAATCAACCACGGCCCGGGTTTCATGTCGGCACATCAAACCGGAGCGGCGGGGCGAGGCGAGGCGAGGCGGGCTTTTCATTTCCCTCCGAAAAAAGAAACCGGGACGGGCGCGCGGCGGCGCCGCCGATTACCCGCGAACATCACACGGGCCTCCGCCGCGTCACGGACGCCGGCCGCGGCCACGATTTCACACGGCGGCTTGTATCGCCGGTGCAGATGATTACAAAAACATCCCGCGAGTCGGAAAACATATGCTAACCGCCGACGCCTTACAAATGGCTTTAAAGTCCCTCCGGGTGCGCCGCGGTATACGTGGCTGGATCTGGTTAAAACCCCGAGCCGCCGCTGCCGCCTTAAAAACGCGTTTTTAAAAACGCCGAATACCGGAGCCGGGCACTTTAGTCCCGCGGATCATGAAGAGCTACATCAGTAAACGGCGGCTTGGGCGCGTTTTCAGAGCCTGCACGTTTCTTATCGGTGCGCGGGCTTAACCACGACTCAAGCCTTTTACTGCGTTCCTGACAGTTTAGGGGACGACTGATTTGTGTGTGAGACAGAGACAGAGAGAGACACAGATTAGACGAGGGAAGAGCGTTGGACCCGGCGCTCTGACCCGGTCTCTCCGGGGCGTCCGTATCCGGC
The DNA here is from genome assembly GCA_019802505.1 of Corydoras sp. C115. NCBI lineage: Eukaryota > Metazoa > Chordata > Actinopteri > Siluriformes > Callichthyidae > Corydoras > Corydoras sp. C115. The sequence goes on along the minus strand of JAFMOC010000907.1, from coordinate 51,936 downwards.
CCGGATCTTGTTTACAGCGTAATGTTTTCTGCGGGTGACTTTATGTCGCGGGGGATTACAGAAGACAAACAGGGATAGGAATCTAATCAGAAAGTGTCTCCCACACTGTCTCCCAAAATGTCAGGCAAGCAGAACAGCAGAACAGCAGAACAGTGGCAGCCTCGGCGCTGACGGACACATGACATTAGAGACAATCCCGTCCCGGAGATAAAGCCCCCCCCAAATCTGCGACCTGCGAATCTCCAAGAAAGACGTCTCCTTTTTTTTTTTTTGCGTGAACGACTCCCGGAGGCCCCGAGCGCGAGGAGACGGCGGGCACATCGACGAACCGTCATCGGCAGATTTACTCATCGCCGCGCGGCCGCCAGGGGCCGAGGGTCGCCCGGAGAGACGGCCGGGCCGAGCCGAGCCGGGCCGATGAAGACGTCCCGTTTGAAATGTGGCCGTGCTCCCTGGGCGCCTGACTGGCAACCCTTCTGGCTCCGGCGGCTGCGGGACGGCGGCGGGCCGGCGAAATCCATTCATTCGTTTTAATGGGCGTCGGTTCTTCTGGAGCCGCCACGGGCCGATACGAATGAATTAGGTTGACAGGCCGAGTAGCCCCCATTCCACCCCCTCGCCCTTCACACACCCCCCCCCCCTCCCCACACCCACACACACACTAACAAACAGCCCCACTGCTCTGAGGTTCTAATGCCGGGCCTGTCAGGATGTCAGGATGCTGCCAGTTCCACTCAGCCGAGGCGGCCGATCGAAGCCCGCCCCCTCGGCCGGCTCTCGGCCGGCGCAGGGAAAAAGTTTAGCGGGTTCTCCACGGCTGCCGTGAAGTTATGGCGTCGAAGACGAGGCGGCGAAGAATTCGTCTCCTGCAAATCAGATCCCGCCCGTTCCTCCTGCAGCGCTCCGTCTTTTATTCGTTGATGGTGAATCGCAGACGATCGGCTTTTTTGGGGAATTTGGCGCTAAACGAAATCTGGAGCCCCGGACAGACTTTTATATGAAGTTACAAATAGGTGGCGTTCCGCGTTCACCTGAAACGGAACATCCGTATTCTGATGATTAACTAAAGCGAGATCATCTATACGGGCCGGAGGCAACACCTCAGATTATAACACTGGTCTCCGTGGGGACTGTCCCAGCGTTTGGACCATGTGGGCTCTCGATGATGGGTCTGTTATTTCACCTAAACTGGTTAAAGGGGAATCACACTCACTGTGGAAGTGAAGGATTGTAAACAGCTGGTTCTTCTAGGTTCTTGCGGAGCAAACGAGGTTATGCGCTGAGTAACGGGACGCAGTGCTGAGCTGAAATCGGTTTCCTGGCAGCAGCCGGTGATGTACAGGGTGCCGGGGGTGTTGCTGTGAGGGAGGGACAGTCAGATATCCAATCAGATGAGCGGCAGAATAAATCAATATACAATAAGAAAAATTGTACATACACCAAACTCACCATGACACACACTATATAGGGGCAATTTAGAGCAGGCCATGCACCTTGAATCCATGTTTTTGGTCTGTGAGAGGAAACCGACAAACTTCTCCATTTGGTGTTAACGAGGTTGCCTGCAATAAACAAAGCATCATCGTGATGAGGTCACGAGCCGGGGATTCCCGGTTCGAACCCCAATCTGGGTGGAGTTGGAGCATGTTCTCCCCGTGTCCGTGTGGGTTTCCTCCGGGTTCTCCGGTTTCCTCCCACAGTCCAAAAACCATGGATCAAGTCAATTGAATTCTCCAAATTGCCCCATATAGAGTGTGTCTGTGTGAGTGAGTGTGTCCCCAGCGATGGATTGGCGCCCTGTCCTGGGTCTATGCCCAGCGCCCGAGACGTTCTCCCCTGGATGGGCATGGGGAACCCCCCCCCCCCCGACCCTAATAGAGGATAAATAATAATGAATGAATGAATGAATTTACAGGATTCTGAGGGCGGGCGGCACGGTGGCTTAGTGGTTTAGCATGTTCTCCTCTCAGCGCTGGGGATTCCCGGTTCGAATCCCCATCTGGGTGGAGTTTGCATGTTCTCCCCGTGTCCGCGTGGGTTTCCTCCGGGTTCTCCGGTTTTCCTCCCACAGTCCAAAAAACATGGATCAAGTCAATTGAATTCTCCAAATTGCCCCATATAGAGTGTGTCTGTGTGAGTGTGTGTGTGTGAGTGAGCGTGTGCAGTGATAAGTCCTGGGTGTACCTGCCCAGCGCCCGAGACGTTCTCCCCTCGATGGCGGAACATTGGCGTAGCAGTTTGCACGTCTGCCTCTCAGCACCGTGGATTCAGGTTCGAATGCCAATCCGAGTGGGGTTTCCATGTTCTCCCCTTGATGGCGGAACATTGGCGTAGCAGTTTGCCCGTCTGCCTCTCAGCACCGTGGATCCATGTTCTGCCCGTGTCAGCGTGGGTTTCCAACGAACCTGAATCCACGGTGCTGAGAGGCAGACGTGCAAACATCTCCAACACCAAATGGAGAAGTTCGTCAGCAGAGGGAGCCGTCTGGAAATCTTCAGTCGACAAACTCTGTTATGGCAGAGTGAAGGTCTGCTGATAAACTGTTGTGTAAGAGAATGGAACCCTGGAGGTTCTGCGTTACTGCAAATATAATGAAGGCCGAGATGACGGACGACGAGTCCCAGCCGTGATGTTATTTGGAATAACACACTGTTCTGTTGTGTATATACTCTTTATATATATATATATATTATTTTCAGTATCTTCGTCTTCCTCTCGTTTCCTCGTACCAAAAGTCTGAGCCAAAGTCTGAGCCAAAAGTCTAATCTCACATCCCCCCTCACCCCCCTCACCCCCCGCCCTGCACGCCGCCCGAGATCGAACAAATCTTCTCGAGAAGCGAATGTCCTCAGACTTCATATATCCCGGCCCCACAGAGACCTCGGTACAAAGCTCCAATCCAGAGCTGCGACTTTAGAAGTGGCCCAGGGCAAGAGAACGCGTGGGAGAGCAAGGGAGAGCGAGCGAGCGAGAGAGAGAGAGAGAGAGAGAGAGAGAGGGTAGGACGAAACCCCGGGGGAGAAATAATGTAAATGTGCGTACGTCCGCGGGGGAACTCGAGGTGTACGAGGCGTTACCGTCCTGCTGCGGCCACCCGTTCCACAGACAGGGGGCGCCAGCTGTGTCTGAAATCAAGTTCAAGTTCAAGTGATTTATTTATGTCGCGCTTTTTACAACAGCACGTCGTCACAAAGCAGCTTTACAGAACGAAAAGCCTTTGAACCCCCAAAGAGCGAGCTGAAGCGACAGCGGCAAGACAAAACTCCCTGTTATGATGTTATTTAAGGAAGAAACCTTGGGAGGACCAGGACTCAATGGGGGACTCGTCCTCCTTGAGCGGCCGGGCAGCCCGCTTCACTCCCGATGTCGCTGTGTCCGTCCAACGATGGACTGGCGTTGCACCGCCCTCCACCCAGTCAGCTCTGGGATCTGGGATAGGCTCCAGCACGGCGCCGGCGACCCTAATTAAGATAAGTGACTTGGAGAATGTATGAATTAATGTATGTCGTTAGCGTTTGTTGAAGGTAATGAGTTAAATCTGAACTTTGGAACCTCCAATTATTTCTCGTCCGCGTGGTTGCCGCGCCGTAATTAACTTTTGTTGATATAACCGTCCGCAGGTCCGCCGCCAGAAGCGCCGGACAGGCGCGTGCGCCGCCACCGAGCGCCCCGGCCCCGCACATCCAGAGCGAAAGCAGCGGGGGGGGGGCTTTTTCGAAGGAAAGAATTGGGACTCCTGCTCCCTGGCCCTCGTGCGTTTGTTTAATTGCCTCGACTAATTGGAGAAGATTGGATTTTCTACATTTTCATTAAGTGCAGATTAGCTGGAGTGGCATGTGCCAGGTGCTGCCACTGTAAGTGATGAAAACATCGCAGGAGCCGCCGACGCGGGAGTGATGCGCTGCTATAAATAGCGCCCCCCCTGCGCAGGAGAGGCCGGCGATGGCACACGAAGATAAACAGATCTGGGTCCGAGGTGAGGAGGCCTAATGACGAGGTGTAAAAATATCATGATGCAGGTTCTCAGCAGCAGCAGCAGCTTCAGCTTGGGTGTGTGTAGGACCGGGCGAGGATTTACGAACACATGCTCACGGGTTTAATAAGACAGATCCGCAAAGGTCGCTCGTGTTCGGCGCCGCATGGAGGCGCAGGCCGTGGTGCGCTGCGCCGCTGAGGCAATAACCCAGCCAGCGCATGGCTGAGGAGAGGATCCAGCCTGTGTTGCTGCTGTAGAGCCCATGACCTCGTCGTCACCACCATTACGTCCGGCAGCGTCCCCCCGCGTGAGCCGTGAGTGACCCAGATATTAAAAAAAAAAAATGTTCCAAAGTGCGTCAGATTAAGTTCTGCTTCCGTGCGACCCACATTCGGCTGGCACATGACCCTAATCTGGTGTCTGTGTGGCGCACATCTTACAACCGGGAGCGGCGAGAGGGCCAGATGAGACGGGAGATGTGGGCCAGAGTGATGAAACCCAAGGAGAACATGCAAAACCAACCCAAAAAAATAATCCCAGAAATAAAACTTGCAGTGAGAAAAAGATAACGATAATAAATAATAAAGGGGGCGGCAGTGTGGCGCAGGGGATCCAGGTTCGGAACCCGATCTGGGTGGAGTTCGCCGTGTTCTCGCCGTGGGTTTTAAGGGGTTTTAAGGTGGCTGCTTTAAATTGCCCCTATGTAGTGTGTGTGAGTGAGTGTGTGACCTGCGATGGATTGGAACCCCCACCCCCACCCTCACCCTCACCCTCACCCACCCCGTGACCCTAGTTTCTATTAGAGGATTAAGCGTTAGATAATGAGATGAGATGAGATTACCTTTAATCTGGCGTCTATGTGGCCCACATCTGGCAACCGGGAACGGCAGGTGGGCTGGAATGATTTTTGGATTTGGGCTGTGGGAGGAAACCCGAGGAGAACATGCAAATTCAACTAAAATATCCCAGAAATCAAACCTAGGCCCTTCTTGCAGTGCAAATGATAATAGTAATAATTAATTAATTCATTCATTATCTTCAGCTTTATCCTCTATTAGGCTCGCGGTGGGGTTCCCCATGCCCATCCAGGGGAGAACGTCTCGGGCGCTGGGCAGATACACCCAGGACAGGGCGCCAATCCATCGCTGGGCACACACACACTCACACAGACACACTCTATATGGGGCAATTTGGAGAACTCAATTGACTTGATCCATGTTTTTGGACTGTGGGAGGAAACCGGAGAACCCGGAGGAAACCCACGCAGGACATGGGGAAGAATATGAAAACTCCACCCAGATGGGGATTCGAACCGGGAATCCCTAGCGCTGAGAGGAGAACATGCAATACAATGTTTGATATAATGTCTGGACTCTTGTGTGTTTTGGTTTTTGGGATTATAAAATGTGTATTTCCAATCCTTAAATGTGATTGGCCGAGCCATTTGTCCAGCCGTGACATCATTAACACTGACACACCCCTCTGAGCGCGTCACATTCGTAACAATGCGTGACAAACAATATATTATTTTAAATCATAAAATACAGATATTTATTTTTTTATATGTAAGCTGCGTTCTGTAATTTGGACACTAGATGGCAGTGTTTGATCAGAAACCTATTAAACACGGTCGGCGGTCGCCTTAAAAAAAAGCGGACTAGATTACGACGCGGAAGGGCAGATTATTAACGATTTTGCTTTTAATAAACGCGTTTATGAATCAAACCTTGTTGTTTTTTTTTACTTTATTGTGTTTGTAAGCGTTTTACAAAAGCAATAAGACACTCGAGGTTGTGTGTTGTGAATAAATCACAGGGAAATGTGTAACTGTACTCCGCTATGCGTCTGGACTAATAACGCCTCTTTAAAGTGATTAGTTTATAATAATGCCTCCCTCTCAAACCTTATTGCTCTATTAATTAACACTTTTAGGTCCACACAGCTAACGACTCCGCCTCTGCCTGTCACTGCCCGAGACATTACAGTCTCATAAGTCAAGGTCCAGACAGACGAGGACAGAGACATAAATCCAACGAACTGTAATCATGGAGCGCTGTCCAGCTTTCATCCCCGAATCAGGCCTCAGGGTTGTCCCCTCGAACGGCGTCTTCATTTTCCATCCATTATCTCCCGCTTTATCCTCTATTAGGGTCGCGGTGGGGTTCCCCATGTCCCATCCAGGGGAGAACGTTTCGGGCGCTGGGGCAGATACACCCAGGACAGGGCGCCAATCCATCGCTGGGCACACACTCACTCTCACAGACACACTCTATATGGGGCAATTTGGAGAATTCAATTGACTTGATCCATGTTTATGGACTGTGGGATGAAACCGGAGAACCTAGAGGAAACCCACGCGGACACGGGGAGAACATGGAAATTCCACCCAGATGGGGATTTGAACCGGGAATCCCTAGTGCTGAGAGGAGAACATGGGCAGATACACCCAGGACAGGGCGCCAATCCATCGCTGGGTACACACTCACTCTCACAGACACACTCTATATGGGGCAATTTGGAGAGCTCAATTGACTTGATCCATGTTTTTGGACTGTGGGAGGAAACCGGAGAACCCGGAGGAGACCCACGTGGACACGGGGAGAACATGGAAACTCCACCCAGACGGACAGGGCGCAAATCTATCGCTGGGCTCACACACACTCACACACACACACTCTACATGGGGCAATTTGGAGAACTCATTTGACTTGATCCATGTTTTTTTGGACTGTGGGAGGAAACCGGAGAAACCCGGAGGAGACCCACGCGGACACGGGGAGAACATGGAGACTCCACCCAGATGGGGATTCGAACCGGGAATCCCTAGGGCTGAGGGGAGAACATGCTAACCACTAAGCCACCGCATCTTCATTTTAAACCGTACTAAACACCGATCAGCCCCGGATCAGGCGCGGTGTTGGTTCCGCATGGTTCCGAGGTAAGCGAGCAGATGAGGTGGTATGGAAATGCCGGCTGACGGTTCTGAGGCTTCGTGAGACGGACGACTTGAAAAGGCGATTCGGCGTGCGGGAGCCTGACAGCAGACGCCGCAGACTGCCCCACATCCACCGAGGGTTATATCACGGCGTGGCTGCCCCCCCCCCCCCCCCCACCACCACGCCGTCTGAAGGAACCCGCCGCGGCGAGGGCAGCGGCACGGTAAATATAAATACAGTCTGCGTGCACAGACCGACGACCTCGGCACCCGATCGAGCCGAAGCGACGGCTGACTCATCTTTGAGCGGCGGCTCGGCCGAGTGGACGTGAAAGTGTCGGCCCCCTGACGGAACGGTACGGGGCCCTGTTAGCGCCGGCGTGGGTTATATAAACACTCGCTCGCTCGCTCGCTCAGGCGCTGAATTCAATCAGATGTGAGAGAGAGAGAGAGAGAGAGAGAGAGCTCAGGACAGTAGGTACATCAATGTCTCTCTCTCTCTCTCTCTCTTTTTTAGCGTTAGTGGACACACCTCCTAACCAGAGCTCCAAACACCCAGCCATGCGCTGTAGGAACAGTTTGGGGAAGGCCCGGCTCCAGAAACATCTAGAAAGACATGGTTGGGTGAGTTTGGTGTAGAAGAACGTGACTGCTCCACCCGAGGATTTTAATCCCATGTGCTTTCATCCAACATCGGCTTCTGAGCCACACACACACACACATACACACACACACACATACACACACACACACACACACACACACACACCATCTTGTAGAATGTTGTGATGTCATAAGGTGTAAGATGGAGGTGCAATGAGTTTGGGTCCCAATTCTTTGGTCCATGTTGTGTATCTGTCTTCATATTCATTCATTCATTATCTCCCGCTTTATCCTATTAGGGTCGCGGTGGGGGGGGGGGTTCCCCATGCCCATCCAGGGGAGAACGTTTCGGGCGCTGGGCAAATACACCCACGACAGGGCGCCAATCTATCGCTGGACACACACTCTCTCACACAAACACACACACACTCTATATGGGGCAATTTGGAGAACTCAATTGACTTGATCCATGTTTTTGGACTGTGGGAGATAACCGGTGAACCCGGAGGACACCCACGCGGACACGGGGAGGACAGGGAAACTCCACCCAGATGGGGATTCGAACCGGGAATCCCTAGCGCTGAGAGGAGAACATGCCAACGTGCCGCCATCTGTCTTCATATTTTTACTTTTCTTACTGGTTTGATGTTCTTTAAGCACGGGGAGATGCCACAGGGAGACGCTGCAGGGCGACGTTGCAGGGACCCACCTCCCCAACTTAACCACGAAGACCCTCTCACTAAGGGCCCATGCTCCGAGCTCTAAGGGCCCATGCTCCGACCTCTAAGGGCCCATGCTCCGAGCTCTAAAACGAACAGAACTGACGGCGACATACTTTGAGTTTCAGGTTCGTGTTTAGTATTCTGACTACATGAAGTGACCCGTAGGCCTCATTTCAAACCCCCGACAGCGGCGCCGCTCCGTCACCGGCCGTCCAACCAGAGAGAATTATTATTCAGGACGGCTCACGTTCCGCCACCGACACTCGCGGAGAGCAAGAAAGGCTGGAGAGAAGAAAAGGCAGAACGGCGGAGAGAGGTGCGACCCCGCACCCGAGTTAATGGAGGCATCGGAGGGTCGTTTCTCGCCGTCTCCCCGCGGATTCGGCTTTCATTAAGCCTCCGGCCGGACGAGGTGGACGAGACGACGGGTGAGAAAATGAAAGCGAGACGGAGAGACCGGGAAACTGAGAGAGAACCACCGGGAGTCGGGTCTCCGTGTTTCCTCGACCCCCCGACGCCCGGAGCTCGCCTGCTGGAGGTGAGGAGGCCGTCGGCTCGCTCGCAGCTCTGAAGAAGGTCAGTGCGATTCATCAGACCTCAATTAGCCACGTTTACTGAGCGCAGACACACCGCACACTCGTGGATCTTTATCTGAACTTACCACCATACTGTTTTAACCTCCCCCCCCCCCCCACACACACACACACACACACACACACACACACACACACACACACAACCACCGTCAACACCATCAACACCCTGCTGTTGTTCAGGGTTATGAACAACCTCCATCCATCATCTTCAGCTTTATCCTCTATTAGGGTCGTGGGGGGGGTGGGGGGTGGGGGGGGGGGTTCCTCATGCCCATCCAGGGGAGAACGTCTCGGGCGCTGGGCAGATACACCCAGGACAGGGGGGCAATGTATCGCTGGGCACACACTCGCTCACCCACACACACTCTATATGGGGCAATTTGGAGAACTCAATTGACCTCGATCCATGTTTTTGGACTGTGGGAGGAAACCGGAGAACCCGGAGGAAATCCACACGGACACGGGGAGAACATGGAGACTCCACCCAGATGGGGATTCGAACTGGGAATCCCTAGTGCTGAGAGGAGAACATGCTAAACCACTAAGCCACCGTGCCGCCCTGATTCAAACAATAAAAGTAAAACACAATAAAAGGTTAAATACATCTCACATCTGCCTGTCTGTCTGTTTTCCTGTCTGTCTGTCTGTTTGTCTGTCTGTCTCTCTGTCTGTCTCTCTGTTTTTCTGTCTGTCTGTCTGTCTCTCTGTTTATCTGTCTGTCTATCTGTCTGTCTGTTTTTCTGTCTGTCTGTCTGTTTGTCTGTCTGTCTCTCTGTTTTTCTGTCTGTCTGTCTCTCTGTTTTTATGTCTGTTTGTCTGTCTGTCTGTCTGTCTGTCTGTCTCTACGGGATGCCGACAGATCGTTAAAAAAAAACATAAAGCTCTGATTGATGGACTCTGGCGCCCTCTGCTGGACGTTAGTGTAATTTATACGTTTCAGACAGATAACCAGTTGATCACAGGGCAGACAGACAGATGGAAACAACTGCGCCACCTATCGATATATCTTTTCTCTCTGTTTCTCTCACATCTGTCTTAGTATCTTGCTGTCTGTCTGTCTGTCTACCCACCTACATATCTGTCTGTCTGTCTATCAGTCTCCCTGTAAATGTATCTGTCCCTCTGGCTGTCTGTCTAGGGGGCGCTGGACGGATACACCCAGAAAAGGGTGCCAATCTATCGCTGAGCACACACTCACTCCCACAGAAACACACTATATGGGGCAATTTAGCCCATTCAATTCACCCTGAATCCATGAATTTTGGACTGTGGGAGGAAACCGTAGAACCCGGAGGAAACCCGGGGTAAAGCGGATAAAGCGGAAGGACAATGAATGAATGAATGAATATATATATATTCCGCTTTATCCTCTATTAGGGTCGCGGTGGGGTTCCCCATCCAGATAGACCCAGGACAGGGCGCCAACCCATCACTGGGTACACACTCACTCACACAGACACGCACGCATACACACTCTATATGGGGCAATTTGGAGAACTCAATTGACTTGATCCATGTTTTTGGACTGTGGGAGGAAACCGTAGAACCCGGAGGAAACCCACGCAGACACGGGGAGAACATACAAATTCCACCCAGATTGGTATTTGAGGGGTGGACGTGCTTTTTAACCTCTGTGTACCGTCCCGGCCGTTTGGAGGACACGGCGTTCAGGCGACGTCCTCACTCAGATCTCGGGGACTCAGCGTCGGCAGGTTGGCGATGCCGGGACTCGAACCCTGGACAGACTGGCGCCGTGTCTCCACTGTCCGTTTGATCCTGAGAGGGTTCCGAGCTGAAGTTCTGGCCGACATGCGGGATCACAGCGAGAGACGTAAAGAGACAACGAGTTTGGACCCGGTTCTAATGAGAAAGTGCATCAGGATTAAAAGCTGCCATTTCGCTCGGCATCCGCGGCAGTAATGAGCCCCCGGCTTTGATGAATTGCCCCAATCTCTCACCGTCTCTCGTCCCTCGTCTGGCGCTCGCGTTCTTAAATGTCTTGCGCTTTAATTATTCCTCTCGTTTCGGCAGGATTTATTTGCCGCAGCCCTTTTATTCAATAATAAATCACTCCGGTTATTAATTTGGGGGTTCGGGCTGAACGGCCGGCTGCCGCTGACGGTGCAAATGCATCATGGGCACTTCCTCCCCCCCCCCCCCCCCCCACGCCGGCCTGGAGTCGGTGAAGGGCCCTTTTGTCAGGACGTGGCAGTCTGCAGAGGGCCCGGTGCGGTGCGCTGCGGGGAAGGCGGTGCAGAGGAGCATCAGGGAGCGCATCGGGAGTGCGATTGAGAATCGTATTATTTATGAGCATCGTGATCATACAGTGACTATTCTGCAGCGTTCAAGGGAAAACAAATGACATCACAACACGACACCGATGGGCGACACAATGTTCTCCTCTCTGCGCTAGGGATTCCCGGTTCGAATCCCCATCTGGGTGGAGTTTCCATGTTCTCCCCGTGTCCGCGTGGGTTTCCTCCGGGTTCTCCGCTTTCCGCGGATGCCGAGCGAAATGGCAGCTTTTAATCCTGATGCACTTTCTCATTAGAACCGGGTCCAAACTCGTTGTCTCTTTACGTCTCTCGCTGTGATCCCGCATGTCGGCCAGAACTTCAGCTCGGAACCCTCTCAGGATCAAACAGACGGTGGAGACACGGCGCCAGTCTGTCCAGGGTTCGAGTCCCGGCATCGCCAACCTGCCGACGCTGAGTCCCCGAGATCTGAGTGAGGACGTCGCCTGAACGCCGTGTCCTCCAAACGGCCGGGACGGTACACAGAGGTTAAAAAGCACGTCCACCCCTCAAATACCAATCTGGGTGGAATTTGTATGTTCTCCCCGTGTCTGCGTGGGTTTCCTCCGGGTTCTCCAGTTTCCTCCCACAGTCCAAAAACATGGATCAAGTCAATTGAGTTCTACAAATTGCCCCATATAGAGTGTGTATGCGTGCGTGTCTGTGTGAGTGAGTGTGTGCCCAGTGATAGGTTGGCGCCCTGTCCTGGGTGTATCTGGATGGAGAACCCCACCGCGACCCTAATAGAGGATAAAGCGGAATATATATATATTCATTCATTCATTATCTCCCGCTTTATCCTCTATTAGGGTCGCGGTGGGGTTCCCCATGCCCATCCAGGGGAGAACGTTTCGGGCGCTGGGCAGATACACCCAGGACAGGGCGCCAACCTATCACTGGGCACACACTCACTCACACAGACACATTCTATATGGGGCAATTTGGAGAACTCAATTGACTTGATCCATGTTTTTGGACTGTGGGAGGAAACCGGAGAACCTGGAGGAAACCAACGCGGACACGGGGAGAACATGGAAACTCCACCCAGATGGGGATTCGAACCGGGAAGCCCTAGCGCTGAGAGGAGAACATGCTAAACCACTAAGCCCCTGTGCCGCCCTATATATATATATATATATATATATATAAGGAGACATGCTGCCAAACGCAGAGTCTCTCTTTTTGTCCCAAAACCTCCGGATTTTTATAAGGAATCAGATCACGGACGTTATTCTGACATTATCAGAATGTTTTTTTTTTTTACGGACAGGCTGAAGAAATGTTGTTCCTCTATATTTTCCTTCTCATTTGTTTCTACAGCCTCATAACTGCAGCCTCGTCTCCTGAAACCAGCAGGTGCTGCACCTGCCGGCTGCGCTTTATTTAATCTTTATTTATAATACATTTACTTTAATGCAAATGTTGGGCCCCGGACAACAGACACCGGAGGAAACAGCCGTAAATGCTAAAGAGACATTAGGAGGAAGATTAACCACGGAAATATGCAAAGTGTCATCCTCATCGGTGCCCGAAGAATAAAAGCCGCGCCGCTCTCCATCGATGCTGAGCACATCATAAAAACCTTCTCTCGGACCGTATGAATTAATAAGAGCGTTCGCCCCCCTCCGCCTCCATCCCACCCCCCCCCCCCCCCCCCCCCACTGCATCTTACTCCTGGGGATCTTTCCTCTCAGTAGGAACGTAATGAGGGAGAGAAATATGTATGCACGGGCCGCTGCGCATGTCGGAGTAGCTGCTGAAGCCAACCATATTCCGGGAGGTGGAAGCATTAAGCTCATTCACACGGCAGTTACAAGCAAAGGTCCCTCCAGAGGGAACGGGAACGAGGTTCAGCAGCCGAATTTACTGATGCCTCCAACAGAAAGTCCTGGTTTCGGTTTCCTTTGACTGAAATATTATTATATGATATTAATAAATATATAATGGAGGATGGGCGGCACGGTGGCTTAGTGGTTTAGCACGTTCTCCTCTCAGCGCTAGGGATTCCCGGTTCGAATCCCCATCTGGGTGGAGGTTCCATGTCCTCCCCGTGTCCGCGTGGGTTTCCTCCGGGTTCTCCGGTTTCCTCCCACAGTCCAAAAACATGGATCAAGTTAATTGAGTTCTCCAAATTGCCCCATATATAGTGTGTCTGTGTGAGTGAGTGTGTGCCCAGCGATGGATTGGCGCCCTGTCCTGGGTCTGTCTGCCCAGCGCCCGAGACGTTCTCCCCTGGATGGGCATGGGGAACCCCACCGCGACCCTAATAGAGGATAAAGCGGGAGATAATGAATGAATGAATGAATTAATAAATATATAATGGAGGATGGGCGGCACGGTGGCTTAGTGGTTCAGCACGTTCTCCTCTCAGCACTAGGGATTCCCGGTTCGAATCCCCATCTGGGTGGAGGTTCCATGTCCTCCCCGTGTCCGCGTGGGTTTACTCCGGGTTCTCCGGTTTCCTCCCACAGTCCAAAAACATGGATCAAGTCAATTGAATTCTCCAAATTGCCCCATATAGAGTGTGTTTGTCTGAGTGAGTGTGTGTCCAGCGATAGATTGGCGCCCTGTCCTGGGTGTATCTGCCCAGCACCCAAAACGTTCTCCCCTGGATGGGCATGGGGAACCCCCCCCACCCCCGCGACCCTAATAGAGGATAAAGCGGAAGATAATGAATGAATGAATTATTATATAATATTAATAAATATATAATAGAGAAAGGGCCGCACGGTGGCTTAGTGGTTTAGCATGTTCTCCTCTCAGCGCTAGGGATTCCCGGTTCGAATCCCCATCTGGGTGGAGGTTCCATGTCCTCCCCGTGTCCGCGTGGGTTTCCTCTGGGTTCTCCGGTTTCCTCCCACAGTCCAAAAACATGGATGAAGTCAATTCTATCCATCCATCCATTATCTTCTATTAGGGTCTCGGGGGGGTTCCCCATGCCCATCCAGGGGAGAACGTTTCAGGCGCTGGGCAGATAGACCCAGGACAGGGCGCCATTCCATCGCTGGACACACACTCACTCACACAGACACACTCTATATGGGGCAATTTGGAGAACTCAATTGACCTTGATCCATGTTTTTGGACTGTGGGAGGAAGCCGGTGAACCTGGAGGAGACCCACGCGGATGCGGGGAGAACATGGAAACTCCACCCAGATGGGTATTCGAACCGGGAATCCCTAGAGCTGAGAGGAGAACATGCTAAACCACTAAGCCACCGTGCCCCCCCCCCCTTTCAACAATCCCCTTTTAAAAGGTCTGCCTGCGCATCACTTGTTGCACCGCGCGAGGGCGCTGCGGACACGTCACATGAGTTCGTCCACTCGTCGAATGTTTTAAACCTATCCCATCATCATATCACATGCGGTTATTGTGTTAAAGCATAGTTTTAACACTATATATATTTTTTAATTATAACTATTAGTTTTATGTTATGATTCCAAATCCCGTTTTAAGCGACTCGTTTGCATGTCGCGAGGAGATGACGCGGCCGTATTGTTTTGATTAGCTCGGTTCCCTGTGGCGAAGGCTGCATTAAAACATTGACTGATCTCTGATTTCAGGTCAGTATCGAATTCTAGACGAAACTCTGGATTAAATTCGCTGACGTTTTTTATTTTTTATTTTTCTCGAACTGGATGAGTTCCGAACCCCGCGGAGCGGACGAACCCCCGCGGTCTGTTTTCCTCTTAGCGTCGAGCCAGAGCCGCGGCTCGGTTTCAAATCGCGCCTCGTCGCAACCGTAGTGCACTCGAAACAGTGAAGACGAACCCTTATGGAGTGCGCCTATGTAGGTGTGTGAGGGCGATTTGGGATAGCACCGCTGTAATTTGCACGACAGCGACGAGGCCGTCGTGGTGCTTTTGTTACCCGCTTTCGGCGCAAAGTCCACGTTTGGCTTTGAAGTAAACTACTAAGTGAATATTTGTTTTTCACGTAAAAAAAACAAAAAAAACCCTAAAGTAGGTGCCGAGAGCCGAAACGCGACGGATATACGCTGCTTCGTGTCCTCGTAGGTAACATTATTTAAGCTTTATTATAATGAGCGTAATATTGTTTTATCATACAAATTATAATCTACAACCAGGTCACTTTGTCGTCATTAATATAATCTCAAAAACAGCGTCAAAAGCCACATTTGTTGTATACAATTGTCAGAAAACGGCGCACAAGTCACAAGTGGTTGAATAGGAATTATTAATCATATACTTTTATATTTATATGCTTTACACATTTCCGTTATTACTACATTTTTTTTAACGCTTAAGAAACGTTTAAAGCCCGTTTTTCAGCTTTGTGAACAACATGTAAAACATTAATATGAAAGATTTACTGATGCACTGTATAACAGGTCTTTTGCGCCCTCTCTGGTTAAAACTGCGTCATTGCACCGTTGAGATGACCCGCACGGTGAGGAGCTGATTTGCATTATTGCCTTGAAAAAGCAAATGGAGGCCCGAAACACCTTTAATCCCGCAGCTGCAGACTGTATATGACTGTTTTATGCTTTCTAGATCGATGAGCCGCAACGAGTCGACCCATTTCACCCTTATTTTTACCTTTATTTAGACAAATACGCTCTTAATTACTGGCCAAAACAGTGCAACTTACTGGCTAGCAGTAGGGGATACTGGTGGATGTGTATTTTAGACACAGGTAAAGACATTTAAGCCATGAAGAATGATTTTACTAGGTAAACACCCTTATTTATATTTCCCTTACTGCATGCTTCACATACTTTACTCTGCATCGCGTGGCGGGGAAGAGCCGAGTGACTTGAGACGCGCGTGTGGTTTGTTCGCCGCAGTTCGTCCTGTGACAGTGTGGAGGTGATGGAGGAACAAAGTGCTTCGCCTGGAGCCAACACCGATAACGGGAGCCAGCGCAACGGAGAGGAGGTGAGCGTGATCTCAGATTTAGATTTGGTGCGTCGCCGTCTAGCAGGGTGACGGGTGGGGCGTCACCACCATGTCAGTGTCACTGCAGTGATGAGCATCATCCACCACCCTGATTAGACCTGTGGTCCTGAGATATAGAAAAGAACCGAAAAGAATCCCATCAAATGTCCAGTAAAATATTTCATTCATTCATTTTCTTCTGCTTTGTCCTCTATTAGGGTCGCAGGGGTGGGGGGGGGGGGGGGGGGGTGGGGTTCCCCATGTCCATCCAGGTGGAGAACGTCTCAGGCGCTGGGCAGATACACCCAGGACAGGGTGCCAATCTATCTCTGGACACACACTCACTCAGACACACTCTACATTTCCTCCGGGTTCTCCGGTTTCCTCCCACAGTCCAAAAACATGGATCAAGGTCAATTGAGTTCTCCAAATTGCCCCATATAGAGTGTGTATGTGTGAGTGAGTGAGTGTGTGTCCAGCGATATATTGCCCCCTGTCCTGGGTGTATCTGCCCAGCGCCCGAAACGTGACCCTTATATAGGATAAAGCAGAAGATAATGAATGGATGAATGAATGAAATTGACTTGATCCATGTTTTTGGACTGTGGGAGGAAACCGGAGAACCCGGAGGAAACCCACACGGACACGGGGAGGACATGGAAACTCCACCCAGATGGGGATTCGAACCGGGAATTCGAACCGACTCCTCTCCCTAGTGCTGAGAGGAGAACGTGCTAAGCCACCGTGCCGCCCCAGTAAAATAATCGGGAGGTAAAAAAAAAAAACAAGCCCGAGCACTCGACTGTCTCTCTGCGTCCTCTGTGTTGTGTCCTGTAGAAGCCCCGCAGGAGCAGCTGGACCAAAGGGAGGAAGAGGAAGAAGCCGATGAAGGACAGCAACGCCCCCAAAGCCCCGTTAACAGGATACGTGCGCTTCATGAACGACCGGCGGGAGCAGCTGCGAGCCGAGAGGCCGGACGTGCCGTTCCCGGAGATCACCAGGATGCTCGGCAACGAGTGGAGCAAGCTGCCCCCCGAAGAGAAGCAGGTCAGCGAGTGCAGCCTGCGTCCCCGGCCTCCTCCACCGCGACGGACGTCCCCGAGACCCGGCTTTACACTTGTGCTTTTTGTGCGCAGCGCTATTTGGACGAGGCCGAGAAGGACAAGGAGCGCTACATGCGCGAGCTGGAGAAGTACCAGCAGACGGAGGCCTATAAGCACTTCAAACGGAAGGTGCAGGAGAAGCAGAAGGGGAAGCGGATGCGAGGAGGTACTCGCAGATCTTACATTCACACGGAGGAGAGTCGAGTCGACCTGAAATCCGGTTCTCCACCCCGTCCGGCCTGAGAGCCATAAATCCATCCATCCATTATCTGCCGCTTTATCCTCTATTAGGGTCGCGGGGGGGGGGGGGGTGTGTTCCCCATGCCCATCTAGGGGAGAACGTTTCGGGCGCTGGGCAGATAGACCCAGGACAGGGCGCCAATCCATCGCTGGAAACACACTCACTCACACAGACACACACTCTATATGGGGCAATTTGTAGAATTCAATTGACTTGATCCATGTTTTTGGACTGTGGGAGGAAACCGGAGAACCCGGAGGAAACCCACGCGGACACGGGGAGAACATGCAAACTCCACCCAGATTGGGATTCGAACCGGGAATCCCTAGTGCTGAGAGGAGAACGTGCTAAACCACTAAGCCACCGTGCCGCCCGCCCTCAGAATCCTGTAAATTAATTCATTCATTCATTATCTCCCGCTTTATCCTCTATTAGGGTCGCGGTGGGGTTCCCCATGCCCATCCAGGGGAGAACGTCTCGGGCGCTGGGCAGATACACCCAGGACAGGGCGCCAATCCATCGCTGGACACCCACTCACTCACACAGACACACTCTATATGGGGCAATTTGGAGAACTGAATTGACTTGATCCTAGGTGCGGCATGGTGGCTTAGTGGTTTAGCATGTTCTCCTCTCAGCGCTAGGGATTCCCGGTTCGAATCCCTATCCGGGTGGAGTTTCCATGTCCTCCCCGTGTCTGCGTGGGTTTCCTCCGGGTTCTCCGGTTTCCTCCCAAAAACATGGATCAAGGTCAATTGAGTTCTCCAAATTGCCCCATATAGAGTGTGTCTGTGTGTGTGAGTGTGTGCCCAGCGATAGATCGGCGCCCTGTCCTGGGTCTATCTGCCCAGCGCCCGAAACGTTCTCCCCCTCCCCCCCGCGGCCCTAATAGAGGATAAAGTGGAAGATAATGAATGAATGAATGAAATTGACTTGATCCATGTTTTTGGACTGCGGGAGGAAGCCGGTGAACCCGGAGGAAACCCACGCAGACGCTGGGAGAACATGGAAACTCCACCCAGATGGGGATTCAAACCGGGAATCCCTAGTGCTGAGAGGAGAACATACTAAAGCACTAAGCCACCGTGCCGCCGCGAGCTATAAATCGGGGTATAAATGAAACTGTTCTTTATAACTTTGGGAAAGCGAGGGGATCTCAGTGAGTGTGTGTGGGGGGGGGGGGTCTCAGTGAGGGGTATGTGGGGGGGGGTTCTGTGAGTGTGTGTGGGGGGGGGGGGGTTCTGTGAGTCTTATCTGTTGGAGATTAGACGGAGGCTGCAGGCTCAGAGGACGTGAATCCGCCGCTCCGCCACCGCCTGCTTTAAACTCTCTAAACTCTTTCTCTGTGCAGCAGACGTGGGGCGGCAGGCGGCGCGCGAGGTTCTGCACGAGGTAAGAAGGAGGATTAATCTGCAGTTCCTCACACACACACACACACACACACACACAAACACACACACACACACATCTTTAAGGTGTTTAGTGATTCTGGGGTGCAGTTGCTGAAATCTAACCCCGTTTCCCGTCCGTTTGTCAGAGCGACGGCGGTTTGAAGGATCGTTCCGTCTTCGACATTCCCATCTTCACAGAGGAGTTTCTGAACCACAGCAAAGGTGAGGGGGGGGGTGAGGGGGGGGGGTTCCGATTATCCTCCCACGGAGAGCAACTTAAAAAAACGTCTGGGATTTCCGTAGAACCCTTTCGAAGACTGCCTCGGTTCCTTAGTTTTTCATTCATTCATTCATTCATTATCTCCCGCTTTATCCTCTATTAGGGTCGCGGTGGGGTTCCCCATGCCCATCCAGGGGAGAACATCTCGGGCGCTGGGCAGATAGACCCAGGACAGGGCGCCAATCCATCGCTGGGCACACACTCACTCACACAGACACACTCTATATGGGGCAATTTTGAGAATTCAATTGACTTGATCCATGTGTTTGGACTGTGGGAGGAAACCGGAGAACCCCACACAGACACGGAGAGACATGGAAACTCCACCCGCCGTAAGGAATGTTATGATGTTTTAAATACGAGGTGGACTATTAAACAATCAGCCAGTAGAGGGCGAGCTTCGCTGCGTTGGCATTATAAACCTCATCACTGTGAATGAAATGAGCTCATTGCTTGCATTCATTCATTCATTCATTATCTCCTGCTTTATCCTCTATTAGGGTCGTGGGGGGGGGGGGGGGGTTCCCCATGCCCATCCAGGGGAGAACGTCTCAGGTGCTGGACACCCAGGACAGGGCGCCAATCCATCGCTGGGCACACACTCACTCACACAGACACACTCTATATGGGGCAATTTAGAGAACTCAATTAACTTGATCCATGTTTTTGAACTGTGGGAGGAAACCGGAGAACCCGGAGGAAACCCACGCGGACACGGGGAGAACATGGAAACTCCACCCAGATGGGGATTCGAACTAGCGCTGAGAGGAGAACATGCTAGACCACTAAGCCACCGTGCCGCCCTGGGAGATAAAAATTAATATGGCGTTGATCAGAAAAACCATGAACCTCGTAATCTCCATCCCTTCAGAACCTTCACACCGTCAAATCCTATAGCACACGACCACACACACCCACACACACACCAACACACACTCACACACACACTCACACACACACACTCCACCTACTGTACAATGAGACTGTGGAACGCGTCCCAGCAGCGAGAGACTGATGGAGTCACTGCTCTGAAATGGAGCAACGCGGCTCTGCAGAAGCACGTGGAGAGCATGCGCGGCGCCGTGGAACGCCTGGAGGGCGACGTGATGCAGGAGCGCACGCGCAACGGCATGCTGCAGCAGCACCTCGACTCGCTGCGCTCCGCCCTCACGCACAGCTTCTCCAACGTTCCGCTGCCAGGTGACTGTGGTGGTGGTGGTGGTGGTGGTGCTGATGGTGGTGACGGTGGTGGTGGAGCATGCACTCACCGTACACTCCATCACACACCTCCACCTCGCTGCTCCACCTCGCAGGACGCCGAGCGATCCAGGATGATGCGGGCTGGACGTGGTTGTCTCTGCGGCGCCCTCATGAGTCACTCTACTCTTCCCGCAGGCAGTGGAGAAACAGCCAGCCTGGACTCCATCGACTCGTACATGAAGAAGCTCCACAGCATCGTGGTGTCTGGTCCTCAGGAGCACGAGCCGCTGGTCAGCCTGATACGGGACGTGGTGACCCGTCTGGAGAGGTGAGTTAAAGATGGTTTTATACATATACAGTATGTGTATATATATATATATATATATATATATATAGATAGATAGATATACACGGTGGCTTAGTGGTTTAGCATGTTCTCCTCTCAGCGCTAGGGATTCCCGGTTCGAATACCCATCTGGGTGGAGTTTCCATGTTCTCCCCGTGTCCGCGTGGGTTTCCTCCGGGTTCTCCGGTTTCCTCCCACAGTCCAAACACATGGATCAAGTTAATTGAGTTCTCCAAATTGCCCCGTATAAAGTGTGACTGTGTGTGTGTGTGTGTGTGTGTGTGTCTGAGTGAGTGTGTGCCCAGCAATGGATTGGCGCCCTGTCCTGGGTGTATCTGCCCAGCGCCCGAAAAATTTCCCCCCCCCCCCCGACCCTACTAGAGGATAAAGCGGGAGATGAATGAATGAATGAGTGTATATATATATATATATATATATATATATATATATATATATATATATATATATATATATATATATATTATTATTCATTTAATTATCTCCCGCTTTATCCTTTATTAGGGTCGCGGTGGGGGGTTCCCCATGCCCATCCAGGGGAGAACGTCTCGGGCGTTGGGCAGATACACCCAGGACAGAGAATTCTATTGACTTGATCCATGTCTTTGGACTGTGGGAGGAAACCGGAGAACCCGGAGGAAACCCACGCAGACACGGGGAAAACATGGAAACTCCACCCAGATGGGGTTTCGAACCGGGAATCCCTAGTGCTGAGAGGAGAACGTACTAAACCACTAAGCCACCCTGCCGCCTAATATATATATATATATATATATACACACACACACACACACACACACACACAATGAGTTAATTGTTTAATTGGTTCGTTTTGCAGGTAATCGGTGCCGGTCCCGATCGTCTCACTGTGACATCATCGCCGCCTTTTATTCCCGTCTTGCATCCTGACTCGAGTTTTTTTTTTTTTTTTTTTTTTTACAACCCGTTTTAATTCTTCAGTTCTTCCGATGTCGAATATTTATTTCAAATCGTTGTTTTTAGACCCGTTTCATCGACGTCACCCTGCCTTTGACTTTTTTTTATGATGTTCCACATCGAGGGCGATGAGATTCGTGATCTTCCACCTCGCATCTGTCCTCGTTTTGATGTTTTATTAAAAAAAAAAAAAAATTTTTTTTTAAAGGATTTAGATGTTCTCTTCGTATGCCGTCAAAAGATTTGCGTTCGCGTCGACGTCGGTGTTTCCGTAGCCGGGATGTTTGTGCGTCATCGTCGTTCTCCGTGCCAGCGTTACAGTAACGTAAATATACTGTAAAGACCAAATAAATTGTATTTGCAATAAGCAGACATCGCCGTCTTCGTTGTGTGTGTGTGTGTGTGTGTGTGTACGCTGTACCACGATCAGTGTGTACTGCAGTGAATCGCTGTATGTTGGTGCATGTGTGTTCCAGGTTCCACCGGTGTCCTGACCCGGGTCACTAAACAAAGAAAGACCTGCGCCGGAGAGGACAGAGCAGCTGGTCGTCACCATCATGTCCATTTCCCGGCCGACGGCTTTTCCTGTTGGTAACGAGAGCCGTGTGGCCGCAGCCTCGTTCTGGAATATCGCGAGTGCCCTCGTGTCCTCCGGTGCCTGACCCCGGTCCATCCTGCCGCCCGCGGGCTGGCGCTGCAGTGCAGGACAGACGTCCTCTCCGGTTCCATGTGTCTCATGCGCCGTGTCTCCCTGCGTTCAGTGCGAGTGCTTAAGTCAGATTTCCTGGCGGATTCTTTAATTGTGGAGATTAACAGAAGTCACAATCACACCGGGGCGGTAAACACGGGACGTGTCCATGGCAACCGCCAAACAAAGGAAACGAGTTTCTCGCTTTATCCGCGTTAATTAACACCCATAATTACTAGACGCTCCTCGTGTGGACAGACGAACACCTGCATTCATTCATTATCTCCTGCTTTGTCGCTCTATTAGGGTCGCGAGGGGGGTTCCCCATGCTCATCCAGGGGAGAACGTTTCGGGCGCTGGGCAGATACACCCAGGACAGGGGGGCAATCTATCGCTGGACACACACTCACTCAGAAACACTCTTTCATTCATTCATTCATTATCTTCCGCTTTATCCTCTATTAGGGTCGCGGTGGGGTTCCCCATGCCCATCCAGGGGAGAACGTCTCGGGCGCTGGGCAGATACACCCAGAACAGGGCGCCAATCCATTGCTGGGCACACACTCACTCACACAGATACACTCTATATGGGGCAATTTGGAGAATTCAATTGACTTGATCCATGTTTTTTGGACTGTGGGAGGAAACCGGAGAACCCCCACGCGGACACGGGGAGAACATGGAAACTCCACCCAGATGGGGATTCGAACCGGGAATCCCTAGTGCTGAGAGGAGAACGTGCTAAGCCACCGTGCCGCCGCATACACACTCTATATGGGGCAATTTGGAGAACTCATTTGACTTGATCCATGTTTTTGGACTGTGGGAGGAAACCGGAGAACCCGGAGGAAACCCACGCGGACACGGGGAGGACATGGAAACTCCACCCAGATGGGGCTTCGAAGCGGGAATCCCTAGTGCTGAGAGGAGAACGTGCTAAACCACTAAGCCACCATGCCGCCGCATACACACTCTATATGGGGCAATTTGGAGAACTCAATTGACTTGATCCATGTTTTTTGGACTGTGGGAGGAAACCGGAGAACCCGGAGGAAACCCACGCGGACACGGGGAGGACATGGAAACTCCACCCAGATGGGACTTCGAAGCGGGAATCCCTAGTGCTGAGAGGAGAACATGCTAAACCACTAAGCCACCGTGCCGCCGCATACACACTCTATATGGGGCAATTTGGAGAATTCAATTGACTTGATCCATGTTTATGGACTGTGGAAGGAAACCGGAGAACCCGGAGGAAACCCACGCGGACACGGGGAGGACATGGAAACTCCACCCAGATGGGGATTCGAAGCGGGAATCCCCAGCGCCGAGAGGCGGACGGTCTAACCACTAAGCCGCCGTGCCGCCTCACCTGCATTAAGGATATCGAAACGCCGTCCTGAGCGGAAAGGTGGAAAGGGCAGGGAGGATTTCCTGCTGGATGAAGAAAGGTCGGCTTGATTTCGAAGCTGGAGGTGGAGTCGTGGATGCGGAGGACGTGAGTCACGGTCAGCGTGGCCCCACTGCCCTCCAAATCCCGAGCTGAAGCGCAGGAGGCTGTAATCCGTTACTCATTCCATTAGAGCAGGAGCTGAGCTCCATCACTTCTCCTCCATCGCACCGGCGCTCATCAGCGCATTAGAGCGGCGGGTTGAGGACATGACGTGAGCCACGGCGTCCGAATCATTCATTCATTCATTATCACCCGCTTTATCCTCTATTAGGGTCACGGGGTGGGGTTCCCCATGCCCATCCAGGGGAGAACGTCTCGGGCGCTGGGCAGATAGACCCAGGACAGGGCGCCAATCCATCGCTGGACACACACTCACTCACACATGCATACACACTCTATATGGGGCAATTTGGAGAACTCAATTGACTTGATCCATGTTTTTGGACTGTGGGAGGAAACCGGAGAACGTGGAGGAAACCCACGCAGACACGGGGAGAACATGGAAACTCCACTCAGATTGGGATTCGAACCGGGAATCCCTAGCGCTGAGAGGAGAACATGCTAAACCTCTAAGCCACCGTGCTGTGCCGCCCGCATCCGAATTATTCATTCATTCATTATCTCCCACTTTATCCTCTATTAGGGTCGCGGTGGGGTTCCCCATGCCCATCCAGGGGAGAACGTCTCAGGCGCTGGGCAGATACACCCAGGACAGGGCGCCAATCCATCGCTGGGCACACACTCACTCACACACACAGACACACTCTATATGGGGCAATTTGGAGAACTCAATTGACTTGATCCATGTTTTTGGACTGTGGGAGGAAACCCACGCAGACATGGGGAGAACATGGAAACTCCACCCAGATGGGGATTCGAACCGGGAATCCCTAGCGCTGAGAGGAGAACATGCTAAACCACTGAGCCACCGGCCGCCCGCATCCGAATCGATCCGAGCTTAAAGGTGATCCGAGCTTAAACTGTGACACGGAACGTGATTGTGAACGGAACATAGGCAGGTTTTGCATCTTTTTAAAATCCATTTACCCTGTTCGGGGTCATGGAGGGCGCCGGGACCTATCCCGGCACCTATTGGGTACAAGGTGGCCCATCCCTGGGGACGGTTTTGGAAACCCACAGTCATGAAGACAGCAGAGGAGTAATTTGTATGAAGGATGGCGATGAAGTTTTTACTAAACAATGTGAGAGACCCGGTTCTCTCGACTCAACAAAGCCAAATCGAGGACAGTCTGCTGATTCGACACCCACACGATCCGTGCAAGTAATAACACCACTGACCTTCGCTTTGATTAGACGTTTTATTACGCCATAAATTAATTAAAGACATCAAGCTCTTAGTTACAGAGCACGCCGTTTTATAATCACTCGTTTGTACAAACTAAACTCATTTGTAGCACATTGCTCTGAGGAACCATCAGCCGGGGGTGGAGGGGGGGGGCTTCCTTCATCACCTTTGGTACTTTGCACGTCATTTCATTTCCACAGAGCGAATTCAGAATGATCTAATCAGATCGGGACCTATCCCGTTACCATAAACGAACCCATGTGCCAGTATATCAGTAAGTCTGTGGGAAGGACGAGTCAAATACAAATACAGCAGGGGAATCTTTAGGGAATTTTTTTTTGTGGCCTGCTTCATGGGAAGCTCGTGGGCTTGAAGTTTTTAGTTAGTTTTTTTTTTTTTTTTTTTTTGAATGCCCCGACTTTATTCTTATTATTATTATTATTCTTTATTGACACACACTGACACACATTACTCATTTATACATTTACATTCATTGCAAACGCATTATTTTTTCTTTATGTCCTTATATTTTTGATTTATTGTTCTGTGTTTATAGTGTAATTTACAGTATCTACATATACGGCACGCTGCTTTTTATAGTTGCTTATTATTTATATTATTCTTATTGGTTTCCTTACGGTAACTGCATTGTCTGCTGCAATAAATAAATTTCCCTCTGGGTTTAATAATGGGGTTTTTTTTGTTTGTTTTTTTTAACAGCTACAGTTTTAATTATAGCATCATGACATTTCCCCTTTTTCTTTCTTCGCTCATTTAGTCTGAAAAGCATTTCCGAAAGTCAACCACCTGAGAGGCCTGGTCACACTCTGCTTTCTAATTCATTCCAAATGTGTAGGATGGGGCTGAGGTCAGGGGCTGTGTGGGTCAGACAAGTTATTCCACACCAAACTCACCCAGTTCAGCAATAAGAGACTTGATTTTGCCTTTTTTATTTATAAGAGTCTGCCCAGCGATGGATTGGCGCCCTGTCCTGGGTCTATCTGCCCGGCGCCCGAGACATTCTCCCCTGGAAGGGCATGGGGAACCCCACCGCGACCCTAATAGAGGATAAAGCGGGAGATTAATGAATGAATGAATGAATTTATAAGAGTCCTGAGGTCAGACACTGATGTCGGGTGAGAGGGCCCCGCTCTGGTTTACCCTAAAGCTGGTCGTTGAGGCTTCACACCAAACACACCCAAAACTACCAGAATAATGCCCGTGGCCTTCCCTAAACTGTTTGCACGCGGTTGGAAGCACACGGTCATCCGAAACTGAACGTTTCTGTGGCGTTGGGCGTATTTTTACCCCCCCCCCCCACACACACACACACACACACACACACACACACACACACACACAAATGTCACGCGGTCTCACTATTAGAGATAACACAGCGCCTAACAATAACAATTGCACCTCCTTTTTGCAAACGAACGCAAACAAACGCTCCGCAAAATAATGTTTTAAAGATCGCCGCCAACTTCAGAGGCAGCGCGAGGAATGCGCGCGCGCACGACATTCCAGCGTGCATCGCCCTGCCCTCGTCACACGTATGCGCGTGCGCGCGAGAGGGAGCGCACGAGAGGGAGAGAGGGAGAGAGAGAGAGAGAGAGAGAGACATACACACAGAGCGAGAGAGAGAGAGAGACACACACACACACACACACACACACAAAGAGAGAGAGACATACACACAGAGCGAGAGAGGGAGAGGGAGAGAGAGAGAGTCACACACAGAGAGAGAGAGAGAGAGACATACACACACACAGCGAGAGAGAGAGACATACACACAGAGCGAGGGAGAGAGAGAGAGAGAGAGAGTCACACAGAGAGAGAGAGAGAGAGAGAGAGACATACACACACACAGCGAGAGAGAGACAGAGAGACATAAACAGAGAGAGAGAGCGAGAGAGATACACAGAGAGAGAGAGGGAGAGAGAGAGAGACACACACACACACACACACACACAGAGGACGGAGTGTGTGAGGGAGACGGCGGTCGTTGACGGCGGGCAGGCCGGCGCTGTGGAATCCGTTAGCGGCGGTCGGAGCTGCGGGGCAGAGCGGAGCCGGCGGGCGGGCGGAGCAACCGGGGCAGCGGCGCCGCTTCACGGTAAGCAACGGAAAGTTCAGTTTCTCCTCTCCGCCAAGTTTCAGAGCTCCGCGGACCTCTCATGTCCTCCTGCTGCTCCTCCTCCTCCTGCTGCTGCTGCTGCTCTTCCAGATTTTCTCGGAGCTAAAGTTTTACCATCGCTGTCAGTTCAGAGCTTCACTGCTCGAGGTTTGGACATAACGTGTGTGTGTGTGCTGTATACGTGTGTGTGAGTGTGTGTATGTGTGTGTGCTTTATACGTGTGTGTGTGTGTGTGTGTGTGTGTGTGTGTGTGTGCTTTCTGAAGCCGTGTGTTGTTACTTCGGGCAGCTGTGCTAAAACTTGAGACGCCGCTGCTGTAGTAGTTCGCTCGGTGTGCGAGTGTGTGTGTGAGTGTGTGTGTGAGTGTGTGTGAGTGTGTGTGTGTGTGTGTGTGTGTGTGTGTGATGTCAGTGGAGGAGCTGATAGACCGGCGTGCAGAGGGTTAATGGTTTAAACAGGTGAACCATGACGCGTTTAATGGCGTCCTAATGGGACGCTTCCCTCTGATGATGATGATGATGATGATGATGATGATGATGAAGGCTTACCATTAGTACTCTGATCTGTAAGCTGCACTGATGCAGTGTGTGTGTGAGTGTGAGCAACAACAATACACACTCAACAAACAACACACACTCAACAACAACAATACACACTCAACAACAACAATACACACTCAACAACACACACACTCAACAACAACACACACTCAACAACAACAATACACACTCAACAACAACAATACACACTCAACAACAACACACACTCAACAACACACACTCAACAACACACACTCAACAACAACATACACTCAACAACAACATACACTCAACAACAACACACACTCAACAACAACACACACTCAACACAACACACACTCAACAACAACATACACTCAACAACAACATACACTCAACAACAACAACATACACTCAACAACAACAACACACACTCAACAACAACAACACACTCAGGTTCATTCCGGTTCTGTTACGTTCACATCACATTCAGACGTTCAGTGACGCTTTCATCCGAAACCACTTACAAATGAGAACGCCACAAATCAGAAGTTCTTCTGTAAGGTTCTGTTGGATCCTGTTTGGTTCTGTTACATCCTGTTTGGTTCTTTCAGGTTCTGTTAAGGTCCTGTTTGGTTCTTTCAGGTTCTGTTAAGGTCCTGTTGGATCCTGATAGGTTCTGTTAAGGTTCTGTTTGGTTCTTTCAGGTTCTGTTGGGTTCTGTGTGGTTCTTTCAGGTTCTGTTAAGGTTCTGTTGGATCCTGTTAGCTTCTGTTTGGTTCTTTCAGGTTCTGTTAAGGTCCTGTTTGGTTCTTTCAGCTTCTTTTAAGGTCCTGTTTGGTTCTTTCAGGTTCTGTAAAGGTCCTGTTTGGTTCTTTCAGGTTCTGTTGGGTTCTGTGTGGTTCTTTCAGGTTCTGTAAAGGTCCTGTTTGGTTCTTTCAGGTTCTGTTAAATTTTTTTCAGGTTCTGTTAAGTTATTTTAGGTCCGGTTACATTCTGTCATGTTCTGTTGGGTTCTGTTAGGTTTCCCCTTGATGTTTTAGCCCCAGTTTTCCATTTCATTGGTTCCACATGCTTTGGGACGGAGGATTGCTGGAATGCTGCTGGATTCTTTAAACACCATGGTGATGACACTGAGCCGAAAATAGTCCATCAGTTAAAACCGTCCTGTAGGCCTCGTCGTCCTGTCATCACTGATGATGGATGGCTGTCTCTGGTTCTAGATCTACAAGGTGGAGCAGTGAGGTGGATGTGTCTGTGTACAATACAGGGTTTGCTCTGCGGCAGCACCACTGTGTCTGATCCACTCACACCAGCACAACACACACTAACACACCTGGACCACCATGTCAGTGTCACTGCAGCAGTGCGTATTATCCACTAGGGGTGTCTTCAACTAAGGATTTTCATAGTCGAATCTGATTCGTCAGATTTTCCCTATAGTCGACTGATAGTCGAATCAGTTACAATTTCACCACAAGATGGCGCTATAAGCGTTGTTTTAAAAAAATATATATATTTTTTATATTTTACTTGCTTTATTAATGTGTAGCCTATTGTTAAAGCGCACACATCATTTAAAAAAAATATTAACAGAAATTAGGATGATTTATTTGACAAAAGGCTATATATATAACGAAAACAAAGACATTTCATGTAAAAACTAATGCTTAGCAGCAGCCATGGGCGCCCCCATGTGGCCAAAATGGTACATTCGACTATGAGGTTCATAGTCGACTACGGTTCTCCGAATCGAATCGTCGAATCAGCGAATATTGCAGCTCACCCCTAATTATCCACCACCATAATATTCCCTGCTCTGATTATTTAAACGATTCGGTTGTCGGTTAAAACAAGGAGGTGAAGCTTACCTGAAATGTGTAAAATCGTCATGGAGACGAGGTGTAGGCAAGATGAAGGTGGTTCGGACGTGTACCGATGAAGGGATGAGGATCAGCAGAAGATGCTGAGGATGGACGGAGTGTGGGAGGACATTAAAGGGGCGGCAGACTTTTACATGTCCTGATTTATAAAGTGCAGCATTATTGTGGGTAATAAAGTCGGAGTTCCGATTGCAGCCACATTTTTTCTTTTTCCATCTTAATTGAAACGTTACAGTCAGACAGAGATGACGGATATCGCGCGGTTGAGTTTGCAGCCTGCAGCGTTTTTCTCACCGAGCGGAGAATGCAGAAAGACATTAGCGTTTTGCACAACGCACCAATAACGTTTTAGGGAACGAACCTCCGGAATACCTCTGCAGAAACCTGCCGCCGCCGGCTATTAGTTGTTGCATCGTACGCCAAGTAGATGTGTTATGACAGGCCTGATTACATCACCCGCGCAGAACACCGGGGCCGCTTCCACTTTGTCCGGCCGTCGTCCTGGTCTTCTGTCTCTCTTCCTCTCCGTAACGGTCATGACCCCGGGGTCAGGTCCGATGTGGACCGTCCGGGTCGTGGATGCAGCCCGGGTGCATTGTGGTACTGGGTTATGATCACATGGGAAAGCTCGTTATGACTCAGGGCTGTGTGAGCTGTAAGCCACAGAACAGGTGTTTCCCAGGGGCCCGGGGACGGGGACAGGGGGACGGGGACGGGGGGACGGGGACGGGGGGCGGGGTACCGATCAAATGAGTGAGCACTGCCTTATGTTTATGTGTAAACAGGCTGCACGCTGTGGAATTGGACTGATTCTGTTTGAGAGCAAATGAGGGATCGTTTAAAATTATGATAATTATATATGGACAAAAAGTATCAGGACGCACCTCGCAATAATGAATGAATGAATGAACGAATAAGCCCACTCATTACACCCCCACCCTCGTCAAGAAATCAATAATTTGACTTACAAATGATGTGGTTGATTCCATAATGATTTTTTAATTGCTTCCTCGGTAGCATATCAGAAACGCAGCATCCGTAGCAACCATCTGCAAGTCAGAAAATGGCAGACAGACAGACAGACAGACAGACAGACAGACAGACAGACAGACAGCTCGATGTCACAGTCTAACCAATCAGAATTCACTATTCCACAGAAGTAATGAGGCTGTAATTAACTATACGAACAGTGGACAGTTTCAGTTTCGGGTCATTGTACTGTATCAGCAATGGGGCTCCACCCTCCTCCATCCCCCCCCCCCAACAGCATGGTACTGTGTGTGTTAGACCTGTTAGGTCGCCCCCATCAGGGGACAAGTGAGTATGACGGGATGTGTCTCACAGTGAGCTCCGAAGAGTTGCCTCCCAAGTTCTGGAATCATTTCAGAGAGTCGTGATTCAGTTCAGATTCAGTTCGGAGTACGGTTACGAACACACTATAATAATAAACTAGGTTTGATTCATAGATGCATTTATTAAAAGCAAAATTGTTAACAATCTGGTCTTCCGCAACGTAATCTAGTCCGATTTCTAAAGAGAATAGTAATTAGCAGGTTTCTGGCTTCTCTAATGAACACTGCCATCTAGCGGACAAATTACAGAATGCAGTTTATAAAATACATTGGGAAAACACAATGTATTGTATATCACGCATTGATACGAATGTGAAGCACTCAGAGGTGTGTGTTATTGTTAATGACGTCACGGCTGGACCAACGGCTCAGCCAATCAGATTTAAGGAGCGAAACGACCTGGTTTATAACGAGTGTTCGAACCCGTGCAGCCGTGCAAACGGTGGCTTAGTGGTTTAGCACGTTCTCCTCTCAGCGCTAGGGATTCCCGGTTCAAATCCCCATCTGGGTGGGGTTCCCATGTTCTCCCCGTGTCCGCGTGGGTTTCCTCCGGGTTCTCCGGTTTCCTCCCACAGTCCGAAAACATGGCTCAAGGTCAATTGAGGTCTCCAAAATTGCCCCATATGTAGAGTGTGTGTGTGTGAGTGAGTGTGTGCCCAGCGATAGCCCGGCGCCCGAGACGTTCTCCCCTGGATGGGCATGGGGAACCCCCCCCCCCCCCCCCCCCCCCACCCCCCCCCCCTCCCCCCCCCCCACCCCCCCCCCCCCCCCCCACCCCACCCCCCCCCCCCCCCCCCCCCCCCCCGCGACCCTAATAGAGGATAAAGCGTAAGATAATGGATGGATGAACCCGTGCAGCCTGAAGTCGGAGGATCTCGGTGTTGAGACGCGGTTGTGTAACGTGAATGATGTAACAAACAGTGATGTGAGTGTAAAAGATTTAACGCGCTCGGTTAATTTCATAAAAAGTAATTACAGTGTTATTGAAGTGCGTGGGGCGGTCGGTTACGGCGTCGTATGTTTAGGGATCAGAAACATTCCTCTGTCGACGTCGACCTTTTCGTTTAGGAGCCACAGGATTAACGGAGCAAATAAGCAGCTTTGTTTGAGGCTTTAAGACGGCAGCTTCGGGACAAAGTGAACATAAAGCATCTAAACACCGGCATTGAGTACTCACTCTTCAGTGTGTGGGTGTGTGTGTGTGTGTGTGTGTGTGTGTGTGTGTGTGTGTGTGTGTGTGTGTTGTGTGTGTGTGTGTGTGTGTGTGTGTTGTGTGTGGGTGGGTGGGTGGGTGGGTGGGTGGGTGGGTGTGGGTGTGTTGGGGTGAGGGGTGACATAGTAGTCTGAGAATGAAATGCAATAAGCCAGGGCTACAAAGTGGGATCTGGAGTGTGTGTGTGTGAGTGTGTGTGTGTGTGTGTGTGTGTGTGTGTGTGTGTGTGTGTGTGTGTGTAGGTGTCGAGCAGGTCATGTGTAGTTGTGGGCACACGGCCGTAGTTGGCAGTGTAACAGCAGTGGGGCTTCAGGGGGAGGTGGAGGTGACTGTAGGAGAGCAGGGTTTTATTTTGAGGAATGGGCGGTCGGCAGGGTGTGTGTGTGTGTGTGTGTGTGTGTGTGTGTGTGTGTGTGTGTGTGTGTGAGTCATTCACACAAACACTTGTTGTTTTCGTCGCACTCTTCCTCTCGAACCAGCGTCCGCACACCTTGATGGCAGAGCCGTCGCCGGACGTGGGCCGCGCTCTCTGTTCCCGTTTCGCTTGTGCTCTGACGCGCCGTCATCAGTTCCTTCCTCAAAAGCACACGGCGAGACCTCTGCGCCAAAGCCTGCTTTTATCATTCTGATGTAGAAACAGTTTGGGGAAGGTCCGTCTACATTCCCGCCCAGTCCATGAACACAGCGCTGATGGAACTCCACCAGGAGCCCTGATTTCCACCCTATCCGACACCGTTGGGATGAACTGGAATGCAGACTGTGAGTCAGGCCCCGTATCGGTGCCCGACCTGCTCTTCTGGATCAGTAGATAATTCCCACTCACGCTCCAAATTGTGGTAGAAAGTCTTCCCGAGTGAAAGCTGGTAAAGCACGTGATTTATTATTATTATTATTATTATTATTATTATTATTATTATTATTATTATCTGTTCGGTTGCCGGGCAGCACGGTGGCTTAGTGGTTTAGCATGTTCTCCTCTCAGCGCTAGGGATTCCCGGGTCGAATCTCCATCTTGGTGGAGTTTCCTCCGCGTGGGTTTCCTCCGGGTTCTCCGGTTTCCTCCCACAGTCTAAAAACATGGATCAAGTCCATTGAGTTCTCCAAATTGCCCCATATAGTGTGTGTCTGTGTGTGTGTGAGTGTGTGAGGTGGGTGTGCCCAGCGGTAGATTGGCGAGCCTGTCCCTGGGTGTATCTGCCCGCTCCCCGAGACGTTTCTCCCCTGGATGGGCATGGGGAAACCCCCCCCCCCAATAGATCTGAATATAATATAATAATATAATATAATATAGAATAAGAATAGATATATAATATAATAATATAATAATGTAATAGATATAGATATTCATTCATTCATTATCTTCCACTTTATCCTCTATTAGGGTCGCGGTGGGGTTCCCCATGCCCCATCCAGGGGAGCAAACGTTTCGGGCGGGGGGCTGGGCAGATAGACCCAGGACAGGGCGGCCAATCCATCGCTGGGCACACACTCACTCACACACAACACACTCTATATGGGGCAATTTGGAGAATTCAATTTGACTTGATCCATGTTTTTGAGTTGGACTGTGGGAGGAAACCGGAGAACCCGGAGTAAACCCACGCGGACACGGGGAGAACATGGAAACTCCACCCAGATGGGGATTCGAACCGGGAATCCCTAGCGCTGAGAGGCGAACGTGCTAAAGCAATAAGCCACAGCCAGATATAGATATATAATATAATAGATAAAGCGGGAGATAATGGATGAATGAAAGTTTGGCTGCCACGTCAGCGTGTATTTTCGTTTGGAAGGACGGCGGATTATTTACCTTCATTAAAGCGAAATGTTTGCGAGCGGCGTCCTCGTTTTAACCCACAAAGCGAAGCGTCTTGAGTGCGTCAGTGAGTCGGCAGCGCAGCTTCAGTCAGAAGCCACGTTCTCTGAAAAATAGCAAACATTCTTTTCACACAGACGGAGGAGCGGCGCATTCTGGGAAGGTCCCACATTCTGCTGCCAAGGCTTTCTCAGACGAGAGGGCCTAGCTCTCAATCTCAGTTCTAATTCATGCACAGTCACACATAAAAAAACCCTAGAACCGCAGCGTGATCATGACCCCCAGGTAACATCCATCTGGAGAACCGACGGTGAACCAAATATAAACAAGAAACGAGGGATCACAAAGGTTATGTACCTGATCAACAGGACAGACAGACGGACAGACAGACGGACGGACAGAATCATTTTCTAATGAAACACGTTCCATTTGGAGGAGAACCGTGGTTCCTCTGATAGCCCATGGATCCTCTTGTTCACTGGACGGGGACTGTTTGTTCCCGAGCTGAGTATCAGATGAATAGGTTTAGCACTCGTCGCCTCAGCTCCTAAAACGTTCCTGTGCTCACCACGCCGCCGAGTCGAGGCTCGGGGGCCGCGCTGAGCACCGGGCCCCGCTCAGAGGGTGTGCTCGCGTGTTCTGCGGTCGCTCGTGAGGGTGTTAAGTGCTTGGGAGTTTAGCAGAGTGTAATTACTGCCAGTCACAGGAACCGTGGGCCGTTTGCAGGGTCCCTGCTCTCAGCATCACTGACGTCTCTCTCTCACACACACACACACACACACACACACACACACACACACACACACACACTGGCCAAACTTTGTAGACACGTCGTTTAGATCACTTCAAACATTACCTTCATTCATTCATTATCTTCCGCTTTATCCTCTATTAGGGTCGCGTGGGGGGGGGTTCCCCATGCCCATCCAGGGGAGAACGTTTCGGGCGCTGGGCAGATAGACCCAGGACAGGGCGCCAATCCATTGCTGGGCACACACTCACTCACACAAACACACTCTATATGGGGCAATTTGGAGAACTCAATTGACTTGATCCATGTTTTTGGACTGTGGGAGGAAACCGGAGAACCCGGAGGAGACCCACGCGGACACAGGGAGGACATGGAAACTCCACCCAGATGGGGATTCGAACCGGGAATCCCCAGCGCTGAGAGGAGAACATGCCAACCACTAAACCACCGTGCCACCCTTCTTAAAGAAGTTAAGAAGAAATTTTAACCCAGGACCGGGCTCCAGTCCATCACTGGGAACATCATAAACATCATATAGGGGGCAATTTAGAGCAGCCAGTTCCCCTTGAATCCATGTTTTTGGAGAACCCTGAGGAAACCCACACGGACACGGGGAGAACATGAAAACTGCAGAGAGATCGAGATTCGAACCTGAACCTATATGGGGCAATTGACTTGATCCATGTGTTTGGACTGTGGGAGGAAACCGGAGAACCCGGAGGAGACCCACGCGGACACGGGGAGGACATGGAAACTCCATCCAGATGGGGAATCGAACCACACACACACACACACACACACACACACACTCATATTTATGTAGAACATATCGAGTGTAAATATTCCATTACAGCAGTGATTCTCAATTATTTTCTGTTAAGCCCCCCCCATGAAGAAGAAAACATTTTGCCCCCCCCCCCCCCCCCCCCCCCCCCCCCCCCGTACATGACAAAATGGGATGAAAAAGTATTTTTACATGCCCACTGTAGCATCATTTGTCTATAAGTTTGTTATAAATACACCTCTTTTATAACAATGTATACTTATTAACAATAAAGAAAACAAAAAGGAAAGAAATATAGACAAAGAATCAGTTTATTAACTTTGTCTTTTAGTTTGTAACAGAAACGAATGAAATCCTTATTTAAACCAGAAACATTTTGGAACCGACCGGCATTTGATACTGAAAAATGAAATTAAATAAAATCAATAAATAATAATACATTCAAATTCATCAGCAACATTAACTCAGGAGCTCAGTTTATTAACACTTTAACCTACAAAACAAAAATGAATACAACAATTTGTGCTGTTTTTTTTATTTTTTTATTTTTTGAGGAAGTCAGAACTAATGTCTCCAACGTGTCCGTTTTGCAGCACAGCTTTTCTGATGTAGTTTTCATAAAGCGGGATGATTGCTGGTTATACTCGTCACGTTTACGATTAAAAAACTCAAGCGGTTATCAGCGTGATCGGGGTGTAATGTCTTTAAGTGACGTCTTCATTTATTTGTCTTCACGCTGTCCGCTGCCAACATTTAAAGACACAGAAGACACGCCGGTCTTTCATTGTCTTCACCTTCGTAACAGTGAAGTTACAGTTACAGTGAAGCAGGCGCTACGTTCGCTTCCACATTTAGTTTTCGGTTGACTTTTTTTGCTCTCGTTATCTTCGTCTCTCTCCTTCGTCTCTGTTAAATATTTCTCCATGTTGTCTCTTGAGGGTTTGTTCGGTACACTTAATATCACTTGCTCTGTGATTTCTTGTTATGCGCCCCCCCATGCACCACACTGCGCCCCCCCAGGGGTGCGCGCCCCACTATTTGAGAAGCACTGCATTACAGACACAGAGGCTGTAATGAACTCCATTACCCAGGGTCCTTTGGGAAGGATGAGATGTGAGGCAGACAGGATGTGTGGGCCGTGGGGCAGATGATGATGATGTCATTCGGGTCGTTTTTTTCCCCAAATTTCCCCGGCGTGCCTCCTCTCGGGGGGGGGGGGTCAGACGTGTGTGTTTGAGGTGCTTGATGTGGCATCGCTGCGGCATTCCGTCCGTTCTGCATCGCCGTAGAAACCGATGACATCACGGCGACTCGGTCACGGCGACGGAGCAGAGCGGGAAGCGTTGCTGTTCGCAGATTTAAAGCGCGCTCCTGCATGGTGCCGCCGCCGCCGCCGTTTAACGCCGCGGGGTTCGGTCCGGCGGCCGGACATCCCGACTGCGTCATCATCGACGGAACCTACAAGAACTTTGCTGCAGCACTTTTTGGTGATGAAGGAATGAAACATCATACGCTGGGAACTGCATGTGCCTCAACGGGGAAAACACACACACACACACACTCACACACACACATATATACACACACACTCTCACACACACACACACACACACACACACTCACACAGAAAAGAAAAACAAAGAGCGTTCCTCCAAATCACAAAAGTTTCCAGAGTTTATGAAGGTCATGATGCACCGGCCAAGTTTCTGGTATTTTGACTTGGCTTGGTGTGTGTGTGAGTGTGTGAGTGTGTGTGTGAGTGTGTGAGTGTGTGTGAGTGTGCACATTCTAAAGTAGAAACCTTTGTAAACCATGAAATGAAAGCATGTTTTTTTGTATTAATGTGTCTCTTTGGTGGTGTGATGGTGATGGAGTTCTTGTTGGTGGTGTGATGGTGATGGAGTTCTTGTTGGTGGTGTGATGGTGATGGAGTTCTTGTCGGTGGTGTGATGGTGATGGAGTTCTTGTCGGTGGTGTGATGGTGATGGAGTTCTTGTTGGTGGTGTGATGGTGATGGAGTTCTTGTTGGTGGTGTGATGGTGATGGAGTTCTTGTCGGTGGTGTGATGGTGATGGAGTTCTTGTTGGTGGTGTGATGGTGATGGAGTTCTTGTTGGTGGTGTGATGGTGATGGAGTTCTTGTCGGTGGTGTGATGGTGATGGAGTTCTTGTCGGTGGTGTGATGGTGATGGAGTTCTTGTCGGTGGTGTGATGGTGATGGAGTTCTTGTTGGTGGTGTGATGGTGATGGAGTTCTTGTTGGTGGTGTGATGGTGATGGAGTTCTTGTTGGTGGTGTGATGGTGATGGAGTTCTTGTTGGTGATGCTGAGGCTGATCTGTATCCGGTTCTTGACCTTTAATGAAAGAAGTTCAGATCGTCACTCTGGCACCTGCCCCCCCCCCAATCCGGAACCAACAACCCCGTCACTGTTTCCACCTGCGTGTTATAAACCGCCACCGATGCCAGCTTTCCTTTCCTTACTATTTCCATCCCTTTCCTTTCTTTTCTTTTACTTTCTTTTCTTTTTCTTTTTCTTTCCTTTACTTTTACTTTCTTTTCTTTTTCTTTTTCTTTTCTTTCCTTTCCTTTTCTGTTTCTTTACTTTACTTTTCTTTTACTTTCTTTTCTTTTCCTTTCCTTTTCTTTTTCTTTTTCTTTCCTTTTCTTTTACTTTCTTTTCTTTTCCTTTCCTTTTCTTTTTCTTTTTCTTTCCTTTTCTTTTACTTTCTTTTCTTTTTCTTTTTCTTTTTCTTTCCTTTTCTTTTACTTTCTTTTCTTTTTCTTTCCTTTACTTTTTCATTTCTTTTTCTTTTCTTTGTCTTTTCTCTTTCTTTCTTTTTCTTTTTCTTCTCTTTTTCTTCTCTTTTTCTTTTTCTTTTTCTTTCCTTTCTTTTCTTTTTCTTTCCTTATAGAACCTTTGACAAAAGGAACACGGTGCGAACCCGGGGGGGGGGGGGGGGGGGAGCGCGAATCTGGTTAATGTTCATGGAGAGAGCAGAAAGGAACGGAGAGTATGATTCTGAATAAATATGAGGAGCTGGATGGAGGAGCAGGACGGGCCTCCCGCCTCGGAGCGGAACATCAGAGAGCCGCAAGCTCGGAACCGTCAGCGCTGATGAGGAGGAACCACACGGCGCCTCATCCACCTGCTGAGCGCGGCTTCAGATCGTGTCATTTCCTGTAACTGACCATCAGCGAGAGCGAGCGAGCGAGA
The DNA here is from genome assembly GCA_019802505.1 of Corydoras sp. C115. Classification (NCBI taxonomy): domain Eukaryota; kingdom Metazoa; phylum Chordata; class Actinopteri; order Siluriformes; family Callichthyidae; genus Corydoras; species Corydoras sp. C115. The sequence continues at coordinate 13,281 of JAFMOC010000907.1, read as the reverse complement.
GAGAGAGAGAGAGAGAGAGAGAGAGAGAGGGAGGCAGACCTGATGGATGTGGGAAACCTCCAGCAGTCATTCTCTATAAAAGGAGAGACGGCGAGCAGCAGAGTAAACAGTCTCTCAGTGTTTGAAGCTGTAAACTACCTCCTTATATAGAGCTCCTCCTACCTGTGGGGCACAAACATCTGCCCTCACCCTCCTCAGACCCGCCACTCTGCTCCTCTCTGCTCCTCTCTGCTCCTCTGAGTTAACGACGCCGTGACGCCGCGGTGGGTTTGTTTAACATATAGAACCTCACTATGTGTCCTCTCTCTATAATGTCCATTTTTCTCCAGCGGCGTGAGAACCGGGGCGTCGCCGGGTGTTCCCGCCGCTGACCCGCCGATCGGACCCCCGGTCTCAGTGTCGTAGCATTCTGTGGTCGCAATGCAAAACAAACCCGACGCAGACATGTCCAGACATGCGGGGTTCCAGTTCAGGCTTTCATGGAACACCGATTATTTTCCCGATCGATCGTCGGTTACAGGTCTGCCGGGGCGCGCCGCTGTTTGTAGCTGGCTCCTCTCCGGAGTCCGTTCTCCGTCGTCGCAGCGGGCCGTGTTCTCACTCTGTCTGTGCTATTTCTGTGATTGTTATATAAAGAATGTTTGGAAAGCGCCGGGCCGGTTCAGTTCACGCACCCCTCTGATCTCCTCTGATATCGTTCTCACCGGATTATTTTTATCTCTGGGAGGGGTCGGGGCCGGGGCCGGGGTCGGGGTCGGGGTCGGGGCCGGGGCTGGAGACTCTGCTCGCTGGCCCGATTGGCTCGGATGCTGATTGGATAATGATCGAGGTCATTATGGTGAAATTAAAACGCAGGAATGCAGCTGTTTGCCTAAAACCACATCCTGTTAAAACACACACACACACACACACACACACACACACTCTCTCTCTCTCACTCTCTCTCTCTCACACACACACACACACACACACACACACACACACACACTTCTTCCATGCATTAGAGACAGGAGTCGGCTTTAACAGCCATGCGGTTCTCCTCCAGTTTGGTCAGTAACATTCTCAGGACCACGCCCGGTTCTTCATTCATTCATTATCTCCCGCTTTATCCTCTATTAGGGTCGCGGGGGGGGTTCCCCATGCCCATCCAGTGGAGAACGTCTCGGGCGCTGGGCAGATACACCCAGGACAGGGCGCCAATCCATTGCTGGACACACACTCACTCACACAGACACACTCTATATGGGGCAATTTAGAGAACTCAATTGACTTGATCCATGTTTTTTGGACTGTGGGAGGAAACCGGAGAACCCGGAGGAAACCCACGCGGACACGGGGAGGACATGGAAACTCCACCCAGACGGGGATTCGAACCGGGAATCGTGAGGCGAACGTGCTCGCCCGGTTCTTAAATTGTAAAATATCTCGTGCCATGTTGTGGTCCGTGTTTCGATTCGTTAGTCTAATGACCAGAACCCCCCCCCCCCCCCCCCCCCCCCCGCCACGGAACAGTCGCAACACACACTAACACACCACCACCACATCAGAGTCATTACAGCACCGAGAATCATCCACCACCCAAATTATACCTGCTCCGTGGGTGGTCCCGCTTCATCCAGCCGTTTCTCCAGCTGCCGGACGGTGATGTCATCGTCATGGGGAGCTTCCTGCCGGCTGATTGGAGGGTTTGGGTTTGACTCATTAATTTGCTTCGTTAGTTCGTTCCGTACCGCTGTGTGGGAACACGCTCAGGGGGGGGACACGGGGACGGGGACGAGGAATTCTCCACTTCCTGTGAACTCATTAGTCCGTCTGCGCGTCCGGAGCCACTTAAGACTTCCAGCTAACGTAAAGCCACCGAGCGTCCGGCTGCCGGACAAACGCGCTCGCTGGCTCCCCCTCTGTTATTTATGAGCGCGGTACCGAAGGGAGGATTAGATTAGTGCTTTTTCGCCGACTCGCCGCGAGAACATTTATCATTCTGTCGGGGTGCGTTCGTCTCGCCGCACGTCAGATGTCCTGGTAATGAGTGTGTGTGTGTGTGTGTGTGTGTGTGTGTGTGTGTGTGTGTGTGTGTGTCTAAGTGTCCGTCGGTCTGTATGAACAGAGTGGTGTTTCATATAGATCCTGTTCTGAGTGAGTGCTCCGGGTTCTCAGTGAGAGCTCTGAGAGGTGAGTGCAGGGGGTCAGATCGGATCTCGTTTGTCTTCTGTCCTCATGGGAAGCCAACCTTAAGTGCAGCGGGGGGTGGGGGGGTGTGGGGGGAGGGTTGTTTCCGGTCTGTTTGCTTGTCTGCCTCAATGCCGCCTGTCGGGATCTGATCTGAGTCTGATTCATTCTGTCCACCTGCGGTCTTCCTCACCTGCGGTCTTCCTCTCACCCACCGTCTTCCTCACCTGCCGTCTTCCTCTCACCTGCCGTCTTCCTCACCTGCCGTCTTCCTCACCTGCGGTCTTCCTCTCACCCACCGTCTTCCTCACCTGCCGTCTTCCTCACCTGCGGTCTTCCTCTCACCCACCGTCTTCCTCACCTGCCGTCTTCCTCACCTGCCGTCTTCCTCACCTGCCGTCTTCCTCACCTGCCGTCTTCCTCACCTGCGGTCTTCCTCACCTGCGGTCTTCCTCACCTGCGGTCTTCCTCACCTGCGGTCTTCCTCACCTGTGGTCTTCCTCACCTGCGGTCTTCCTCACCTGCCGTCTTCCTCACCTGCGGTCTTCCTCACCTGCGGTCTTCCTCTCACCTGCGGTCTTCCTCTCACCTGCGGTCTTCCTCTCACCTGTGGTCTTCCTCACCTGCGGTCTTCCTCTCACCTGCCGTCTTCCTCTCACCTGCGTTCTTCCTCTCACCTGCGGTCTTCCTCACCTGCCGTCTTCCTCTCACCTGCGGTCTCCCTCACCTGCCGTCTCCCTCACCTGCCGTCTCCCTCACCTGCCGTCTCCCTCACCTGCCGTCTTCCTCACCTGCCGTCTCCCTCACCTGCCGTCTTCCTCACCTGCGGTCTTCCTCACCTGCCGCCTTCCTCTCACCTGCCGTCTCCCTCACCTGCCGTCTTCCTCACCTGCCGTCTTCCTCACCCGCCGTCTTCGCATCTTTGAACAATTTGCCAAGAAGCACGTCTTCGGCACGTCTCTTGGTTCTCCGGTTTTATCAGAACCATCCGTGCATAGTTCTCTTTCCTGTTGCAGCAGCACATAGCCCTCATCCGGGGCAGAATTGTAAGCGTGTCCGCCCTCTGGGGCAGATGTAATCTTCAGCTGCGTTCACATTGCCACGCAGATCTG
>JAFMOC010000907.1:0-5000 GCA_019802505.1 Corydoras sp. C115 | reverse complement strand
CCCCCTGATGTGGAGAGTGACTCGGCATCACGGTCACGTATCGATTTCCAGGAACAGATGGGGATTTTGTGGAAGCTCGGTGGAATTTCCCTGCATTCCCGCCGCGGAGGGTCATCCCCCCCCCCCCCCCCCCCCGCTACCCCCCACCCCCCCCTTCACGACTAATCCCCGCGTTCGCACCGCGTTTAAATCAAACCCGAGGTAATGAGGAACCGGCGTCTTTGTTAAATCAGATCACAGGACCGCGAGTCGCCCCCCGAATCCCTCTCTTTGCTTTGTAGTGGAGAGCGGAGGTGCGGAACGCGGAACGCGGGGTTGTTAAGGGAACCGATGATGCGCTTGCAGGTATTTGGCTTTGATCTTAGGTGCGTGTATCTGGTGCTAATCCGTGCTTCGGATTACTCAGCCTTCAGGTTTATGATCTCAGATTAAACCGATCGCTGGGATTAGGGCTCTTTAGCACGGTCGAGGTCCCTCCTGGTTCCACCATCGGGCCCTGCGGGTTCTGTGGATGATGCCGCAGCCTTTTCCGTGCAGCCCTTTGATCTTTACGACGCTCGGCTCCTTCCTCTCACCCGGGCGCCGGGCCGATCTGCTGTCGGCTCCGATTCTCATTTAGAGGGCTCTACGCAGCATCCCGCATATTATGGGATGTAAATGAGCGTGGAGTTTTGCTTTCAGAACCAGTTGGTGTCGCATCAATCGACCGGCGCAATCAAACTGCCATGTCAGCGTGTTATTACGTCTGCCTCCCGGTGTTGGGGGTTCAGGTTCGAATCCTGATCTCTCGGCAGTTTGCATGTTCTCCCCGCGTGCGTGTGGGTTTCTCAGGGTTCTCCCGTTTCCTTCCACGGTCCAAAAACATGGATCCAAGGGGAACTGGCTGCTCTAAATTGCTCCTATATGATATTTATGGGCGGCTTAGTGGCATGTTCTCTCAGTTGGCATGTTCTCCTCTCAGCGCTGGGGATTCCCGGTTCGAATCCCCATCTGGGTGGAGTTTCCATGTTCTCCCCGCGTCCGCGTGGGTTTCCTCCAAGGTTCTCCGGTTTCCTCCCACAGTCCAAAAACATGGATCAAGTCAATTGAGTTCTCCAAATTGCCCCATATAGAGTGTGCTTGTTTGAGTGAGGGTGTCCCCAGCGATGGATTGGCGCCCTGTCCTGGGTGAATCTGCCCAGCGCCCGAAACGTTCTCCCCTGGATGGGCATGGGAAACCCCCCCCCGTCCTCAGATATTCGTTTAACGTAAACACAGCTGGCTGAAGTCGAGCTGCGGGACTCGCGTGCATCGCGGCACCGTGACGGACAGTCGGCCCTCGTTCTGTCAGCCGGTGAACGACGTGCCGCGTGGCCGCGAACGTTTGCCCGGATGACGAGCCGGAACGTTTTCGGCTCAGGCCGGTCTGATGTCCGTGCTAATCCCATTCCGCCGGAGCCTTTTGTGCCGGGAGGAGATCTCACCCTCTGCCGCTGGAAGAGCTGCTTATCTCAGCGCAGCACACGCAGCGCTCTGCCTCTTTCGTTTTCGCGCTCTGTGTTTATCTCCCGTTTTTTAATTCTCACCGCCTCGGTTCCGTTTACCCAGCTGCACCATCTCCCTGTGAGTCTGCAACCCGAGCACTGCAGGTTTTTAACAGGAAGATCTGACGTTAAGTACGGTGGAGGACGGTAATGATCGGGTGGTGAAGCTACCCAACTATATAACCACACTATATACTGGACTATATACCAAAACTATATACCAGACTATATACCAGACTATATACCAAAACTATATACCAGACTATATACCAAAACTATATCTAACTATATACCAGACTATATACCAAAACTATATACCACACTATATACCAAAACTATATCTAACTATATACCAGACTATATACCAAAACTATATACCAGACTATATACCAAAACTATATACCAGACTATATACCAAAACTATATACCAGACTATATACCAAAACTATATACCAAACTATATACCAGACTATATACCAAAACTATATACCAGACTATATACCAAAACTACATACCAGACTATATACCAAAACTATTTACCAGACTATATACCAAAACTATATACCAAAACTATATACCCAGACTATATACCAAAACTACATACCAGACTATATACCAAACTATATACTCAGCTATATACCAAAACTATATACCAGACTATATACCAAAACTATATTCCAAAACTATATACCAGACTATATACCAAACTATATACTCAGCTATATACCAAAACTACATACCAGACTATATACCAAAACTATATACCAAAACTATATACCAGACTATATACCAAAACTATATACTCATCTATATACCAAAACTATATACCAAAACTATTTACCAGACTATATACCAAAACTATATACTCATCTATATACCAAAACTATATACCAAAACTATATACCAGACTATATACCAAAACTTTATACCAGACTATATACCCAACTATGTACCAAAACTATATATTCAACTATATACCAGACTATATACCAGTGGACTGATGCTGCTGATACCATGATGCTTAATCTTAACATGCATGAGATGTGTGATGTCATAACCTGCTTATACTGGGTATATTATAGATATGGGGGTAATTTGTTGCACAGGGCTCAGGCCCCTGCTTAAGGGCCCACATTTTGGTAGACTTGGAGTGTGAGCCACGAGCTGCCCGTTCTAATATAAGAGAACACAGCGGTGCGTTTGAGTCGTGAACATGGGTGCTGTGATGTGGAAGCTTCTGCTTCGTCGTGTCTGCGTATGTTCTGTAATTACCAGGACGGAGGGAGCTGCGAGTCTGAAGGGATTTAGGCAAAGGAGCACAGTGGAGGTGTGTGTGTGTGTGTGTGTGTGTGTGTGTGTGTGTCGGGCTCATTAGGCTTCCTGCTGACGTTCTGCCGCTGTATTCTTTGAGCTCGAGTATTAACCGTGTTACTATCGACATTAGTCTCTGCTCGGACCCCGGGGGGAGGGGGGGGGGGACTGAGATCCCACTGACGATTGAATTACAAATGAAACGCGATCTGTAAGCTCATGTTCTCGCAGAACAAAAATAATATGTTTCACAAATTACAGAACCAGGCAGACCTCCTTCTGCTCGCTTCTGATTTCTGTTTGTTTGCCTGTAAAAAAAAAAAAAAAAAGCCTCATGTTTGGCTGTCAATGTATTATAGATTCACGGGGGGGGGGTTCCTCAGGTCAACCCCTGATGACCTGAGGAACCTCAGGAACCTTTTTAATGTACTGATTATAAAAACAGTGATCTGTCTACTTTGGGGACAAACAACCTTCATCATCCAAAAAAAAAGTCTTTTTTTAAGCCTAAAGGAAAATGCAGTACAAAGTCGATGGGCAAAAGTTTTGGGACGTGCCTCTTTAGCATTGAGTTCAGGAACTTCATGCAGTCCAGTTCCCACAGGTGTAAACCCCACGGGTGAGAACCTTTAGGGAAGTTCCTTATCTTCTCCAGCATGACTGAGTAATAACCTTTACTTTGTGAATATTTCTCACGTCGTGCTTGTGTTTCGGTGTTTCGCTCCCCTGTGATAAAGTAGCTAGTGTGTGTGTGTGTGTGTGTGTGTGTGTGTGTGTGTGTGTGAGTCACACCGCATGTTTCGTGTGTCTTCTCCCATATCATAGGGTGAGACAGCTGGAGCTGGCAGGCTGTGGCAGAATGACAGGGCAGGAGTGTGTGTGTGTGTGTGTGTGTGTGTGTGTGTGTGTGTGTGTGTGTGTGTGCGTGCGACCTGCTGCTCCACCGGCTCTCTGTAATTAGATGATGCGAGGTTGTGTATCCTGCCACGCTCGGGTTTACCGTGTTGAACACGGACTGAATGAGAGACTCTGTGTTGCTCACGCCGTCTCTCTGCAGACGCCGCTGTACGTCCTCACCGCGGACGCGCTTACACGCCCAAAAGTCTTTACCCGTCTGTTCGGCGGGGGCGGGGGGCTGTGGGGGGGGGGGGGGGGGGGTTCGGATCACGTTTCAGTCCCAACACACGCTCAACACGCGCTTTACATCGGGGGCTGTGTGCAGAGACGAGGAGAAACAAAGGAAATAAAGACCGGGAGAGAGACAGGAAGACTGACAGAGAGAGAGAGACGGGAAGACTGACAGAGAAAGAGAGAGACGGGAAGACTGACAGGGGGAGAGAGAGACGGGAAGACTGACAGGGGGAGAGAGAGAGAGAGAGATGGGAAGACTGACAGGGGGAGAGAGACGGGAAGACTGACAGGGGGAGAGAGAGACGGGAAGACTGAGAGAGAGAGAGAGATGGGAAGACTGACCGAAAGAGAGAGAGACGGGAAGACGGACAGAGAGAGAGAGAGAGACGGGAAGACTGACAGGGAGAGAGAGAGAGAGAGAGAGACTGGAGAAGAGAGACTGACTGAAAGAGAGAGAGAGACGGGAAGACTTGACAAGATAGAGAGGAGCGAGATGGAAGAGGACAGAGAGAGAGAGAGAGACGGGCAGACTGACAGGGAGAGAGGAGACGAGAGACGGGAAGAGACTGACTGAAACTGACCGAGAGAGATCATGACGGGAAGACGGACAGAGAGAGAGAGAGAGACGGGAAGACTGACAGGGGAGAGAGAGAGAGAGACGGGAAGACTGACAGAGAGAGAGAGAGACGGGAAGACTGACAGAGAGAGAGAGAGAGATGGGAAGACTGACCGAAAGAGAGAGAGACGGGAAGACGGACAGAGAGAGAGAGAGAGACGGGAAGACTGACAGAGAGAGAGAGAGAGATGGGAAGACTGACCGAAAGAGAGAGAGACGGGAAGACGGACAGAGAGAGAGAGAGAGAGACGGGAAGACTGACAGGGAGAGAGAGAGAGAGACGGGAAGACTGACTGAAAGAGAGAGAGACGGGAAGACTGACAGAGAGAAAGAGAGACGGGAAGACTGAGAGAGAGAGAGAGAGACGGGAAGACTGACAGAGAGAGAGAGAGAGAAGGGAAAACGAAAAGAAAGAAAAG
>JAFMOC010000906.1:0-133335 GCA_019802505.1 Corydoras sp. C115 | reverse complement strand
GCCTCTCAGCCCCTTTTAAAAAAACCCCAAAAAAGCAGTAACTTAAAAATTTCAAAAGATAAAAAAAATATTTTATTTTTTTTCACTGTTATCCTAAACAAGGCCCTGGGGTGTGGATCCTACCCCATTTTTCGAATGTTTGGAATGTGCTGGTGAAAATTTTGTACAGTGGTTCAAATACCCCATTATTAAAACAAGATCTTGGATACAATAATGCAACTCTGATGTTGTGACAGTGCAGCAGCTTGTGTAGATGATGCAACACTCGAATGTGCAGCATAATCAAAGCTTTAGGTGGTGCAACCAAATATTATTGTGTGACCATTTTTTTAACCATGTAGTCAATTTATAATATATTACCCCATATTGGTAACATTGGTGGATTTGGGAATGAAATACGCAACAATCAAAATAATAAAAAAACAACACTCTAACCGGCGGCACGGTGGCTTAGTGGTTAGCACGTTCGCCTCTCAGCACTAGGGATTCCCGGTTCGAATCCCCATCTGGGTGGAACATGTTCTCCCCGTGTCCGCGTGGGTTTTCTCTGGGTTCTCCGGTTTCCTCCCACAGTCCAAAAACATGGATCAAGTCAATTGAATTTTCAAAATTGCCCCATATTGAGTGTGTCTGTGTGAGTGAGTGTGTGCCCAGTGATGGATTGGCGCCCTGTCCTGGGTCTATCTGCCCAGCGCCTGAGATGTTCTCCCCTGGATGGGCATGGAGAACCCCACCGGGACCCTAATAGAGGATAAAGCGGGAGATAATGAATGAATGAACACTCTAACCACTGAGCTGGCACTCTTTGTTCGTCATACTGCCTTTTTTACTGAATCATCATTATAATTCCCACATTGTTCTATAGGTTTTACATGAAGACAGAGCTCGTATAATATCATGTACATTTATTGACTCACTAATAAGAACGATTCCACCATTAGGCCTTCCTCAGTGTGTTCACATGGGTCAATAAATAGAATTGATATTATGAGCGCTGGACGATTTTCTTTTTACTTGTACATTTGTGTCTACATATTCAGTACATAAAAGTTTCGGTGGGTAGTCTGTTTTTTTATGCTGAATATGTAGTTTTTTTTTTTTTTTTTTTTTTTTTAATCCCTAAATTGCATTTGTTCCAACTTTGTTTGGAATGTGTTGTAGAACTAAAATACAGAAATAATGTAAATAAGCAAATCAAATGAAGTTGGCCAGACAAAACATGAAATATCTTTGGTTCATACTCTGTAATAAAATAGAAGTCAAAGTAAATCACATTTTTACTAGCATTTTTCATATTGTCCCAGGTTTTTTTTAAGAGTTTCTAATTAATGGCATGTTGTACAATATATGGGATTTTTTGTGAACTGTATGTTGTCTTGATTTAGAGAAACAATGTTACAGAAAAATTACTTTAAACTTATATGGTTATTTATATTTATTCCAATTAAAATAATTTTTGCTCTACAACAAAACATATTAGCACAGGAGTATTAGAAAGCAGCAGCCACATCTGGAAAGAAGCAAGCACTTAGACATTTTAAATTGCTTTGAGGAAGATGTAAGTCCAGCGTCTTCCAAGAGAAATTATTAATTCTACAGTTCATCTTACTGTAGACATGATTGTAATGAGTTTGAGAGTGTGACACCAGGAACAGGCGAGTGGTGCAAACTAAAAGGCCTTATTTCACCAACAAAATGTTTTTTTTTTAACAGACATCAGGATCATAATCTGGGCTACAGTATCGATGTTATAAACAGAGCACAGGTAAATCTCCCTCTGTAGGGTTCAAGCTCTCTCTCCCCTCGGTCTGCTTCCGACCTCTTTTACTGTCAACAAGAGGAGAGATAATTAGCGACATTCATCCCAAGCAAGTGTTACCATTTACATTTATCTGTGTACATTCATCTGTGTCTTAAGCTCATCTTTCTTCTGCAGACTCTGCCAATCACACCCTCATACCACAATTATGTATCTTATAAAACACACATTAGAAATAGAGGTCTGCAGCTTCGCTTACTCTGCCATACTCCATATCTGAATGTGTTATGTAAAAGTAAAATTTATTTTTTCTCTCATCTAAAACTGTGGTTGCATATGTGCATCATAACAGATGTGTGATTACAATCCCTGATAGACCCATAAGATAGTTGGATGAAGGATGCCCTTTATCCGTCTATTTTGGAGGGGGTTCCTCAAAAGGTCTTATTTTGAATTACTGATCTAGAATGCTAACGAACATATATGTTGGACTATAAATATTGTATTTGCAGATAAAAGCATGAAATCAGTTTTTTTTCTAGTTTTAAAGACTCACAGTAAGAGAATTGATGTGGCTATAAAAGAAAAACAGGACAGCCTTCAAATAGACTATGAAGATGTTCTGAAGCACGTGTGGAGATTTTCAATGTGGCAGAATTGGAGTTCACCTCAGATATGTGCCCTGCATCTTTGCCCTGCTTATGGATAACATCTGTGTTGTGAATCTGGTATTTCCACATGCTATAAACTCTTCCTTTGGACTTCTACAGTGAGTGGTGATGAATGTTAAACCACACCAAGACTCTGTATGAATACATGAATTAGGAAACAGACTTCTAAGGTAAAACCTTAGATCTTATGGCTGCCTGGTAGTCACTAGCTTTTAGTATTTTATAAGCAAACATTGACAACATTGTTTTACCTTCACATTCATAAGACAAATTACCGTTTCTGTGGAGAATAAATTTTTTACTATGGAGAAATAAAATGTTGAAATCAGCACGTTCATAAAAGAAAAAAAATAATTTTCTGCCTACAGGAATACATTTTACAGCGTGAACATGAGCATAACCACAGAGGAGAAGAAAACTATTTCTACATACACTGTCGATGGAATGTCTAGTGGGCCCTATGGTGTTCGAACAGAAGAAAAGCCACATCCCTGCTGTCAGGATGAAAAGTCTTACACTTCACAGTTGCAACTTGACCAACAGCAGCCCACTTACACAGAAGAAAAAACATTCATGTGCTCACAATGTGGAAAAAGTTTTAATTATAAGCGTGGTCTTAAACGGCATCAGCGTATTCACACAGAAGAAAAACCATATTCCTGCTCACAATGTGGAAAGAGTTTTACTCATCATGGTACTCTTATGCAACATCTGCGCATTCACACAGGAGAAAAACCATATTCCTGCTCACAATGTGGAAAAAGATTTCGTAATCTGTGTAATATTAAAGATCATCTACGCATTCACACAGGAGAAAAACCGTTTTCCTGCTCACAGTGTGGAAAGAGTTTTACTCAGCAGAGTCATTTTATAGATCATCAGCGTATTCACACAGGAGAGAAACCATATTCCTGCTCAAATTGCGGTAAGAGTTTTACTCGGAAGAGTAGTCTTACAAAGCATCAGCGTATTCACACTGGAGCAAAACCATATTTCTGCTCAAATTGTGGTAAAAGTTTTACTCAGCAGAGTTATCTTATAGAGCATCAGCGTATTCACACAGGAGAGAAACCATATTCCTGCTCAGAGTGTGGAAAAGGTTTTACTCAGCAGAGTCATTTTATACGTCATCAGCATATTCACACAGGAGAGAAACCATATTCCTGCTCAAATTGCGGTAAGAGTTTTACTCGGAAGAGTAGTCTTATAAAGCATCAGCTTATTCACACAGGAGAGAAACCATATTCCTGCTCAGAGTGTGGAAAAGGTTTTTCCCGAATACCTAATTTGAAACGACACCAGCACACTCACAGTAGAGGAAGAACTTCTTCCAGCTCACAGTAGCCAGGTTTTTATCCAAATATTTTGCAAACATTGTGAGTATACAAATCTTTGGTCAGAAATTATATAAAAAAAAATGGATGACATCCTATTTACTAAATTATCTATAAACAGTGTTTTTTTTTATTTTACATTTATATTTTAATTTCATGTAATTTACCTTCATTATAATGATGATGTTTTTAGATGATTTTTTTTTCCACTGAGAAAACAGGAAGTTGTTATTGTGGATCTGATTTAATGACGGACCTTTTGTAATTGAGGATCTGCACATGTGAAATCATTACAGTTCTATGGGAGGTCAGGCTTTAGTCCTTTATTTAGATTTGAATGATTAATAGATCAGTGACCTTGAGTTTAGATAAGGTTTCAATTATACATAAAGTTTAAATGAATCTTTTTAGTTTTAGTCTCAATCATGTTTACATTTCCTCTTTATTACATTATACATTATGTCAGTTCTTATATTTTAATGGAACCAATACAAATGTGTTTTGTTTCTATTTGTAACCATTTATTATGTATTATATATTGTATAATCTAAAGTCACAACCTGATCATTAAAACTGATTCCTCATCTGTGATCAATAAACATAAAATTTTGGATTAAACTGTGTCTCTTTTAAACTTAGTTCTTTTCCTGAAAGTAAATATGTCCTTCCACATTTTTAGTGTTACAAACAGAATTGTATACATACATCAGCATATTCACACAGGAGAAAAACCCTTTTCCTGCTCACATTGTGGAAAAGGTTTTACTGAACAGAGTCATCTTATAGTGCATCAGCGTATTCACACAGGAGAAAAAACATATTTCTGCTCACAGTGTGGCAAGGGTTTTACTGATCAGAGCAATCTTAAACTGCATCAGTGTATTCACACAGGAGAAAAACCCTATTCCTGCTCACAGTGTGGAAAGATTTGAAACGACACCAGCGCATTCACACAGGAGGAAAAATTTCTTCCAGCTCTTAGTAGCCAGAGTTTTGTTCAAAATATTTTGCACACATTGTGAGTATACACATTTTTGGCTGAAAATATACTACTATTAAATAAACAAGCATAAGATGAGAAAGGTCTACATAACGATCTCCACAATACATCTAGAAATGCAGATGGTCTAAGCAACTCTGGACATGATGTTTCCAATAACTGCTCAACATTACAAAGTGAAAAGATCACCACATTTTAAGTGTTATAAAAACACATTAACGCTTTTTGAACATTCACAACTTTCAGGATGTAGTGGCAAGAAAACAAATTGATGACATCCCATTTACTAAATTATCAAAAGAGGTTTTTTTTTACTGATTTACAAATATTTATATTTTCATTTTATTTACCTCTTTTATTCTCTAAACTTTAGGATAATTTATAAAGGACTTTGTTTAAACCAGCTGCTGTTTCAAGAGCTATAAAAACATAAAAAGGGCTGTAGACTCATTCATTCTTTTTTTTAGATTCTTTTTAATTAATTAGATTTTTTTTAAATAAATTCAGAAGTCCTGGCATTTCTTTTCATTTACTGAGAAAACATTATATTATTCAGATTTAGATTAGAATGAGTAATAGTTCAGTGACTTTTAGTTCAGATAAGGTTTCAAATAGAAATAAAGTTTAAATCCATCTTTTTAGTTTTAGTCTTAAACATGTTTTATTTTGTTTCTATTTGTAACCATTTATTACAACCATTGTACAGTTGTGTTCAAAATAATAGCAGTGTGTTTAAAAACATGAGTTAAGCACAAAATCTTTATAGTAGTTTTTATGTCCATGCATTGGGAACATTGCATACTGTTTTCCAAATCAAAACATGAAGAGAAATGTATATAATTCATGACTAGAGAAAATAATAAAAAATGACCATTGGGCTGTTCAAAAAAAATAGCAGTGTCTGCATTTGTCTTTACAAACTCAAAATCTGTACTCCTTTTTTATGATTTAGCATTCCTGTGATTCACTAACCTTAATATTTAGTTAAATAACCACAGTTTTTTAGAACTGCTTCACATCTGTGTTGCATAGAGTCAACCAACCTCTGGCACCTTTCAGCCCAGGATGCTTTGACTATATCCCACAATTCATTTGCATTTCTTGGTATTGCCTCAGAAACGGCATCTTTGATGTCACCCCACAAGTTTTCTATCGGATTTAGGTCCGGGGATTGGGCTGGCCACTCCATAACCTCAATTTTGTTGGACTGGAAACAAGATTGTGCTCGTTTACTGGTCGTTATCTTGTTGAAACACCTATTTCAAAGGCAGTTCCTCTTCAGGCAAAGGAAGGCAACATGACCTGTTCAAGTATTCTGATATATGCAAACTGGTCCATGATGCCTGGTATGCAGTAAATAGACCCAGTACCATAGTAAGAGAAACATGCCCATATCATGATGCTTGCAATACCATGCTTCACTGTCTTCAGAGTGTACAGTGGCTTGAATTCAGAGTCTAGGGCCCTACAATTTTCAATACAAAAGAACAATTTTACTTTCATTAGTCCACAATATGTTTCTCCATTTTTCTTTGGGCCAGTTGATGTGTTCTTTTGCAAATTGTATCCGCTTCACTACATGTCTTTTTTTTTTTTTTTTTTTTTTTTTTTTTTTACAATTGATCTTTGCGGGGACTTCTTGCTAATAGATTAACTTCACACAGGTGTCTCCAAACTGTGAAAGTACTTACAGGTAACTTGAGACAGTCTTTGATTATCCTGGAGCTGATTATTGGCTGAGCCTTTGCCATTCTGGCTATTATTCGATCCATTCGAATTGTAGTTTTGCATTTTCTTCCACGTCTCTCTGGTTTTGCTCTCCATTTTAAAGCATTGGAGATCATTTTGGCTGAACAGCCTATTATTGTCTGTACTTCTTTATAAGTTTTACCCTCTCCAATCAATTTTTTAATCAAAGTTCGCTGCTCTTCTGAACAATGTCTCGAACAACCTATATTTCTGAGGCTTTCAAGGAGAAATGTATGTACAGCACGACCTGGCTTTACCCTTAAATAAGGGCCACCTGATTCACACCTGTTTCCTCACAGAATTACTGTCCTTACTAATTGAACTCCACACTGCTATTATTTTGAATACACCCCTTTCAATTAATTATTCAAATACAATAATAATAATATTGATTCAAATCAATAGCATGTATTTCACGAATGCTGAGACTGTTGGCTTTCTAAGAATCTACTGCACCAACTGGCAAATTGTTTGTCATGTGGTAATTTAATTTATACCAAAAACAGTGATTAATCTGGTTAGTCATATTGGACTGCTATTATTTTGAACACAACTGTATATATAAGATATACACATTTATATAAAAATATATATTTCTTTTATCTTTCTGTTTGTTTGTATCTCTCCGTGTGTATCTTGTATGCAGATATAAGATAAGGATTGACTGGTTAACTCTGTTTAATCCAAGAACATATTACAATTAGAATTGCTGCACAAACACAAAGAATCAAACCAATCCATTAGTTTTTATCTGATGAATCACTCTTCTGATTCTCTGATTGACTGGGAATCGATTCAGATGATTCAGACGATTCAAGACCATATTAAAATTAGAATTGCTTTGAAATAAGAGTAAAATAAATGAATCACACAACAATCAGTAAGGAACTGATTAAAATAAGCATAAATGCAAATAACTGTGAATTTGAGCATTAGTACTATTAATTCAATTATTTTATGTGGACAAGCTCTTCTTTATATCAGTCTATAACAATCAGATTCTGTTAGAGAGGATTGTGCCAGTGAATCAGATACAGCAGAGCTGCTGAGCCTTTTAAACACTTTAGTGACAATGAACTGAGAATAATCTATCTAAGTTTCCAATTACCATCATAATGTAAATGTGTCTTAATAGAGTGTACAGTAAAAAGAAAACAGTGTTTAAATAATCCAGCAGCACTGATGTGTTTTACAATAACGAGTGAATCAGGCACATCATAACATCAATGCCAAGACTCATCCACCACCAAAATAATGCATGCTCTGGGGTAGTCCTCGAGGTTTCTTTACAATTAAAGAGGGTAGAGTAGACTAATAAAGTTTGCACTTGTTTGGATAGATTACAGTTTGTTATTGAGCGTTAATGTGCATTTACATGGTTTGTGAAGCAGGTGAAATAGAGATGTGTGCAAGTATTGATAATACAACCCCATGTACAAAATAATTTGCATTTCATTGAGGGAAATAAGTATTTGATCCCCTAGTAAAACATCATTTAATACTTGGTGGCAAAACCCTTGTTGGCAAGCACAGCAGTCAGACGTTTCTTATAGTTTTTTATAAGGTTTGCACTAGGGCTGCAACTAACGATTATCTTGATAATCGATTAATCGGCCGATTATTTTTTCGATTAATCGATGAATCGGATAAATATAAAAAAAAAATTCTTGTCTTTGCATTTACATTTAATCATTTAAAAGATGCTTTTATCCAAAGCGACTTACAAATGAGAACATTACATGTCAGTAGTTATGAAGAAAACCAACTACACTGTACAATTATTAAGCAGGTCAATAAATGTCTGGTTTTATTTACAGTATGAGTTTAAGGCATCCAAGTAGCCCAAAGAGCAATTAAACACAAATCTCACACACACACTGACAATATGTAGCATAGTGTGAAAAAAAAATACTAAATTACACAAATTTGAGTCACTCTAATATGTTACCTAATTCTCCTTTAAATGCAACTAATTCAACCTCACTCCCATAGTGTGCAGTGTCTTCACTCATTTTATCAAATAATTAAAATGTGAAGCTTGATCATTAATTAGCACCTTTGTGTACAAGTTGTATGTACAGTATTTATAAAAGCATATTTAAACACTTATTAAGCTGTTTGGGGCGGGGGGGGGGGGGGGGGGTTCAGTAAAATTATTCTATAGTATAGTATTATATATAGTATGTTTAAGTGTTTAAACATACTATTATAGTGTGCTTAATTCCAAAAACTGTCTGTTCTGTAGCCTATTGGGAAATTTTTTTTTCAAATGAACTAATTAACAACCAGCTATTGAAAAAAATAAATTAACAAATTAGCCAATGAACAAAAAAAATACCTCTAGTGTGAAAAGTCGACCCGGTTTGAAAGCGCGTGCGGGGGGGGGGGCGCTTTTGTAAACAGACTTGCGCTCTAAACTTGCGCAAATCACCTCCAAATCCTTAAGGTTTATAGGCATGCATTTGGAAACGTGAAAATTCAGCTCTCTCCATAGATTTTCGATGGGATTGAGGTCAGGAGACTGGCTAGGCCATTCCATGACCTTGATATGCTTCTTATGGAGCCAGTCCTTTGTTTCCTTGGCTGTATGTTTTGGGTCGTTGTCGTGCTGAAAGACCCATCAATGACCCATTTTCAGTGCCCTGGCAGAGGCAAGGAGGTTGTCACCCAGGATTTTGCGATACATGGTCCCGTTCATCTTCCCGTCAATGCGGTGAAGTTGGCCTGTGCCCTTAGAAGAAAAACACCCCCAAAACATAATACTTCCACCACCATGCTTGACAGTGGGGATGGTATTCTTAGGGTCATATTCTGTATTTTTCTTCCTCCAAACACGTCGAGTTGAGTTAAGGCCAAAGAGCTCAATTTTGGTCTCATCTGACCACAGCACCTTCTCCCAGTCTCTCTCGGAGTCATTAATATGTTCATTGGCAAACTTGAGGCGGGTCTGGACGTGAGCCTCCTTGAGCAGAGGAACCTGTCGTGCACTGCATGATTTTAAACCATTGGGTCTCAGTGTATTACCAATGGTTTTTTTGGAGACTTTGGTCCCAGCCGCCTTGAGATCATTACTCAGCTCCTCCCGTGTAGTTCTTGGCTGATTTTTAACCTTTCCCATGATCAATGAGACTCCACAAGGTGATATCTTGCATGGAGCTCCAGGCCTGGGTCGATTGACAGTAATGTTGTACTTCTTTCACTTCCAAATAATTGCACCAACAGTTGTCACCTTCTCATCCAGGTTTTTACTTATGACTTTGTAGCCCATTCCAGCCTTGTGTAGGTCAACAATTTTGTCCCTGACATCTTTAGACGGCTCTTTACTCTTGCCCTTCGTGGAGATGTTGGAGTGTCACTGAGACTGTTGCCAGGTGGACTTTTATACAGATGATAATTTGGGACAGGTGTCTCTCATTCAGGTAATGACTTCACTGTGATTAGGGTGTGTCAGTGGTCTGTGGGAGCCAACATTAGTCATGGTTTTACTAGCGGATCAAATAATTATTTCCCTCAATAAAGTGCAAATTATTTTATATTTCTCATTTCATGTCATTTTCTCCATTTTTCTTTTGATATTCTATGTGGTACTGTTAAAATAAAACTGGCATAAAATTATGAGACGTTTCATTTGTTTTTTTGTATTAAAACTTTTAAAGTCAGTGGGGGATCAAATACTTATTTCCTATATATATATATATACAGTGAGTCCAAGAAGTATTTGTTTCCCTTGCTGATTTTCTTTGTTTGCCCACTAATAAAGACACTATCCTTCTGCACTTTTAATGGTAGATATATTCTAACATGGAGAGACAGAATATCAAGACAAAAATCCAGAATATAATTTTAAAGAATATATTTTAATTCATTTGTATTTCAATGAGGAAAATAAGTATTTGATCCCTCTTGCCAAACACACTCAATACTTAGTGGCAAAGCCTTTTGTTGACGTTTGACGTTTGTTGTAGTTAACTCTCCAGGCAGGCGTTGCAGATTTGCAACAGCTAAATTTTAATTACCTAATTACTACACATCCGTATTTCATGACCCTTTATTTACTCAGATGTAACACTGCAGGACTTCGTTGTGCATTAGCAACAAACTATTTCCCACTAGCTCATCAGATGGCAGTGTTTGTCTCACTTCCAAAATGTCTGCCTCCTTAGTGTCACTGACACACATTTTCTACTCATAAATTTCATGTAAGTATCACTACCAACCTTCATTAATTTGAAACCAATGCTGTACAAAATTAATCATGAATATATATAGATACAGTACATGTCAATTAGTAGATTTGATCTCCCCAGGGTTTTTTCCCAGGGACAGCTATATTTCAATGTTGCAGTTTTGCAGCATGTGGCCGGACAGGTACCAATGGATGCCACATGCTTTATTTGGTAGTTTGCCTATATTTTGAGCAACAGTTTATACTAGGGTTATTTTACTATCACACATATTTACTCATTACTTTGATGTGTCATTGAGGGTATATCCTATAGAAAATGAAATTATTTGGAGTGAAGTTACAAACTATCAGAGGCAGATTACAGAATACTCTCTTTGCAGGATTTGCAGTGCAGTTATGGCAGGCCGAAAAAGATTTTATTCAGTCAGGGAAGTCCTTGAGTTGGTTTGCATTCCTGATGGGGCTTTATCTGACACAGAATCCATTCCAGATGATACAATTGATGATCCAGATTTTGAGGAAACTCCTGATGCATACGAGTATGATGATGATGATGATGAGCCACTGGCAGCAATAGCAAGAGCTAATCCCAACCACCTTGATATTGAAATTCATAACAGACATGCAGACAGTGACACTGAGGTCCAAGAACCTCAGCCAGGCCCAGCTTCAGTCAACAAAGAGTTTTCTTGGAGGCAGAGGAAACCCCCAGATAAAAATATATACATATACAAATAAAATACAAATTCATATACAAAGAGATCAAAAGTTATCTCTAATTTTGTTTTACAATTGTAATTTTTTGTTTTTTACTAATGGAATTTCTTGCTTTCCCTTTTTTTGTTGTTATTTTGCCAGTTTAAAGCACTTTGTAGCATTGTTTTGAATAAAGTCAGCATTCATATCATATTCAGTCTTCAGTGTTAATTTAAAACTCCGGGCCAATGTTGCAAAACTGCAACATTACAGAATTCATTGCACATGAAGGTCTCCTTCAAAAAAAGGTCAGAATTGTATATTACTACCCCATATGATAATTTTCCCCAAATATCAGATTTTTCCTTTTACTAAAACTTAATTTGGGCCTGAGAGGGTTAACCACAAGTTTAGCACACACACCAGAGGAAATTTTGGCCCACTCTTCTTTGCAGATCCTCTCTAAATCATAAAGGTTGGTGGGCTGTCGCTTGGCAACTCTGACCTTCAGCTCCCTCCATAGATTTTCAATCGGATTGAGGTCTGGCGACTGGCTGGGCCACTCCATGACCTTAATGTGTTTTTTCTTGAGCCAATCCTTTGTTGCCTTTGCTGTATGTTTAGGGTCATTATCATGTTGGAAGACCCAACCACGGCCCATTTTCAGATCCCTGGCAGAGGGGAGGAGGTTGTCCCTCAGGATTGTGCGGTACATGGCTCCATCCATCTTCCCAGTGATGCGGTGTAGTAGCCCTGTACCCTTGGCAGAGAAACACCCCCAAAACATTATGTTTCCACCTCCATGCTTGACGGTGGGCACAGTGTTCTTGGGGTCATAGGCAGCATTTTTCTTCCTCCACACATGGCGGGTGGAGTTGAGGCCAAAAAGTTCAATTTTGGTCTCGTCTGACCACAAAACCTTCTCCCAATAACTTGGTTCATCTTTCAAATGATCATTGGCATACTTGAGGCGCGCCTTCACATGTGCTCTCTTCAGCAGGGGTACCTTTCGGGCACTGCAGGATGTGAATCCAGTGTTGCGCAAAGTGTTGCCAATTGTTTCCTTGCAAACTGTGGTCCCAGCTGCCTTCAGGTCATTTGCTAACTCCTGCCGAGTGGCTGCAGGACGATTTCTGACCGTTCTCAGCATCATTGCCATCCCACGAGGCAAAATCTTCTTTGGAGCGGCCGAGGTCTGTTGATTGTCATGTTATACTCTTTAAACTTTCTGATAATTGCACCAATAGTTGTTACTTTCACATCCAACACCTTACAAATCTTTTTGTAGCCCATTCCAGCTTTGTGAAGGTCAACAATTCTGACTCTGAGGTCCTGTGACAGCTCTTTGGTTTTACCCATGTTGGAGACTTGAAATCTGTGTGATCTGTCTGATTCTGTGGACAGGTGTTTTTCACACAAGTGATTAGTGAGAACAGGTGGCTTCAGGTCAGGTAACAAGTTGATTGGGAGTGTCTAACTGGTCTGTAAAAGCCAGAACTGCTAATGAACACTAAGGGATCAAATACTTATTTCACTCCATGAAATACAAATCAATTAATATATATTCCTTAGATTTATTTTCTGGATTTTCTTTTTAATATTCTGTCTCTCCATGTAAGAATACATCTACCATTAAAAGTATAGAATGATCATGTCTTTATTAGTGGGCCAACGAAGAAAAGCAGCAAGGGATCAAATACTTCTTGGACTCACTGTATATATATATATATATATATATATATATATATATATATATATATATATATATATATATATGTATGCAACACAATATATATTTAATAGGAATACATTTCCTAAATTCTAAAAATAATTTTTTCCTCTATACATATGGATCTTGTTTATTTTAGCAAGTTCGTGCAGTATGCTGTATTCAATGCCTTCTTTGTGGTTGCCTGTGTTGAAGCTTATATTATAACTTTTGTCATAATAATGGCCCAAATTCAAACTTGTTCAGCTGTGATAAAATGAATGGAAGGTCTACGTTCATTTGGAACATTTTGCACTTAAAATCATTAAATAAAGTAAATCAAACTTCACATTTAAACATACCAGAAGAACCCGGGACAGCCTTTATGGCTTAAAAAGCAGGACCAGCTTCCTGTAAGTAAACAACACTATACCCACTCAGTTCAACTCTGAATTCATTTAAAAACTGAAAGATGCTATCTAGACCATGATCTGTTGCATAAGATAATTATGTGCAATGAAAATTACATTTGAATGGAAAATGTTTTTATTTTTATTAAATAGTTTGTAAATAATTGTTAAAACAAACCATAAAAATGCATGTTTTTATATTTGTTGTTCATGTCATATTAATGGTAAAAAATAATAAAAACACAAACGTCACAAACAAATTGGTCATGTACACTGTATATCATCTCATGATCTCTAAAGGATTGTGGATAGATAGTGTCATTACCTGGTCAGAGATGTACAAGGAGAATATAATGATAAAGAAGCCAGTTGTTGGATATCTTTCTTTTCTTTTTAGCCAGTTTTCAAAAACATATTTCATGAACTGAGGGTTTATGATCATCACCTTCAGGACAAGCAAGAATTCTGTTGTTATTAGTCTTAATGTCTTGATTCATAGATTATAATAGATTTTTTATTCTATCCGAAATATGATAAACTTTATTCAGGGATGTAAAAAAATAGACCCAAATATCAAAGATGATTTATTGTCATTTGTGTAACGTGGTACATGAGATGCAAACGAAATACCGTTTCTCGGACCCAGTTTACCTTAAGCAGTAAAATTTAGAAATGTAAAAAAATTATGGAACAAATTTTGTGAAGTAGTAAACTATAGTATCATATTAGACATATGTGTAAAATTTGAAATGAAGTAGATCCCAGAAACAGGTAAAAGTATATAACTAATTAAAAACAACTAATTAAAAATAACAACAAAGCCAGAGGAGCTAAAGTATCAGTCCAAATCAGAAAGCTTCATAGTCATCTTAACACCATATAGTCATCTTAACATCATATAAATATACATATATGATGGCAATTTTTAGAGTTTTTAACATATTTTGCCAGTATTATAATAAGTTTGATAAAACATTCATTAAAATGAAAACAAAGATTATATTGACTTTCAAGGGGAATGTCTTAACCAATGTTTCTCTTTAAGTTCTGAAATAAATCAACCCAAAAGGAGAAGGTATAAGCATAAGAGATTTATAAAAAAAAAAAAAAAAAAGCATGTTTCTCTGATTTCTGTTTTTTTTTTTTAAATCAGTGAGAGCATAAGCAGAACTTTCTGGGTTAATTATTTCTTTAATGAGTCACTCTTAAGATGTTCTGATTCACTGGGAGTCGATTCAGACGAGCGCTGTGTCATTTATTAAACCAGCAGTCTTCTACTTTATAAACAGCAATTTTGAATTTAAAAAAAAAAGGAAACATTAATGAACATGTATAAATTTTATTCTCAAATTAAACACATATAAAGCTAATTTAATCAAGTTTTTTTATATATATAAATGCATAAAATCAATAATTTATTTGTACAAAGCTAAATAAGGAAATGTAGGTATTACTCTGCACGATGTAACCTGAAGAACAACGAATTATAAACATGATAAAGTATTTTATTTAATAAATACAAACCTGTTTATTCATTTATTAATGTAATATCTTTAATTCTATCTTTAAATTGTATCATGTTTTTGAATTTTGAAACAAAATCTGCACAAACACAAAGAATCATCCATCCATCCATCCATCCATTATCTTCCGCTTTATCTTCTACTGGGGTTCCCCATGCCCATCCAGGGGAGAACGTTTCGGGCACTGGGCAAATACACTCAGGACAGTGCGCCAATCTATCGCTGGGCATGCTCACTCACACAGATAAACACACTCTATTAAGGGAAATTTGGAGAATTTAATTGACCTTAATCCATGTTTTTTGTACTGTGGAAGGAGACCAGAGAACCCGGTGGAACCCCACTCGGACACGGGGAGAACATGGAATCCCTAGTGAGAGGTGAACGTGCTAACCACTAAGCCTTCAGCCCAACAAAGAATCAAACCAATCTATTAGTTTTTATCTGATGAATCACTCTTCTGATTCTCTGATTCACTGGGAATCGATTCAGATGATTCAGTTCACAATCTCCTATTTTACAACTTCAGTTACTGGTTTAACTTTATATTGTGAACTTAAGGTTTTATGTTCTGTGTTTATTAAATCATGATTAATCAAACATATTAATATCTCAATAGTTTTGACCAGCAGGGGGCGGTTGTGTGCAAGCGAAGCAGCGAGCAATGAACCCTTTCTCGACCCATTTTGATGGAAAGCTCCAAGGTTTCAGAGTCTTCAGCAGCTCCATCACTAGAACCTGCTTCAGGACCTTGTAGACGTAGATGACGTAGCTCTCATTGCTCTGCTTTCTGTGTTACTTTTCTGCCTTCAGCGGTTGTCATGGTAACGGCTTTCTTTGAGTCTTTCTGAGGTTCGGACTTCGATAGTTCAGACATGATGCTCAGACTGTGGCTCTGTTCTCAGAATAAACGTTAAACGGCTGGAAGTGCGCTATTTATAAACTCCAGCGCCCCCCTACGAGCGCATGTTCTCATTGGTCAAAATCCAAGCTTCCTTTATGACTCATTCTCTGTAGCTCCTCCTCTCAAGGATTCAACTTTACTGTTGTCGGGCTGCTTGCCGCGTTCAAAATCACTCTGTATTATAAATGTAGTGCACTAGTAGTGTTATTGGTGATCGAAAAGAACTAGGTATGAATATCTAGGACATTTTATAATCAGTGTGTGTTTGAAAAATGAAATGTATCTGGACTTGTGGGATAAAATGACAGTTCTGCGTTTAGCATACAATAACAAATCCAACTTGGTGTTGGTAAGTGTAGAAATCTGGCAACCCTGAGTACAATCGGCTGGCTCAAATCATTCCACGTGATGTCATTTCAACAGAAAGTTTTAATTTTATTCATAAATTTGTAACAATGGTGATAAAACAAAAAACGTTACAAAATTGTAGAATAAAATTGTAGAGTAAACTATAGTATCATGTTAGACATAAGTGTAAACATGTAAAATGAATTAGTCTAATTAAAAATTACAATAAAGCCAAAGGTTACAATCCATATTAGAAAGCTTTAATCATCTTAACACCAGAAAACAAATGAGCGATCCACCACAGCAACTCCTCAGAGGATGAATATAAAATACAAAGTAAACAGTTACAAAAAGAAAAAAAAACACATTTGTATTGGTTCAATTAAAGTATAAGAACTGACATAATGTATTATATGATAAATTGGAAATGTAAAACATGTTTAAGACTAAAACTAAAAAGATGAATTTAAACTTTAATTTTATTTGAAACCTTAAACTCAAGACTGATCTATTAATCATTGAATGAATGATTCATTCATTATCTCCCGCTTTATCCTCTATTAGGGTCGCGGTGGGGTTCCCCATGCCCATCCAGGGGAGAACGTCTCAGGCGCTGGGCAGATAGACCCAGGACAGGGCGCCAATCCATCGCTGGGTACACACTCACACACTCAAACACACTCTATATGGGGCAATTTAGAGAACTCAATTAACTTGATCCATGTTTTTGGACTGTGGGAGGAAACCGGAGAACCCGGAGGAAACCCACGCGGACACGGGGAGAACATGGAAACTCCACGCAGATGGGGATTCGAACCGGGAATCCCTAGCGCTGAGAGGCGAACGTGCTAACCACTAAGCCACCGTGCCGCCAGAAGCCAACTTAAACACACAAAATGTGTATTATGTTTATCTGGGGTGCAAAACAGTTAAATACAAACAGTATCTCATTCTTAACATTCTCTATTGTTAAAATCTGTTAAAGTACAAACACTGGACATCTGCACTTTATAAAAATTACCTCAATAAAAAATGAAATAAAATCTACTTAAGGTTCTACCATGATTATGTTGTGATCTTTATACACTAAGTAAAAACCGGTCTACTGTGTTGTCATTTAGATGCAATGTTTTTGATAAACATGTTTTAATAAACAATAAATGTTTTTAACATTTTTTTTTTGTTTATACACATGAAACACAGAAATGATTTTAATAAATATAAAAGGCACGGTGGCTTAGTTAGCACGTTCGCCTCTCAGCGCTAGGGATTCCTGGTTGGAGGAGTTTCCATGTTCTCCCCGTGTCCGCGTGGGTTTCCTCCGGGTTCTCCGGTTTCCTCCAACAGTCCAAAAACATGGATCAAGTCAATTGAATTCTCCAAATTGCCCCATATAGAGTGTGTGTGTGTGTGTGTGTGAATGTGTGCCCACCGATGGATTAGCGCCCTGTCCTGGGTGTATCTGCCCAGCGCCCAAGACGTTCTCCCCTGGATGGGCATGGGGAACCCCACCGCGACCCTAATAGAGGATAAAGCGGGAGATAATGAATTAATATCTCAATAGCTTGGACTCTGAGCTTTGAGCTTTAGGGGGTAGTGTGCAAGTAAAGCACTGAGCAATGAACCCTTTCTTGACCCAGTTTGATGAGCTGCTGAAGCCACGTGAAACCTTGAAGCTTTCCATCACTAGAACCTGCTTCAGGACCTTGTAGACGTAGATGACGTAGCTCTCATTGCTGTGCTTTCTGTGTTTCTTTTCTGTCTTCAGCGGTTGTCATTGAGTCTTTCTGAGGTTCAGACTTCAATAGTTCAGACATGATGCTCAGACTGCGGCTCTGTTCTCAGAATAAATGTTTAACGGCTGGAAGTGCACTATTTATAAACTCTAGCGCCCCACTGCGAGCGCATGTTCTCATTGGACAAAATCTAAGCTTCCTTTATGACTCATTCTCTGTAGCTCCTCCTCTCGAGGACTTTTTATGTACAAAAGCTGCTCCATGCTCATTGAAAAACACGCCTCCGTCCTTGAAACCGTATGTTTACGTCATCGGATAGTGATTGGTCTTCTACATCCGCGATTCAAACTTCAAACCGTTACTACTATTCTGTGGTCGGCCTGCGTGCCGTGTTCAAAATCACTCTGTATTATAAATGTTGTGCACTAGTAGTGTTATTAGTGATTGAAAAGAACTAGGTACGAATATCTAAGACATTTTATAATCAGTGTGTGTTTGTTTTAAAGATAAAAAGGTCTATAGTTTATTCACCTATCAGTTCACTATGTAGTTAATGCTTTATTCTCTTCCCTGTCTTTTTTGGAAAACTCTTCTTTAAAGTGGATAAGCATCTCATGACAGACCCTGCATCCCTGCATCTTTTCCAAATGTCTCAAACTGAACTGCACACTAGTTCTCATGCGCTCTTAAAGTGTCCTTACAGCTCATGCGCATCCAAATCACACCCGCTCTCAGGCGCTACTGAAGCACACGCTTTTTCAGACGTTGTTAAAGCGCATGCGCTAAAAAGCCCTCTCGCGCATTCAAAGCACATCTGTTCTGAGGTGATCCAAAAATTAACCTATTTCCTTCTTTTTTTCAAAGATTTATTTATTTATTAATTAATATTTAAAACTTAACATTCTATTAGAAAAAGCCCATTTAATGGTGTACATTAAGTTTCCAAACATCGAGCCCTTATAAATCTCTTTAAATGAAAATTGAAACGCCATATAATCAATAACATGTAACATAGTTAACATAAAACAATGACCACTAGGGGCAGCATTTATTTAAAAAAGAAATGTGTCTGGACTTGTGGGATAAAATGACAGTTGTGCGTTTAACATATAATGATAAAACCAACTTGGTGTTGGTAATGTACGAATCTGGTAACCCTGAATACAATCTACTGGCTCGAGTCATTCCACGTGACGTCATTTCAACAGAAAGTTTTATTTTTATTCATGAATTTGTGATAACAATGGTGAGAAAACAAAAATCATTAAAAAAAATATAGAACAAAAATTGTATAGTAGTAAACCATTGTATCATTCATTCATTATCTCCCGCTTTATCCTCTATTAGGGTAGCGGTGGGGTTCCATATGCCCATCCAGGGGAGAATGTGTCGGGCGCTGGGCAGATAGACCCAGGACAGGGCGCCAATCCATCGCTGGGCACACAATCACTCACACAGACACACTCTATATGGGGCAATTTTTAGGAATTCAATTGACTTGATCCATGTTTTTGGACTGTGGGAGGAAACCGGAGAACCCGGAGGAAACCCACGCAGACACGGGGAGAACATGGAAACTCCACCCAGATGGGGATTCGAACCTGGAATCCGTAGCGCTGAGAGGCGAACGTGCTAACCACTAAGCCACCGTGCCGCCCCCATTGTATCATATTAGAGATATATGTAAAAATGTAAAATGAAGTAGACTAACTACAAATAACTAAAAATAACAATAAAGCTAAAGGAGGTGAAGTTACAATCCAAATCAGAAAGCTTTAATCATCTTAACACCAGAAAACCAAAACCATGGTTACAAAAAGAAACAAAGCACATTTGTATAGGTTCAATTAAAATATAAGATCATGCATTATATGATAAGGAGGAAATGTAAAACATGTTTAAGACTAAAACTAAAAAGATGAAATTAAACTTTATCTAAACTCAAGGTCACTGATCTATTAATCATTCAAATCTAAATAAATGAGTAAAACCTGAACTCCCATAGATGAACTCTAATGATCCGATATATGCAGATCCTCGATTAAAGAAGGTTCATCATTAAATCAAATCCACAATAACAAATTTGTTAAAAAAAAAATATTTTAAAAAATCATAAAAATCCATAGTTCCTTAAGCAGCTATTTTACACAGCTATTATAACACTTCAAATGTGGCAAACTGAAGTACTTAGCATTTCTACCTAATATTTCACAGCATTTCTCTTTTTAGTTGTTAATGTTGAGCAGTTATTGGAAACAAAATGTCCAGAGTTTCTTAGAGGATCTAGCTTTCCAGTATTGTGAACATTGTTATGGTGAAGTCTTATGCTTGTTTTCATAAGTGTAATTTTTTTCCTTTCAAATATACACACAAGAATTAAAAGAATGTCATGTGTTTTAACTGAATAGACAAACAAATGTACAGGAAAAAACATCAATGGCAGACAACCGCGACGATGAGAGAGCTTTGATTCTCAAAGATCCCACTTCGGTATATAATACCGTCCTTCTGTGAGTGTGAATGAACCTTCCATATATGGTGGGGACTTCCTGAGCCCCCAGTCTCACTAATACATTTACCAAGTGTTACCTGCCCCCCTAAGTCTAACCCATTCAATTTCATAAGCTCATCCCGCAAATGAACATTCCATCTGTTTCCTGCAATTATTCAAACCATCATGTATTACAACATATTAATTCAAAGTATTCCAAAAACATCACACAACTATGAGCTGGAATAAGTTTGTTTTTCTGCGTGAATGCACTGGTGTCGTTTTAAATCTTTTTTACAGAAAAAAAAACTCTCACATTCTGAGCAGAGTATGGTTTTTCTCCTGTGAGAATATGCTGATGCTGTTTAAGACTACTCTGTTGAGTAAAACTCTTTCCACACTGTGAGCAGGAATATGGTTTCTCTCCTGTGTGAATACGTTGATGCACTATAAGACTACTCTGATTTGTAAAACTCTTTTCACACTGTGAACAGACATATGGTTTTTCTCCTGTGTGAATACGCTGATGCACTATAAGACTACTCTGATTTGTAAAACTCTTTTCACACTGTGAGCAGACATATGGCTTTTCTCCTGTGTGATTGCGCTGATGCACTGTAAGTTTGTACTGTCGAGTAAAACTCTTTCCACAATGTGAGCAGGAATAAGGTTTTTCTCCTGTATGAATACGCTGATGCTGTTTAAGACTGTCCTTTAGAGTAAAACTCTTTCCACACTGTGAGCAGGAATAAGGTTTTTCTCCTGTATGAATACGCTGATGCTGTTTAAGACTGTCCTTTATAGTAAAACTCTTTCCACACTGTGAGCAGGAAAAGGGTTTTTCTCCTGTGTGAATACGCTGATGCCTTTTAAGATTTCTCTGATGAGTAAAACTCTTTCCACACTGTGAGCAATAAAATGTTTTTTCTCCTGCGTGAATACGCTGATGCTGTTTAAGATCACTCTGTTTAGTAAAACTCTTTCCACACTGTGAACAGGAATATGTTTTTTCTCCTGTGTGAATACGCTGATGCCGTTTAAGATTAATCTGTATAGTAAAACTCTTTCCACACTGTGAGCAGGAATATGTTTTTTCTCCTGTGTGAATACGCTGATGCCGTTTAAGATCACTCTGTATAGTAAAACTCTTTCCACACTGTGAGCAGGAATATGGTTTTTCTCCTGTGTGAATACGCTGATGCACTATAAGACTACTCTGCTGAGAAAAACTCTTACCACAATTTGAGCAGGAATAGGGTTTTTCTCCTGTATGAATACGCTGATGCTGTTTAAGACCGACCTGTAGAGTAAAACTCTTTCCACACTGTGAGCAGGAATAAGGTTTTTCTCCTGTGTGAATAAGCTCATGCCGTTTAAGGTCACTCTGTGTTGTAAAACTCTTTCCACACTGTGAGCAGGAATATGGTTTTTCTCCTGTGTGAATATGCTGATGCACTTTAAGTTTGCACTGATGAGTAAAACTCTTTCCACACTGTGAGCAGGAATAGGGTTTTTCTCCTGTATGAATACGCTGATGCTGTTTAAGACCGTCCTGTCGAGTAAAACTCTTTCCACACTGTGAGCAGGAAAAGGGTTTTTCTCCTGTGTGAATACGCTGATGCAGTTTAAGATTGCTCTGTTGAGTAAAACTCTTTCCACACTGTGAGCAGGAATATGGTTTTTCACCTGTGTGAATACGCTGATGCACTTTAAGAAAACTCTTTTGAGTAAAACATTTCCCACAGTGTGAGCACATGAATGTTTCTTCTTCTGTGTGAATGTGCTGGTGTTGTTCATGGAGAAACAGTGGAATGTAACTATTTTCATACTGTGAGCAGGAATTTGGCTTTTCTTCTTTGTAAACATCCTGGTGTCTTAGAAGAAGACCGCTTATGGAAATTCCTTCCACACTGTATGTCGAAATATTTTTCTTCTCCTCTGTGGATGTGCTCATGTTCATTCTGTTTATTCCTGTAGACAGAAAGATTTATGTATATATGTAATATATTTATGTAATTTCTCCACAGTGAAATACATATTTTCCACAGACTTTTGTATGTGTTCAGGTTGAGGTAAAATTATGTTGGTATTGGTTTTTAAAATTTTTAAAAGCTATAATAGATACTAATTGTATTTCTAATACTGCCACACTGAAAATCACCAGAGGAAATCCTTTAGGGCATCTTTATAGCATATTAAGCCATCTTGCCTTCCTTTTATAGACCCATTAATTTTCTTTCCATGATCCTTTTCCATGAAAAAAAGGGCATCATTTTGTCTGCAAATAAAATATTCATTCTCCAATTAAAATGTCATAATTCTAGATCAGTAATTCACAAACCACTCTGTGCTATTAATCCAGCTAGCTTTGGGGTTTATCGGGGACTGTGATCAAGAACCACTCTTCTAGTTAATGTGTATCAGTTTATTGGTCAAGTAACATGTTTTTGCAGGTTTAAAAAAAATCAAATAATTCAAACTATCTGCATCACACATCTGTTATAATGCACATACTTTATGCAACCACAGATTTGAATGAGAGAAAAATAAATACTGTTACATAACACATTCTGATGCCATTTGCTGGATCTTCAGATATGTAGTGTGGCAGACCAAGAAAAGCTGCAGAGCTCCTTTTCTCATGTGTGTTTTATAAGATACATAATTGTGGCACGAGTGAGTGATGGTGATGATTTATGACAATTTGGCATGTCAATAAATATCCATCCATCCATTATCTTCCACTTTACCCTATATTAGGGTCGCGAGGGGTTCCCCATGCATCAATAAATATAGATGATAAAATAATTTTAACTAAACTTTTTTTCTAAATCAAGATAACCTAAGTTTAGCATGTTCGCCTCTTGGAAGATAATGAATGAATGAATGATAACCTAATTAAAAAAAACAAAAAACATACGTTTCTAATTAATTACATATTTTAGAATATATCAAAATAAATCTAGGATAATATGAAAAATGCAAGTAAAAATACAATTTATTTTGTCTTCTTTTCATTAAAAAGTGTATGAGTTAAAGATATTTCATGTTTTGTCTGGTCAACTTCATTTGATTTGCTTATTTACATTAATTTCTGTATTTCAGTTATTCAACACTTTCCTAACAATATCAATGTCATATGATATTAAAACATATCAATTATATTTATTGATACCTGTGAGCATGCTGAGGAAGGTC
Organism: Corydoras sp. C115; assembly: GCA_019802505.1. Taxonomy (NCBI): domain Eukaryota; kingdom Metazoa; phylum Chordata; class Actinopteri; order Siluriformes; family Callichthyidae; genus Corydoras; species Corydoras sp. C115. The sequence continues at coordinate 109,622 of JAFMOC010000906.1, read as the reverse complement.
TAATGGTTAAAACGTTCCTGTTAGTGTGTCAGTAAATATACTTGATAGCATATGAGTTCTGTCTGATTTTCTTTTCAGTTAAACAACAATACAACAATGTGAGATCGTAACGATGAAAGGCAGTACGAGGAACAAAGAGTGGTATCTCAGTGCTTAAAGTGTTGTTTTTTTTCTATTTTGATGGTTTGGGGGGCAGCACGGTGGCTTAGTGGTTAGCACGTTCTCCTCTCTGCACTAGGGATTTCCGGCTCGAATCCCGATCTGGGTGGAGTTTCCATGTTCTCCCCGTGTCCGCGTGGGTTCCCTCCGGGTTCTCCGGTTTCCTCCCACAGTCCAAAAACATGGATGAACTGAATTGAATTCTCCAAATTCCCCCATATAGAGTGTGATGTGTGTGTGTCTGTGTGAGTGATTGTGTGCCCAGCAATAGATTGGCGCCCTGACCTGGGTGTATCTGCCCAGCGCCCGAAACGTTCTCCCCTGGATGGGGATTGGGAACCTCCCCGCGACCCTAATATAGGACTACAGCGGAAGATAATGGATGGATGGATGAGTTGGGATTTAAATCCCAATTCCACCAATGTTAGGCTAATATCTTAAATATAAACTGCATGGTTAAAAAAGTGGTCACACAATAATATTTGGCGGGACGGCTCTTAGTTTTGATTATGCCACATATTCAAGTGTGGCATCGTCTTTACAAGCTGCTGTAATGTCATTTATTTATTAATAATTAAACATGTATTTTTGTCATGTTTTGGGCCCTAAACCACTCTCTCATGTTTTGAGACTGATGCATCATGGGCATTGTCATTTTAAAATATATCCATGCCATCAGGAGAAAAACATCCATTGATGGAATAACCTGGTGGTTCGTTATATTGAGGTCGTCAGCTGACCTCATTCTTTGAGCAGGTAACATTGCTGAACTCAGACATGACTAAGTGCAGCAACCCCAAATCATAGCACTGTCCTCTCAGGCTTGTACATTAGACATTAAGCATCATGGATGCATCACTTCAGCCATCTCTCTTCTTAACCTGATGCCTCATCATTCTGAAAAAGATTAAATCTGAACTCATCAGACCACATGACCTTATCTTATTTTTTTAGGTTAGCCTCACTGACAAGTGCTTTTCTTAATGCTGCACAGCTGTTTAGTCCCAGTCCCTTAAGTTTACTTCACACTGTGCACGTGAAATGTTCTTACTTTCACAGTTAAATTAAGTATCACTGTTGTTTTTCTACCAAATGTTTAAAATGTTTAAGTAATCACTGATCATGATCATTCAAGGATTTTTTTTTCTGAATACAGTCCTTAAAGATCAAAGATGATGCCGCCCCACTCTCCTAACAGTTTAAATAACAGCTAAACCAATCACTCTGTAGCTCTCTCCGATTTCAAGTCGACAGCACAAATACTCTTTCCAACACTGATTAGGTTTATTCTTAAATTATACCTTTACTTTGTATATAACCTTTACACCCAACCGTAAGAACTGCAACATAAATCACATAAACAAATATACAATTATTACATTGTAAACATTTAATCTTAAGAAAGATCCTTTGCAAGTTTAACCCCACAAATTTACATATTGACTTAAAACAACAATTACATATGAATTCATCTTAATACTAGAAAAGGTAATAAACTTTATGTAAACCCAAATAGCATACAAACAGCACACACACCTCATTGGCTGCATTAAATATCAGAGCATATAGCTTCATGCTTGTTGCTCTTCAACTCCTTAACAAACACTTTGACCCTTAATTGTGACTTTGGAACCTTTGAAACCTTGTAACCTTAACGTAAATTAACATTGTCAATGTTCTTAAAGAGGCAGGAACCATAAAATAGAGGCCCTTACCCATTTGCTTAGTTAAATCCAGATAGTGACTTTTTTAACCAGGTAGTGTTTATATTGTTTTAAAGTAAAAATGTTTTATTTAATTGATGAATTGTAATATAGTAATTATATCTGATGTTAGTTACTAAATATCAATTAACATTTTACAGACTCAGACTTTGTGTAGTGATTTACTTTTGTGTAGTTTGTGATGGTATGATGGCATTGTGGTTAATAATCTCACCTAGACTGGTAACAGGTTCAGGGTGTTTCTCCTCCTTTTGTTGAATGAGAGCTGGGATAGGATCCATCACCTCCACGACCTTGTTCATGATGACAGTCCAAATAAATGAAATGTTTTAGTTGTTTTGCTGAATAAAGGTCGTTTGGTTTGTTTAAGGACTGAGTAACGAGAGAGAATCATAAACATACCATACTTTATTACTTCTGATTACAGTGCATTCACATTAATCTTTTAAGTTATTAGCATTATAAACAATAACAGCATCTAGAACATGATAAATCTAAAATCCACTTTCTATCAGTCTTATTTTCATCCCGATGATCTACACGTGGTATAAAGCTTTAATAAGTTTAATCAAGAATCTCACCTTCAGTAATGAACTGGATTTGATCTGATGATAATAATGATGACGTGCACAACTTTTATTTTTAATTAAATCTCTCAGAGCTCTAAACACACGAGGTGTTGCTGTTATTGTTCCTTAGCTTCTCTTCCTGTTTATTGGCGGTTAGGTTTCCAGATTAGTGCAATACCGCCACCTACTGTTTGGAAGATGCGCTTTAATAAAGATCATTACGTTGGCTTTTCAAACCTTAGAGGAAGCATTCATTCATTCATTATCTCCCGCTTTATCCTCTATTAGGGTCGCGGTGGGGTTCCCCATGCCCATCCAGGGGAGAACGTCTCGGGCGCTGGGCAGATACACCCAGGACAGGGCGCCAATCCATCGCTGGGCACACACTCACTCACACATACACACTCTATATGGGGCAATTTTGAGAATTCAATTTACTTGATCCATGTTTTTGGACTGTGGGAGGAAACCGGAGAACCCGGAGGAAACCCACGCAGACACGGGGAGAACATGGAAACTCCACCCAGATGGGGATTCGAACCGGGAATCCCTAGTGCTGAGAGGCGAACGTGCTAACCACTAAGCCACCGTGACGCCTAGAGGAAGCATCATCATTTTAAATAAACTGATTAAATGTAGGAATAACATTTGTTCTATTTTCAGAGATTGTTCTCTTACAGAGTTCTAACATTTAGTTACTGTTAGTCTTTGTTGTTAGTATTTTAGCAGAACACACGTATGATTTAAGCAGCATTACTATGATAAACCTCATACAGGAACACTATACACAAAAGGAGAACCGAGACAGAGACACACAAAGACAAGATTAATAGAGTACTTAGATAAATAGAAACTAAGAAATACAAACAGACACGACAAGAGAGACTGTAAGAGAAAGAGAGAATGAGAAATGAAGAAAAAGACAAAGAGAGTCTGACTGAAAGAAACATTACACTGAAATAAGAACAAGAATGAAATACACACACCTGTAATAATCCCATGCAACTCTGGATTATTATTAATTTGAAGAACTAATAATTAAGTAGTTAGGATGAAAAACTTTGGGGAAATAGAACAACCCTGGTGAATTCCCCGCAGGATCTTCAATCTAGAGGTGAGTCCTGGATTTATAGAAACTGAGGTAAAGATATCGCTTTATAACATCTTAATAAATCCATAGTATAGCCACCTTAATAATATGTATTATTGCGCGTCCAAACACTAGGTGGCGGTATTTCACTAATCTGGAAACATAACCGATAATAAACAGGAAACGAAGAAAAAGAACAATAACAGCAGCACCTCGTGTGTTTAGAGCTCCGAGAGATTTAATTAAAAATAAAAGTTGTGCACGTCATCATTATTATCATCAGATCAAATCCAGTTCATTACTGAAGGTGAGATTCTTTATTAAACTTATTAAAGCTTTGTACTCTGTGTGGATCATCAGGATGTAAATAAGACTGATAGAGGGTGCATTTCTTTAAGACTTTGTTCTAGATGACGTCATTGTTTATAATCCTAATAACGTTAAAGATGTATGTGAATGCGGAGCGGCACGGTGGCTTAGTGGTTAGCACGTTCGCCTCTCAGCACTAGAGAGATTCCCGGTTCGAATCCCCATCTCGGTGGAGTTTACATGGTCTCCCCGTGTCCGCGTGGGTTTCCTCCGGGTTCTCCGGTTTCCTCCCACAGTCCAAAAACATGGATCAAGTCGATTGAGTTCTCCAAATTGCCCCATATAGAGTGTATCTGTGTGTGTGTGTGTGTGTCCAGCGATAGATTGGCGCCCTGTCCTGGGTCTATCTGCCCAGCGCCCGAGATGTTCTCCCCTGGATGGGCATGGGGAACCCCACCGCGACCCAAATAGAGGATAAAACGGAAGATAATGAATGAATAAATATATGTGAATGCAGTGTAATCTGAAATAATAAAGTATGAAATGACATGTTCAGGATTCTCTCTCAATAAACAAACCACAAAGCAGTGAACTTAAATTTCAGCAAGATAACAAAATATTTAATTTATTTTAACTGTTATCATGAACAAGGTTGTGGAGATGCAGGTTCCTATCCCAGCTCTCATTTACTAAAAGGAGGAGAAACATTCTGGACCTGTTACCAGTCCAGGTGAGGTCATTACCCACCATACCACCACAAACTACACAAAAAGTAAAGTGTTAAACAATGTCTGATTCTGTAAAATGTTACTATAATATAGCACAGATATATTTTGAAATGACAATTTTTAAAGATTCATCAGTCTCAAAAAGTGAAAGATGGTTCAGAGAGCAGGAGACATCATATCACACATGAATTTGGCCACCAGAGGGTCCAGACCTGAACCCCATTCAGAATGTTTGGAATATGCTGGTGAAATTCTGTGCATTGGTTCAAATACCCCATTATTAAAACAAGATCTTGGATACAATAATGCAACTCTAGACAAAAATAAATCTTGTGACATTGCAGCAGCTTGTGGAGATGATGCCACACTCGAATGCGTAATCAAAGATAAATGTGATCCAACCAAATATTATTGTGTGACCATTTTTTAAGCCATGCAGTCAATTTATAATATATTAACTCGCATTGGTGGATTTGAGAATTAATTTCCCAGCCATGAAAATAATAAACAAACAACACTAACCACTGAGCTCCACTCTTTGTTCCTCATACTGCCTTTTTTTACTGAATCATCATTACAATTCCCTGTGAATCTCTCATTCTTCAAGACAGAAGACAGAACACATATAATATCAAGCACATTTATTGTATTTACACAGAAAAAAATATTTAAAACTTATTTGATTATCTATATTTATTGACATTATACCTGCATGTTATCCCTGATTGACCCAAAAAAGCTGGATAAAGAGCACAGAGGGGGGGTTCATCAAAAGGTCTTTTTTATATAAATTACTGATTTAGAATTATGACTAACATTTCTGTTGGACTATAAATACTGTATATGCAGATAAAAGCATGAAATCTGTCTGTGTTTTTCTTCTTTTAAAGACTCACAGTAAGGGAATTGATGTGGCTATAAAAGAGAAACAGGACAGCCCTCAAATAGACTATGAAGATGTTCTGAAGCACACTTGAAGATTTTTAATGTGGCAGAATTGGAGTGGAGCTGCAGCTTTGCCATTCTTATGGACAACATCTGTGGTGTGAATCTGGAGTATCCACATGCTATAAAATCTTCCTTTGGATTTCTTCAGTGAGTGGTGATGAATGTTAAACCACACCAATACTCTGTATGAATACATAAATTAAGAAACAGACTTCTAAGGTAAAACTACAACCAGATCTTATGGCTGCCTGGTAGTTTTTAGTATCTTAAAAGCAAACACTGACAACATTGTTTTATCTCAACTTGAAAACATTCAAAAGACAAATTACCAATTCTGAGGAGAATACATTTTTCCCTATGGAGAAAAAACATGTGGAAATCAGTGCATTCATAAAAGAAAAAAAAGACATCTTTATGCATACTGGAATACATTTTACAGAGTGAACATGAGCGCATCCACAGAGGAGAAGAAAACTATTTCTACATACCCTTGGTGGTCCCCAGGGTGTTAAAACAGAAGAAAAGCCACATCACTGCTCTCAGGATGAAAAGTCTTACACTTCACAGTTACAACTTGACCAACAGCAGCCCATTCACACAGAAGAAAAACCATTCATGCGCTCACATTGCGGAAAATGTTTTACTCATAAGAGTGATCTTAAACGGCATCAGCGTATTCACACAGGAGAAAAAACATATTTCTGCTCAAATTGTGGTAAGAGTTTTTCTCAGCAGTCATCTTATAGTGCATCAGCGTATTCACACAGGAGTGAAACCATATTCCTGCTCAAATTGCGGTAAGAGTTTTACTTGGAAGAGTAGTCTTATAAAGCATCAGCATATTCACACAGGGGAAAAACCCTTTTCCTGCTCACAATGTAGAAAGAGTTTTACTCAACAGGGTAGTCTTATGCAACATTTGTGCGTTCACACAGGACAAAAACCATATCCCTTCTCACAGTGTGGAAAAGGTTTTACTACACAGTGTCATCTTAAAGAACACCAGCTTATTCACACCGGAGAAAAACCCTTTTCTTGCTCACAGTGTGGAAAAGGTTTTATTACACAGTGTAATCTTAAAGAACACCAGCGTATTCACACAGGAGAAAAACCCTTTTCCTGCTCACAGTGTGGAAAGAGTTTTACTCAACAGAGTAATCTTACACAACATTTGCATGTTCACACAGGAGAAAAAAACTTTTTCAGCTCACAGTGTGAGAAAGGTTTTACTCGGCAGAGTAATCTTACAAAGCATCAGCGTATTCACACAGGAGAGAAACCTTATTTCTGCTCACAGTGTGGAAAGAGCTTTACTCAGCAGAGTAGTCTTAAACTGCATCAGCGTATTCACACAGGAGAAAAACCCTTTTCTTGCTCAGAGTGTGGAAAGAGCTTTATTCAGCAGAGTAGTCTTAAACTGCATCAGCGCATTCACGCAGGAGAAAAACCCTATTTCTGCTCAAATTGTGGTAAGAGTTTTACTCAGCGGACAAGTTTTAAACTGCATCAGCGTATTCACACAGGAGAAAAACCATATTCCTGCTCACAGTGTGGAAAAAGTTTTCGCGCGATTTCTGTGTTACTCGCAATGCACCTGCAGCGCTTCAATAACGCTAGAAAATAATAGCGTGTTGAACAGAACAAGGCGGAGTCTGCAAAACAAGTTGATAAATCGCACAAATGAAACACAGCCAACGCAGAAAAAAAACTCCGGTTTAATTCCAAACTGCGGGAGATAAATAAATGGTGAACATGTCAAGGCTTGGAGTCACAGTATGCTCTGAAAATACGTGATGATGGAGTGTGAGAATTCCAAGCGAAAAGAGAGGGCATGCTCGGCCAAAGATGGGTGAGGGTCTGTTGATCCCAGACTCACTCAGAACAGGGAGATGCCATTTCACCAGTCCAACAGCATATTTGTCTTTGAGCAACTGTTTAAATAGCCAGCATGACTGAACCTGAATTGCTGCCAGGAGTAAGGAAAAATCACATGTTGCACAATTTAATTAATGGCATTTAGGGTTTAAAATAATTAAAATAGGGTAAAAGATAAATAAATAAACAACTTAATAGATTTGGCTATTAAAATACTAATATTTGCTTGACAATTCTAAATTAAATAGGTAATTTAATGTTGAAAATTAAACATATTTCTCATAGGTTTTGGCGCACTCTGTTCTAATATGTTTTAACATCCTGTGTGTTTGTGTGTGAGTGGGGATGTCTTGGTCTGTGTGTGTCTGTTATGAGGTCACAGGAGTGTTGAGGTAGGGAGTGTGAAGAATTTATTGCTGTTTGAAAAGAAGGCAGTTGTGTGTGGTTTTAACTGTTGTTGAATATAGTTCATAGCTTATTAAAATATTGTAATTATGAGGCATAAAATAGAAAGAGCATTTTTGTTTAATGACGGATGAATGTTTGACTGTCCCGGTTCCGGAGACATCAGCCATCTCCTGCCTGAATGACTACCGACCCGTCGCACTCACATCAGCAGCTATGAAGTGCTTCGAGAGGCTAGTCAAGTCACACATCTGCTCCACACTTCCCCCCACCATGGACCCTCAACAGTTCGCATACCGTCCCAACAGATCCACAGACGACGCCATCGCACTGACCGTTCACACTGCACTCACACACCTGGACAAAAAGAACACTTATGTTAGAATGCTGTTCCTAGATTACAGCTCAGCATTCAACACCATCATCCCGGCCAAACTCATTCCAAAACTCATAGACTTGGGCTTAAACACACATCTCTGCAATTGGATACTGGACTTTCTGACAAACAGACCCCAGGTGGTGAGAGTAGGAAACAGCCTTTCCTCCACTCTGACTCTGAGCACTGGGGCCCCTCAGGGGTGTGTACTAAGCCCCCTCCTGTACTCCCTGTACACGCATGACTGTGCAGACAGACACACGTCAAACATCTTCTTCAAGTTTGCTGACGACACGACAGTCCTAGGCCTTATCATCGACGGCGATGAGAAGGCCTACAGAGACGAGATCTGCACTCTGGCACAGTGGAGCTCTGAAAACCACCTCTGTCTCAATGTCAGCAAAACCAAGGAGATCATCGTGGACTACAGGAAGCAGCAGAGGGGGGGGGTCACGATCCTCTCTACATCAATGGAGCCGCAGTGGAAAGAGTCAGCAGTGTAAGGTTTCTTGGTGTCCACCTCACTGAAGACCTCACCTGGTCCCATCACATCAGCACTGCTGTGAAAACTGCACGTCAGCGCCTCTTCTTCCTGCAGAGGCTTAAGAAATTCGGTCTCCAACCCCACATCCTCACCAACTTTTACAGGTGCACCATCGAGAGCATCCTCACAGGCTGCATCACCGTCTGGTACGGTAGGTGCTCCACCTGTGACCACAAGGCCCTGAAGAGGGTGGTGAGGACAGCCGAGTCCATAATCGGGAACAAACTCCCTGCTCTTGTGGACATCTACCAAACCCGCAGCACAAGGAAGATTCGCAGGATCCAGCTGGACAGCAGTCATCCAGCACATGGACTGTTCACCTTACTGCCATCACGCAGAAGGTACCGAAGCTTCCCGGTCAAAACAACCCGGCTATTGAACAGTTTTTACCCGCAAGCCATCAGGCTACTAAACAAAATGAACAGTTAAAAACTCCCACACTCCTGATTTTATTATGTCACTTCACACCAGTCACTTTAAATTGTACACCAGTCACTTTAAATTGTATATATATATATATTTTATGGCGCATGCATATGTAAATATTGTGCATTTCATTTTACTTTATGTTCTATGTAGAGTCTATATCCTGATGCCTCACCTCAAGAATTTCTATGTGCACATGTACCAACATGGAGCACAAATGACAAATAAACTTGAAACTTGAAACTTGACTTTTAATAACTTAGACTTGACTGACTGACGTTACCTAATGAGGACAAAGTTATGAATAATATACTTTCTCCACAGGAAGGTTTTTTTTTTTTTCCAGGTTGTGCACTGAATTCGGCCTTAATAATCAGATTTAACAGGAGAAATATATGTGTATTAACCTATGCTGTGTGATCTCTTTAAAATTATATTTTTTCAGTTTGTTTGATGTTCTGTTTAATTTGACCAAAAAAGTTGATTCACAGGTTTGAGTGGATGGAGCTAACAGAGCAGTTTAATCCAGAAAAATATTAATCTGTTTGTTTTATTTTTTCCCAATAGAATTATAGATTGGCTATTCCATAGAGGTGATAATTATTAATGCTTATGTGTTGTGTGGATCTGTCCTCTCCTCTGAATATGATATACAGGCAGTAAGGGGTGGTCCATAGTTTATTACTTGAGGGAAATCAGCAAGACCCCTACACCGCCTTGGACAACTTGCATCTAGACCATAAATTATTATGAACCATGTTTTTGAAACAAAAGTAATTTTGTTTTAAAAAAGGGGGGAGGTTAAAAGTATGTTAAAAGCATGTTTTGATATACTACAGTTTTGCTTAGGTGAAAGAGGTCATCTGCTGGTAATAAACACTGGTAATAAAAGTCGAAAGGGGGGACAGAAACTGTCGCAAACTTGACTGAACAGAACAAGGGAGATGGGAGGATTAAAGTTAACATCAAAATTAAGGAGCCGAGTAAAAAAAAAAACACTCCGTTTAAAATGAATTGGAGTTTTATGTTGATCTTATGTTGTTGATGTTGGGACATTATCACAGCAATCTGGCTTATAATAGATTTTTCAGTATCAGCCCAACTTTAATTATAAAATAATAAATTGTTTAAATGAATAGTTGAAGGTTGGAAAAATGTATCAGTTGGACTATATCAGGAGAGATTTAAACCTGTACTAAATATTTTAATGTTTTTATTTTTATTTTCTAGCAGAACACGGTTACATAGTCATAAGTTTCGGGACCAGAGCAAAGACCACAGACGAGGAATGGTCTGGTAGGAGACATGGACAGTCTCCAAGACCAAGAAAACCAACAACTATGCTCTGTGACACACACCACACATTTTCATAAAAGCATACACCACAAAGGAAAATATTAGATTAATTGTTCAGAAATGTACTGATATGCACTGGACCTACGTGGAGGAACAGAAGAACCTCTAAGAGACACAGTCTTTTCAGAGGAAAGAAGACACCTCAACACCATTCGCACATGATCATTAGGTGCACCACATTATAGCATAGGCAAATTGTTCCTAAAATTTTAATAAAAAGTATTAAAGTATGCCGCACCTTTAGAAAAGGTGCGAAGGGGGGAATTGTTAGGTTTTTATAATACTTTTAAGTAATTTAGTAAAAGTAATAATGTAAAGTAAAACTCATGATGAGTTGAATAGTTCAGGGAACAGAGAAAATGTCTATTTTGATGAATGAGCATGGGAAAGAGTATGAATGTCCTGCTGCAGGGTCAGCAGAGAGTTTTGAATAATGGGACAGTCAATAAGAACCTGTCATAAATTTATACCCCTGAGGGAGGCAGAAAGCAGGACCAGATGGGTTTGAAGATAGAGATGTTTTGGTCAATGTACACATGAGAAAAAAGACTGTTGTCTGGAGGGGGCGCACACAAAGAAGAAGCAGGTCACGCCCTCCTGAAGGACTTAAATGGACGAACGAGAGGACTTAGAGCAGAGCTCTCGGGGGATAGCAACGAGTTGCTATCGTCCATATTTTCATTGTTTGATATTTTACACTGTCTATTCAGTAAAACGCATTAAATTATTTTGGAATGAAACCGCTGACTTCTGACCGTTTTTTAAGAAACATAACACCATCCAGGGGAGATTGTCTCGGGCGCTGGGCAGGACAGGGCGCCAATCCATCGCTGGGCACACACTCACTCACACAGACACACTCTATATGGGGCAATTTTTAAGAATTCAATTGACTTGATCCATGTTTTTGGACTGTGGGAGGAAACCGGAGAACCCGGAGGAAACCCACGCAGACACGGGGAGAACATAGAAACTCCACCCAGATGGGGATTTGAACCTGGAATCCGTAGCGCCGAGAGGCGAACGTGCTAGCCACTAAGCCACCGTGCCTCCCCCGTTGTATCATATTAGAGATATATGTAAAAATGTAAAATGAAGTAGACTAACTACAAATAACTAAAAATAACAATAAAGCCAAAGGAGGTGAAGTTACAATCCAAATCAGAAAGCTTTAATCATCTTAACACCAGAAAACCAAAACCATGGTTACAAAAAGAAACAAAGCACATTTGTACAGGTTCAATTAAAATATAAGATCATGCATTATATGATAAGGAGGAAATGTAAAACATGTTTAAGACTAAAACTAAAAAGATGAATTTAAACTTTAATTCTATTTGAAACGTTATCTAAACTCAAGGTTACTGATCTATTAATCATTCAAATCTAAATAAATGAGTAAAACCTGAACTCCCATAGATTAACTCTAATGATCTGATATATGCAGATCCTCAATTAAAGAAGGTTCATCATTAAATCAAATCCACAATAACAAATTTGTTAAAAAATATTTTTTAAAAATCATAAAAATCCATAGTTCCATAAGCAGCTATTTTTTATAACACTTCAAATGTGGCAAACTGAAGTACTTAGCATTTCTACCTAATATTTCACAGTAATTCTCTTTTTAGTTGGTAATGTTGAGCAGTTATTGGAAACAAAATGTCCAGAGTTTCTTAGAGCATCTAGCTTTCCAGTATTGTGAACATTGTTATGGTGAAGTCTTATGCTTGTTTTCATAAGTGTAATTTTTTTCCTTTCAAATATACACACAAGAATTAAAAGAATGTCATGTGTTTTAACTGAATAGACAAACAAATGTACAGGAAAAATCATCAATGGCAGACAACCACGACGATGAGAGAGCTTTGATTCTCAAAGATCTCACTTCGGTATATAATACTGTCCTTCTGTGAGTGTGAATGAACCTTCCATATAGGGTGGGGACTTCCTGAGCCCCCAGTCTCACTAATACATTTACCAAGTGTTACCTGCCCCCCAAGTCTAACCCATTCAATTTCATAAGCTCATCCCGCAAATGAGCATTCCATCTGTTTCCTGCAATTATTCAAACCATCATGTATTACAACATATTAATTCAAAGTATTCCAAAAACATCACACAACTATGAGCTGGAATAAGTTTGTTTTTCTGCGTGAATGCACTGGTGTCGTTTTAAATCTTTTTTAAAGAAAAAAAACCTCACATTCTGAGCAGGGGTATGGTTTTTCTCCTGTGTGAATACGCTGATGCTGTTTAAGACTACTCTGTTGAGTAAAACTCTTTCCACATTGTGAGCAGAAACATGGTATTTCTCCTGTGTGAATACGTTGATGCACTATAAGACTACTCTGATTTGTAAAACTCTTTTCACACTGTGAGCAGAAATATGTTTTTTCTCCTGTGTGAATACGTTGATGCACTATAAGACTACTCTGATTTGTAAAACTCTTTTCACACTATGAGCAGAAATATGTTTTTTCTCCTGTGTGAATACGTTGATGCACTATAAGACTACTCTGATTTGTAAAACTCTTTTCACACTGTGAGCAGACATATGGCTTTTCTCCTGTGTGATTGCGCTGATGCACTGCAAGTTTGTACTGTCGAGTAAAACTCTTTCCACAATGTGAGCAGGAATAAGGTTTTTCTCCTGTATGAATATGCTGATGCTGTTTAAGACTGTCCTTTAGAGTAAAACTCTTTCCACACTGTGAGCAGGAATAAGGTTTTTCTCCTGTGTGAATACGCTGATGCACTATAAGACTACTCTTTATAGTAAAACTCTTTCCACACTGTGAGCAGGAAAAGGGTTTTTCTCCTGTGTGAATACACTGATGCCTTTTAAGATTACTCTGATGAGTAAAACTCTTTCCACACTGTGAGCAATAAAATGTTTTTTCTCCTGCGTGAATACGCTGATGCTGTTCAAGATCACTCTGTTTAGTAAAACTCTTTCCACATTGTGAACAGGAATATGTTTTTTCTCCTGTGTGAATACGCTGATGCCGTTTAAGATCACTCTGTATAGTAAAACTCTTTCCACACTGTGAGCAGGAATTTGGTTTTTCTCCTGTGTGAATACGCTGATGCACTATAAGTTTGCACTGATGACTAAAACTCTTTCCACACTTTAAGCAGGAATAGGGTTTTTCTCCTGTATGAATACGCTGATGCTGTTTAAGACCGTCCTGTAGAGTAAAACCCCTTTCCACACTGTGAGCAGGAATAAGGTTTTTCTCCTGTGTGAATACGCTGATGCAGTTTAAGATTGCTCTGTTGAGTAAAACTCTTTCTACACTGTGAGCAGGAAAAGGGTTTTTCTCCTGTATGAATACGCTGATTCTGTTTAAGACCGTCCTGTAGAGTAAAACTCTTTCCACACTGTGAGCAGGAATATGGTTTTTCTCCTGTGTGAATACGCTGATGCAGTTTAAGATTGCTCTGTTGAGTAAAACTCTTTCCACACTGTGAGCAGGAATATGGTTTTTCACCTGTGTGAATATGCTGATTCACTTTAAGAAAACTCTTTTGAGTAAAACATTTCCCACAGTGTGAGCACATGAATGTTTTTTCTTCTGTGTGAATGTGCTGGTGTTGTTCATGGAGAAACAGTGGAATGTAACTATTTTCATACTCTGAGCAGGAATTTGGCTTTTCTTCTTTGTGAACATCCTGGTGTCTTAGAAGAAGAACGCTAATGGAAATTCCTTCCACACTGTATGTCGAAATATTTTTCTTCTCCTCTGTGGATGTGCTCATGTTCATTCTGTTTATTCCTGTAGACAGAAATATTTATGTATATATGGAATATATTTATGTAATATATTTATGTAATTTCTCCACAGTGAAATACATATTTTCCACAAACTTTTGAATGTGTTCAGGTTGAGGTAAAATAATATAGTTATTGGATTTTAAATTTCTAATAGCTATAATAGATACTAATAGTATTTCTAATACTGCCACACTGAAAAATCACCAGAGGAAATCCTTCAGGGCATTTTTATTAAGCCATCTTGCCTTCTTTTTATAGACCCATCAATTTTCTTTCCATGATCCTTTGAAAAAAAAATGGGCATCATCATTTTGTCTGCAAATTAAATATTTATACTCCAATTAAAATGTCATAAGATCAGTAATTCACAAACCACTTTGTGCTATTAATCCAGCTAGCTTTTGCGTTTATCGGGGACTGTGATCAAGAACCACTGTTCTAGATAATGTGTATCAGTTTATTGGTCAAGTAACATGTTTTTGCAGGTTTAAAAAAATAAAATAATTCAAACTATCTGCATCACACATCTGTTATAATGCACATACTGTATGTATGCAACCACAGTTTTGGATGAGAGAAAAATAAATTCTGTTACATAACACATTCTGATGCCATTTGCTGGATCTTCAGATATGTAGTGTGGCAGACTAAGAAAAGCTGCAGAGCTCGTTTTCTCATGTGTGTTTTATAAGATACATAATTGTGGCACGAGGGAGTGATGGTGATGATTTATGACAATTTGGCATGTCAATAAATATCCATCCATCCATTATCTTCCACTTTACCCTATATTAGTGTAACAGGGGGTTCCCCATGCATCAATAAATATAGATGATAAAATAATTTCAACTAAAATTTT
This sequence comes from Corydoras sp. C115, assembly GCA_019802505.1. Taxonomy (NCBI): domain Eukaryota; kingdom Metazoa; phylum Chordata; class Actinopteri; order Siluriformes; family Callichthyidae; genus Corydoras; species Corydoras sp. C115. Next base: position 94,476 of record JAFMOC010000906.1, on the reverse strand, counting down.
TTTCAAAATCAAGATAACCTAAGTTTAGGTTATCTCAGGCTTGTACATTAGCTTAAGCATGATGGATGCATCACTTCAGCCACCTCTCTTCTTAACCTGATGCAATCATCATTCTTAAAAAAAGTAAATCTGAACTCATCAGACCACATGACCTTATCTTCTTTTTTTGCAGGTTAGCCTCACTGACAAGTGCTTTTCTTAATGCTGCACAGTTGTTTAGTACCAGTCCCTTAAGTTTACTTCACACTGTGCATGTTAAAAGTTCTTACTTTCACAATTAAATTAAATATCACTGTTGTTTTTCTACCAAATGTTTAAGTGATCACTGATCATGATCATTCAAGGATTTTTTTTTTCTGAATATAGTCCTTAAAGATCAAAGATGATGCCGCCCCACTCTCCTAACAGTTTAAATAACTTAAAAAGCTGAAACATAATCACTCTGTAGCTCTCTCCAATTTAAAGTCGACAGCACAAATATTCTTTCCAACACTGATTAAGTTTATTCTTAAATTACACCTTAACTTTGTATATAACCTTTACACCCAACCATCAGAACTGCAACATAAATCACATAAACAAATGTACAATGAGAAATTTCTACATTGTCTACATTGTAAACTATTAATCTTAAGAATGATCCTTTGCATGTTCAACCCCACGAATTTACATATTGACTTAGAACCACAATTACATATGAATTCATCTTAATACTAGAAAAGGTAATAAACTTTACGTAAACCCAAATAGCATACAAACAGCACACAAACCTCATTGGCAGCATTAAATATGAAAGAGAGCATATAGCTTCATGTTTGTCGCTCTTCAACTCCTTAATAAACACTTTGACCCTTAATTGTGACTTTGGAACCTTTGAAACCTTGTAACCTTAACGTAAATTAACAACATGTCAATGTTCTTAAAGAGGCAGGAACCATAAAATAGAGGCCCTTACCTATTTGCTTAGTTAAATCCAGATAGTGACTTCTTTAACCAGGTAGTGTTTATATTGTTTTAAAGTAAAAATGTTTTATTTAATTGATGAAATTTAATATAGCAATTATATCTGATGTTAGTTACTAAATATCAATTAACATTTTACAGACTCAGACTTTGTGTAGTGATTTACTTTTGTGTAGTTTGTGGTGGTATGGTGGCATTGTGGTTAATAATCTCACCTAGACTGGTAACAGGTTCAGGGTGTTTCTCCTCCTTTTGTTGAATGAGAGCTGGGATAGGATCCATCACCTCCACGACCTTGTTCACGTTAACAATCGAAATAAATGAAATGTTTTAGTTGTTTTGCTGAATAAAGTTCGAAAATCGGTTTGTTTAAGGACAGAGTAATGAGAGAGAATCCTAAACATGTCATTTTATACTTTATTACTTCTGATTACAGTGCATTCGCAATAATCTTTAAAGTTATTAGCTAATAAACAATAACAGCATCTAGAACATAATCTTAAATATAAAATCCATCAGTCTTATTTACATCCTGATAATCCACACAGAGTATAAATCTTTAATGAGTTTCATAAAAAATCTCACCTTCAGTAATGAACTGGATTTGATCTGATGATAATAATGATGACGTGCACAACTTTTGTTTTTATTTAAATCTCTCAGAGCTCTAAACACACGAGGTGCTGCTGCTGTTATTGTTCTCTTTTCTTCTCTTTCTGTTTATCGGCGGTTAGGTTTCCAGATTAGTGAAATACTGCCACCTACTGTTTGGAAGGCGCCCTTCACTACATATTATTAAGTTGGCTATTCAATCCTTAAAAGGAACATCATAATTTTAAATAAACTGATTCATTTAAATTTTACTGATTTAAATAAAGTTAAAGATAAAATGTAAAAAATAACATTGTTCTTCTTTCAGAGATTGTTCTCTTACAGAGTTCGAACCTTTAGTTACTGTTAGTCTTTTTTATTTGTATTTCATTATAATTTGATTTATACAAGTTGCAATAAAAGTCATATGTCTTTATTAATTTGGCTTTTGATATCAGACACAGATCATGTTTTTATATTTCCCCAGCACCTATAACACCATTCTATCTTTTCTCTGCTGTGGTGTGCTGGGGTGGAAGCATTTAAAAGATGAGAGGCGGTGAGAAGCTAGTCAGACATGCGGGGCAAGCACTGGGTGTGGAACTAGACTCAGTGGTTAAAGTGGCAAAGAGGTGGAAACTCAACAAACTGCTCTCCATCATGGATGATGATGGCCACTCCCTACATTACACTATTTTACCGCAAAGGAGCAAATTCAGTGCAGACAACTGTCTCAGAGCTGCTCTACAGACAGACCCAAGAGATCTTTTGTTTCAAGAGCCATCAGGCTTTTTTACTCCACCAGTGGGGCTGGTAGAAAGATAAATAAATAGGGATTCATTCTGGTACTCATCTCAGAACACAGGTGATAGAGCACCCCTGGAGCAATCAGGGTTAAGGGTCTTGCTCAAGGATTCTGACAACTGTTCAAATCCCAGTGGACCTTTGATTTGAACCCACAATGTTCAGATTGCTAGCCCAACACCATAACCACTAACCCTAACCACTGAGCTACCACACCCTTGTTTGATTTTATGATTGTATTATTAATGTAATTTTTACTGCTACTGGTTGCTCAATTTCCTCTGGGATAAATAATGTATTCTTTCTTTCTGTCTGTCTCTCTGTCATGTGTTAACCCAGCACTGTCTCTCCAGCATCCAAAACAAATCTAATGGCAGGTGAGATCCTGTCCCAAAAACCCCCGTTATCCGCTTTAAAAAAAATTAGCAACCAGTAGCAGCAAAAACACAGTAATAATGCAATCAAAAAATAGAACATGTGTGTGGTTAGCTCATTGGTTAGGGTTCGGGTGTTGGGTTAGCAATCTGAACATTGGGGTTCAAATCCTAGGTCCACTGAGATTTGAACAGTTATTAGTGTGAGACCTTGAGCAAGATTCTTAAACCTCATTGCTCCATTGGTGCTCTATCACCTCTGTATTCTGACCCCAACCATTAAGTTGGATTACTTGTAACTGCTTTGGATAAAATAGTTTGCTAAATAACCAAATGTAATGTAACAAATAGAAATAAATTAAGAACCAATAATTGCAATGAAGCCTATTAAGATGTATGACATTGTAGTGATTAACCATCAGAATTAATGAGTATTGTATAGTGAGCAAAGTACTCATTTGTATATTTGTATGTATGTAAAATATCAGTTGTGTAAAAACTAAAGTGTCCCATAATGAATGAAATAAAGTTACTATAGTGCCAAAAATGCTATATTTCCGAAAGGCTTCGAATGCGCATGCGCTTTAGGAGCGAACATAAACAGGTGCGATTTGGAAGCGCCGGCGAACGGGTGTGCTTTTTACTGCGCATGCGCTTTAACGGCGCCAGAAAACAGATGCGACGTGGTAGCGATTGGGAACGGGTGTGATTTAAATGCGCATGCGCTTTAGGAGCTCTTGGATGGGTTTTTAAAGATAAGGCTTTAAAATATATTTATTAAAATTATTTCTGTGTTTCATGTGTATTAACAAAAAAAAATGTTAAAAATATTTACTGTTTATTTAAACATGTTTATCAAAAATGTTGCATCTAAATGACAACGCAATACAACGGTTTTTACTTAGTGTATAAAGATCACAACATAATCATGGTAGAACCTTAAGTAGTTTTTAATTTCCTTTTTTTATTGAGGTAATTTTTACAAAGCGCAGATGTCCAGTGTTTGTACTTTAACAGATTTTAACAGTAGTGAATGTTAAGAATGAGATACTGTTTGTATTTAACTGTTTTGCACCCCAGATAAACATAATACACATTTTGTGTGTTTAAGTTGGCTTCTCAAACCTTAGTGGGAACATCATTATTTTAAATAAACTGAATAAAATAAAATGTGGGTGGCACGGTGGCATAGAGGTTAGCACGTTTGCCTCTCAGTGCTAGGGATTCCTGGTTCGAATCCCCATCTGGGTGGAGTTTCCATGTTCTCCCCGTGTCTGCGTGGGTTTCCTCCGGGTTCTCCGGTTTCCTCCCACAGTCCAAAAACATGGATCAAGTCAATTGAGTTCTCAAAATTGCCCCATATAGAGTGTGTCTGTGTGAGTGAGTGTGTGCCCAGCGATGGATTGGCGCCCTGTCCTGGGTCTATCTGCCCAGCACCCGAGACGTTCTCCCCTGGATGGGCATGGGGAACCCCACCGCGACCCTAATAGAGGATAAAGCGGGAGATAATGTGGAAATAACATTTGTTCTATTTGTAGAGATTGTTCTCTTACAGAGTTCTAACATTTAGTTACAGTTTATACTTTAGTCTTTATTGTTAGTATTTAAGCAAAACAGGTTTTAATCAGTCTTACTAAGACAGACCTCATACAGGAACTCCTTGGGTGACACAATGAGCAGGAATCAGGTGCAACATAAGAATCAAGACAGAGACACACAAATACAAGACAAATGAATAAAACTAAGAAAGATGACAGAAACCAACAAGAGAAACAGTCAGAGAAAGAGAGAAAAAGAAAGTGAGAAAGACAAAGAGAGTCCGAGTCCCGGAGGAAACCCACATGCAAACGGGGAGAACATGAAAACTCCACCCAGATAGGGATTCAAACCTGGATCCCCAGTGCGGAGAGACAAACGTGCTAAACACTAAGATACCATGCCCCCCCCCCCTATTTTTATATTATGTTATTTTATTTTGGAGATCATTTTTGTGAATTTATTAGGATATATAGCAATATCTCTACCTCGGTTTCTTTAAATTTAGGACTCACTTCTAGATTAAAAATCCAGCGGGATATTTGCCAGTGTTGTCTTATTTCCCCAAAGTTTTTTCATCCTAACTACTGAATTATTAAGCCTTTAGATGAATAATAATTAGTTTTATGGGATTAATCTATTTGATAGAAAATACAGGATTAGTCAGTTTGCAGATGATACAGCTTTGTTTTTGAAAAATGTTTTAATGTTTAAAAAAAAGCCCTAAATGTAATCTCAATGTTTTCCAAGGCCTCTGGTTTGAGACTCAACCTTAAAAAATGCGAGATCTTTTCTATTCATAACTGTATATATCAAAACATTTGGTCAATCAGCTTTGAAGACGTCTGAAAACAGGCGCGATTTGAAGAACGGTTATGCTTTTACTGCGCATGCGCTTTAAGAGCGCCCGAAAACAGGTGCGAGCGCTGTATTTGTTATTTTATTTTGTGGATTTATTAAGATGTTATATAGCGATATCTTTACCTCGGTTTCTATAAATCCAGGACTCACCTCTAGTTTAAAGATCCTGCGGGGAATTCACCAGGGTTGTTCTATTTCCCCAAAGTTTTTCATCCTAACTACTTAATTATTAGTTCTTCAAATTAATAATAATCCAGAGTTGCATGGGATTATTACAGGTGTGTGTATTTCATTCTTGTTCTTATTTCAGTGTAATGTTTCTTTGAGTCAGACTCTCTTTGTCTTTTTCTTAATTTTTCATTCTCTTTTTCTCTTGTCGTGTCTGTTTGTATTTCTTAGTTTCTATTTATCTAAGTACTCTATTTATCTTGTCTTTGTGTGTCTCTGTCTCGGTTCTCCTTTTGTGTATAGTGAAAAGTAAATCACTACACAAAGTCTGAGTCTGTAAAATGTTACTTGATATTTACTAATTAGATTCAGATATAATGACTATATTAAAATTCATTAATTAAATAAAACATTTTACTTTAAAGCAATATAAACACTACCTGGTTAAAAAAAGTCACTATCTGGATTTAACCATACAAAAAAGTAAGGACCTCTTATTGGTTAATTGCTATATGAGTGATTATGTTTTAGCTGCAACAAGTTATTTAAACTGTTAGAAGAACCTGGGGGGCATCATCTTTGAGGAAGGACTGTGGTCAGAAAAAAAAGCCTTGAATGATCATGATCGGCGATCACTTAAAGATCCATCCATCCATTATCTTCCGCTTTATCCTCAATTAGGGTCGTGGGGGGGTTCCCCATGCCCATCCAGGAGAGAACATCTTGGGCGCTGGGCAAATACACCCAGAACTGGGTGCCAATCCATCGCTGGGCACACACTCACTCACACAGATACACTCTATATGGGGCAATTTGGAGAATTCATTTGACTTGATCCATGTTTTTGGACTGTGGGAGGAAACCGGAGAATCCAGAGGAAACCCACACGGAAACGGGGAGAACATGGAAACTCCACCCAGATGGGGATTCGAACTGGCAATCCATAGCACTGCGAGTCCATAGCACTATTTAATGCAGAGAACACTTTTGTAGCTAAAAACTACTTTTGTCTTTAGAGTTAGAGTTCAAATGAACACGCCTTAACCTTCAACCGTTTCCTATTTTCCATAATTTGGTGGTGGGATTCGGCAGACTTTATTATTATTTTATATAATATTAATATTCGAAAGTCCTACAATCCCAGCTGTGTTTGGAACATGTTGTAAATCTGAAGTCTGAAGAAAAAACATAAAATGTCTCATGTTCATGTTGTCTGCAATAAAATAAATGTTCATTTTGATTAATTTAAATTGATTTAATCTATAGTTAACAACCTTATATTCAGAATAATTGGTTATGTCTAATGATTTGATTGTTCGCTTATTTAAGAAATGAAAGGTTGTTTCTTATCTTTTGCCATTATTTCTGCAAATCAGGTGATGTAATTAGGATAATATTTATACAATTTTGATAATTACGTTCATGTTTTGCATTAATTTAAGCAGAGGCTACAAGTATGAAATGAGTAAGTGGACGTTTTGCATTAACTGTAACAGTAAATAAACAGAAAGTAATAATCTAGCAAAGAATTTATTTTTTGTGAATTATGTCCCTTGAGAAGGTGGTGAGTGAAGACTGTTAAGTTTCTAAATCCAAAGACAGTCCAGACTTACTGCAACTGTCTTTCAACAGTTCGAAGAGTTTGGCATCATCTACAGTCCATCACAACCTGTGCCATAAATTATGTATCTCTAATAAAATGAGAAAAGGACTGCAGCTTTGCTTGGTCTGTTTGGTATTTTGACCCAAAAGATAGCTGTATGAAGAGCACAGAGAGGTTCCTCAAAAAAAAAGTCCTGTAGTTTGTTACTGATTCAGTATTATTGAAATATTAGTTGTAGTATAAATATTGTATTTGCAAACAAAACCATGATGCCTGTTTATTTTTTTGTTTTGAAGGATCATGGAAATTAATTGATTTGGCTGTAAAAGGGATGTAATCTGGTCTTCTAATAGGCTATGAAGATGCTCTAAAGGATTTTCAATGTGGCAGTATTGGAGAAGACTATTGTCATACACAACCTCAGAGATGTGCCATGCAGCTTTGGACAACAAATCTGGAGTGTCCACACGCTATGAACTCTTCCTATGAATTTCTACAGTGAGTGGTGGTGAATATTAAGCCAGACCAATCGTCTGTATGAATATGTGGATTATGAAACAGACTTCTAAGATACAAACAGAACTTCTGGCTGCCTAGTAATCACTAGCTATTAGTAAGTTAAATGCAAACAGGGACAACATTGTTTTACTTCAACTTAAACACATTCAGGAGACAAAATAACAAGTCTGTGGAAAATTATTTTTCCTCTGTTGAAAAATAACATCAGCACATTCATGAAAGAAAAAAATACATCTTTCAGCCTACAGGAATAACATTTACCAAGTAAACATGAGCACATCCACAGACAAGAAGAAAAATATTTTGCCACACGGTATGGAAGGAGTTTCATTTCTTCAAAGACATCAGGGTGTTCACACAGAAGAAAAAACATATACCTGCTCACAGTGTGGAAAAAGTTTTACTCATCAGAGTAATCTTACAAAACATCAGCACATTCATACAGGAGAAAAACCCTACTCCTGCTCAGAGTGTGGAAAGAGTTTTGCTAAACAGAGAGGTCTTCAACTGCATTATCGTATTCACACAGGAGAAAAACCCTATTCTTGCTCACAGTGTGGGAAAAGTTTTATTGACCGGCGCTGCTTTAAAGTGCATCAGCGTATTCACACAGGAGAAAAACCATATTTCTGCTCACAGTGTGGAAAGGGTTTTAATCAAAAGAGTCATCTTAAACAACACCAGCACATTCACACAGGAGAAAAACCCTATCACTGCTCACAGTGTGAAAAAAGTTTTACTAGTCAGAGTAATCTTAAAGTGCACCAGCGCATTCACAGAGGAGAAAAACCCTATCAGTGCTCAGAGTGTGGAAAGAGTTTTACTAATCAGAGTAATCTTACACAACATATGCATATTCATACACGAGTAAAACCCTATATATGCTCACAGTGTGGAAAAAGTTTTATTCAACAGAGTAGTCTTATAGTGCATCAGCGTATTCATACAGGAGAAAAACCCTATTTCTGCTCACAGTGTCGAAAGGGTTTTACTCAACGGAGTCACCTTAAAGAACACCAGCGCATTCACACAGGAGAAAAACCCTATCACTGCTCACAGTGTGAAAAAAGTTTTATTGGTCAGAGTAATCTTAAAGTGCATCAGCGCATTCACAGAGGAGAAAAACCCTATCACTGCTCAGAGTGTGGAAAGACTTTTACTAATCAGAGTAATCTTACACAACATATGCACATTCATACACGAGTAAAACCCTATATGTGCTCACAGTGTGGAAAGAGTTTTACTATAAAAAGTAGTCTTAAAGTGCATCAGTGTATTCACACAGGAGAAAAAGCCCATTCCTGCTAACAGTGTGGAAAGGGTTTTACTCAAAATAATTATCTTGAACAGCATCAGTGTATTCACATAGGAGAAAAACCATACTCTTGCTTACAGTGTAAGAAAGGATTTATTCAAAAAAATTATTTAAAACGACACCAGCGCATTCACACAGAAAAACAAACTTATTCCAGCTTATAGTAGTGTAACGTTTTGTAATACCTTGAAGTAATATGTTGTAATTCATGATGGTTTGAATAATTGCAGGGAACAGATGAAATGACCATTTGTGTGATGAGCTTGTGAAATTGTAGGAATGGGTTAGACTTAGTGGGGCAGGTAACACTTGGTAAATGTATTAGTGAGAATGGGGGGGTCAGGAAGTCCCCACCATATAAGGAAGGTTTATTCTATCAATCTAGTTGTTAGTTTTTCCATTTGTTTAGTATCTGGACATGGCTGTTCTACACTGTTGTTGCTGCCCGGCCGCTCAAGGAGGATGAGTCCCCCATTGAGTCTTGGTCCTCCCAAGGTTTCTTCCTTAAATAACAACATAAAAGGGAGTTTTTTCTTGCCACTGTCGCTTCGGCTTGCTCTTTGGGGGTTTAAAGGTTTAAAGGCTTTTCATTCTGTAAAGCTGCTTTGTGACAATGTACTGTTGTAAAAAGCGCTATATAAATAAATTACTTGACTTGACTTGACTTATTCATACTCACACACACTGAAGGATGGTATTATATACAGAAGCTGGATCTTTGAGAATCAGAGCTCTCTCATCAGTCGTGGTTGTCTGCCATCGATGATTTTTCCTGTACACTTGTTTGTCTATCTAGTAAAACACATTAAGTACTTTTGGAATGAAACTGCTGATTTCTGAGCGTTTATTGGAACATAACAGTACTCAAGTTTTTATCCCAATTGTGTGTATATTTGGAAGGAAAAAAATTACAATTATGAAAACAAGCATAAGACTTCACCACAACAATGTCCACAATACTGGAAAGCTAGATGCTCTAAGAAACTGAACATTTTGTTTCCAATAACTGCTCAACATTACCAACTGAAAAGAGAATCACTTTGTGGAATATATATATATATAGGGCTGCAACTAACGATTATTTTGATAATCGATGAATCGGATAAATTAAAAAAAAATAAATTCCATGTCTTTACATTTAATCATTTAGCAGACACTTTTATCCAAAGATGTATGTTTTTCAGTAAAATTATTCTATAGTATAGTATTATAAATAGTAATTTTATTCAAAATGTTTAAGTTATCATTTCCTGTAATTAATGAAAAGCACAATGAAAGAAATAATGTATCATCTAACCATCCCTCACTTAACAACAAAAGTCAACTCCAAATAACACATGATACTCAGTTGCCTTCAGTAATGAACTAAATATTGTCTGTTCTGTAGCCTATTGGAAAAAAATAATTAACAAATGAATTAATCAGCTATGGGAAAAAAATTAATTAACAAATTAGCCAGTTAACAAAAAAAATACCTCTTGTGTGAAATGTTAATTGGACACCGGGACATATGGCTGCTTTGCACACCGTGTACAAGGCTTCCCCTGTTTGTCTCGACGCGGTCTGAAAGCGGGGCGGGGGGGGGGGGGGGGGGTTGCGCCGTGCGCAGTCTCCCAGTGCCGGGACATTTAAAGCCGCGTACTTTTACGCCGTGCGCGTGTGCGCGTCAATCCCGCGTGCTGCTATTGATCCGCTAAAAACCAGGACATGTCCTTACTTTAAAAAAATAAACCGGGACGCCCGGGACAGGACATGACATACAGACGGGTATTCGTATAGCGGACATTAAGACACGTTCTCTATCGCTGTTATTATCCAGTTAACAACCAAATACAGCATGAAGCTGCTCTGCCGGTCTCAGTATTACGATTTACTTCAGAACTAAAGAAGCTCGGGATGTTGTAGTGATTTATCTGCTGTTCAGCTTCATCCTCATCAGTGTTTATTTCAGGAGCTGTATCATCACCGTGCTGCTGCGCATGTTCGCGGAGCTGCATGTTCCACGTTCTTTAGTTTCAGCGTTGGCTGTGTTTCATTTGTAGATTTATCAACTTGTTTTGCAGACTCCGCCTCGTTCTGTTTAACACGCTATTTTTTTTTCCAGCGTTATTGAAGCGCTACATGTGACGTAAGCGGTTGCGACATCGCGAGTAACGCGGAAATCACGCGACCCAACGAATCGATAATGGAAATTCATTATCGATACTTTGGATAATCGATTTTTATCGATTTTATCGATTTGTTGTTGCAGCCCTAATATATATATATATATATATATATATATATATATATATATATATATATATATATATATATATATATGTATATATATATATATATATATATATGTATATAATGTTCAGAGTTTCTTAGAGCATCTAGCTTTCCAGTATTGTGGACATTGTTTTGGTGAAGTCTTATGCTTGTTTTCATAATTGTAATTTATTTAAGTGTTATAAAAAATTGCTGCTTATGGAACAGTCAAGAACCTTCAAGAACTTTATGATTTTTTAAAATATATTTTTAACAAGTTTGTTGTTATTGTGGATTTGATGAATCTTCTGTAATTGAGGATCTGCACATGTGGGCTCATTAGAGTTCATCTATGGGAGTTCAGTTTTTACTCATTTATTTAGATTTGAATGATTAATAGATCAGTGACCTTGAGTTTAAGGTTTCAAATAAAATTAAAGTTTAAATTCATCTTTTTAGTTTTAGTCTTAAACATGTTTTACATTTCCAATTTATCATATAATACATTATGTCAGTTCTTATACTTTAATTGAACCAATACAAATCTGTTTTTTTTTCTTTTTGTAACTGTTTACTTTGTATTTTATATCTCTCTGAGGAGTTGCTGTGGTGGATCGCTCATTTGTTTTCTGGTGTTAAGATGATTAAAGCTTTCTAATATGGATTGTAACCTTTGGCTTTATTCATTCATTCATTATCTCCCGCTTTATCCTCTATTAGGGTCGCGGTGGGGTTCCCCATGCCCATCCAGGGGAGAACATCTCGGGCGCTGGGCAGATAGACCCAGGACAGGGCGCCAATCCATCGCTGGGAACACACTCACTCACACAGACACACTCTATATGGGGCAATTTTTGAGAATTCAATTGACTTGATCCATGTTTTTGGACTGTGGGAGGAAACCGGAGAACCCGGAGGAAACCCACGCAGACACGGGGAGAACATGGAAACTCCACCCAGATGGGGATTCGAACCGGGAATCCCTAGCGCTGAGAGGCGAACGTGCTAACCACTAAGCCACCGTGCCGCCTCCTTTGGCTTTATTGTAATTTTTAATTAGACTAATTCATTTTACATGTTTACACTTATGTCTAATATGATACTATAGTTTACTCTACAATTTTATTCTACAATTTTGTAACGTTTTTTGTTTTATCACCATTGTTACAAATTTATGAATAAAATTAAAACTTTCCGTTGAAATGACATCAAGTGGAATGATTTGAGCCAGCCAATTGTACTCAGGGTTGCCAGATTTCTACACTTACCAACACCAAGTTGGATTTGTTATTGTATGCTAAACGCACAACTGTCATTTTATCCCACAAGTCCAGATACATTTTATTTTTCAAACACACACTGATTATAAAATGTCCTAGATATTCATACCTAGTTCTTTTCGATCACCAATAACACTACTAGTGCACTACATTTATAATACAGAGTGATTTTGAATGCGGCAAGCAGCCCGACAACAGTAAAGTTGAGTAGTAATAGTTGAATCCTTGAGAGGAGGAGCTACAGAGAATGAGTCATAAAGGAAGCTTGGATTTTGACCAATGAGAACACGTGCTCGCAGGGGGGCGCTGGAGTTTATAAATAGCGCACTTCCAGCCGTTTAACGTTTATTCTGAGAACAGAGCCGCAGTCTGAGCATCATGTCTGAACTATCGAAGTCCGAACCTCAGAAAGACTCAAAGAAAGCCGTTACCATGACAACCGCTGAAGGCAGAAAAGTAACACAGAAAGCAGAGCAATGAGAGCTACGTCATCTACGTCTACAAGGTCCTGAAGCAGGATTTAGTGATGGAGCTGCTGAAGCCTCTGAAACCTTGAAGCTTTCCATCAAACTGGGTCGAGAAAGGGTTCATTGCTCGCTGCTTCGCTTGCACACAACCGCCCCCTGCTGGTCAAAACTATTGAGATATTAATATGTTTGATTAATCATGATTTAATAAACACAGAACATAAAACCTTAAGTTCACAATATAAAGTTAAACCAGTAACTGAAGTTGTAAAATAGGAGATTGTGAACTGAATCATCTGAATCGATTCCCAGTGAATCAGAGAATCAGAAGAGTGATTCATCAGATAAAAACTAATAGATTGGTTTGATTCTTTGTTGGGCTGAAGGCTTAGTGGTTAGCACGTTCACCTCTCACTAGGGATTCCATGTTCTCCCCGTGTCCGAGTGGGTTTCCACCGGGTTCTCTGGTCTCCTTCCACAGTACAAAAAACATGGATTAAGGTCAATTAAATTCTCCAAATTTCCCTTAATAGAGTGTGTTTATGTGTGTGAGTGAGCATGCCCAGCGATAGATTGGCACACTGTCCTGAGTGTATTTGCCCAGTGCCCGAAACGTTCTCCCCTGGATGGGCATGGGGAACCCCAATAGAGGATAAAGCGGAAGATAATGGATGGATGGATGGATGGATGATTCTTTGTGTTTGTGCAGATTTTGTTTCAAAATTCAAAAACATGATACAATTTAAAGATAGAATTAAAGATATTACATTAATAAATGAATAAACAGGTTTGTATTTATTAAATAAAATACTTTATCATGTTTATAATCCGTTGTTCTTCGGGTTACATCGTGCAGAGTAATACCTACATTTCCTTATTTAACTTTGTACAAATAAATTATTGATTTTATGCATTTATATATATAAAAAAACTTGATTAAATTAGCTTTATATGTGTTTAATTTGAGAATAAAAATTATACATGTTCATTAATGTTTCCTTTTTTTTTTAAAATACAAAATTGCTGTTTATAAAATAGAAGACTGCTGGTTTAATAAATGACACAGCGCTCGTCTGAATCGACTCCCAGTGAATCAGAACATCTTAAGAGTGACTCATCAAAGAAATAATTAACCCAGAAAGTTCTGCTTATGCTCTCTTTGATTTAAAAAAAAAACTGAAATCAGAGAAACATGCTTTTTTTTATTTTTTTTTTATAAATCTCTTATGCTTATACCTTCTCCTTTTGGGTTGATTTATTTCAGAACTTAAAGAGAAACATTGGTTAAGACATTCCCCTTGAAAGTCAATATAATCTTTGTTTTCATTCTAATGAATGTTTTATCAAACTTATTATAATACTGGCAAAATATGTAAAAAACTCTAAAAATTGCCATCATATATATATATTTATATGGTGTTAAGATGACTATGAAGCTTTCTGATTTGGACTGATACTTTAGCTCCTCTGGCTTTGTTGTTATTTTTAATTTGTTGTTTTTAATTAGTTATATACTTTTACCTGTTTCTGGGATCTACTTCATTTCAAATTTTACACATATGTCTAATATGATACTATAGTTTACTACTTCACAAAATTTGTTCCATAATTTTTTTACATTTCTAAATTTTACTGCTTAAGGTAAACTGGGTCCGAGAAACGGTATTTCGTTTGCATCTCATGTACCACATGTTACACAAATGACAATAAATCATCTTTGATATTTGGGTCTATTTTTTTACATCCCTGAATAAAGTTTATCATATTTCGGATAGAATAAAAAATCTATTATAATCTATGAATCAAGACATTAAGACTACTAACAACAGAATTCTTGCTTGTCCTGAAGGTGATGATCATAAACCCTCAGTTCATGAAATATGTTTTTGAAAACTGGCTAAAAAGAAAAGAAAGATATCCAACAACTGGCTTCTTTATCATTATATTCTCCTTGTACATCTCTGACCAGGTAATGACACTATTTATCCACAATCATTTAGAGATCATGAGATGATATACAGTGTACATGACCAATTTGTTTGTGACGTTTGTGTTTTTATTATTTTTTACCATTAATATGACATGAACAACAAATATAAAAACATGCATTTTTATGGTTTGTTTTAACAATTATTTACAAACTATTTAATAAAAATAAAAACATTTTCTATTCAAATGTAATTTTCATTGCACATAATTATCTTATGCAACAGATCATGGTCTAGATAGCATCTTTCAGTTTTTAAATGAATTCAGAGTTGAACTGAGTGGGTATAGTGTTGTTTACTTACAGGAAGCTGGTCCTGCTTTTTAAGCCATAAAGGCTGTCCCGGGTTCTTCTGGTATGTTTAAATGTGAAGTTTGATTTACTTTATTTAATGATTTTAAGTGCAAAATGTTCCAAATGAACTTAGACCTTCCTTTCATTTTATCACAGCTGAACAAGTTTGAATTTGGGGCCATTATTATGACAAAAGTTATAATATAAGCTTCAACACAGGCAACCACAAAGAAGGCATTGAATACAGCATACTGCACGAACTTGCTAAAATAAACAAGATCCATATGTATAGAGGAAAAAATTATTTTTAGAATTTAGGAAATGTATTCCTATTAAATATATATTGTGTTGCATATATATATATATATATATATATATATATATATATATATATATATATATATATATATATATATATATATATATACAGTGGAGGAAATAAGTATTTGATCCCCCACTGACTTTAAAAGTTTTAATACAAAAAAACAAATAAAAAGTCTCATAATTTTATGCCAGTTTTATTTTAACAGTGCCACATAGAATATCAAAAGAAAAATGGAGAAAATGACATGAAATGAGAAATATAAAATAATTTGCACTTTATTGAGGGAAATAATTATTTGATCCGCTAGTAAAACCATGACTAATGTTGGCTCCCACAGACCACTGACACACCCTAATCACAGTGAAGTCATTACCTGAATGAGAGACACCTGTCCCAAATTATCACCTGTATAAAAGTCCACCTGGCAACAGTCTCAGTGACACTCCAACATCTCCACGAAGGGCAAGAGTAAAGAGCCGTCTAAAGATGTCAGGGACAAAATTGTTGACCTACACAAGGCTGGAATGGGCTACAAAGTCATAAGTAAAAACCTGGATGAGAAGGTGACAACTGTTGGTGCAATTATTTGGAAGTGAAAGAAGTACAACATTACTGTCAATCGACCCAGGCCTGGAGCTCCATGCAAGATATCACCTCGTGGAGTCTCATTGATCATGGGAAAGGTTAAAAATCAGCCAAGAACTACACGGGAGGAGCTGAGTAATGATCTCAAGGCGGCTGGGACCAAAGTCTCCAAAAAAACCATTGGTAATACACTGTGACCCAATGGTTTAAAATCATGCAGTGCACGACAGGTTCCTCTGCTCAAGGAGGCTCACGTCCAGACCCGCCTCAAGTTTTCCAATGAACATATTAATGACTCCGAGAGAGACTGGGAGAAGGTGCTGAGACCAAAATTGAGCTCTTTGGCCTTAACTCAACTCAACGTGTTTGGAGGAAGAAAAATACAGAATATGACCCTAAGAATACTATCCCCACTGTCAAGCATGGTGGTGGAAGTATTATGTTTTGGGGGTGTTTTTCTTCTAAGGGCACAGGCCAACTTCACCGCATTGACGGGAAGATGAACGGGACCATGTATCGCAAAATCCTGGGTGACAACCTCCTTGCCTCTGCCAGGGCACTGAAAATGGGTCATTGATGGGTCTTTCAGCACGACAACGACCCAAAACATACAGCCAAGGAAACAAAGGACTGGCTCCATAAGAAGCATATCAAGGTCATGGAATGGCCTAGCCAGTCTCCTGACCTCAATCCCATCGAAAATCTATGGAGAGAGCTGAATTTTCACGTTTCCAAATGCATGCCTATAAACCTTAAGGATTTGGAGGTGATTTGCAGAGAGGAGTGGGCCGAAATTACTCCTGAAGTGTGTGCAAACCTTATAAAAAACTATAAGAAACGTCTGACTGCTGTGCTTGCCAACAAGGGTTTTGCCACCAAGTATTAAATGATGTTTTACTAGGGGATCAAATACTTATTTCCCTCAATGAAATGCAAATTATTTTGTACATGGGGTTGTATTATCAATACTTGCACACATCTCTATTTCACCTGCTTCACAAACCATGTAAATGCACATTAACGCTCAATAACAAACTGTAATCTATCCAAACAAGTGCAAACTTTATTAGTCTACTCTACCCTCTTTAATTGTAAAGAAACCTCGAGGACTACCCCAGAGCATGCATTATTTTGGTGGTGGATGAGTCTTGGCATTGATGTTATGATGTGCCTGATTCACTCGTTATTGTAAAACACATCAGTGCTGCTGGATTATTTAAACACTGTTTTCTTTTTACTGTACACTCTATTAAGACACATTTACATTATGTTGGTGATTGGAAACTTTTGCTTGGTAGATTATTCTCAGTTCATTGTCACTAAAGTGTTTAAAAGGCTCAGCAGCTCTGCTGTAAATGATTCACTGGCACAATCCTCTCTAACAGAATCTGATTGTTATAGACTGATATAAAGAAGAGCTTGTCCACATAAAATAATTGAATTAATAGTACTAACGCTCAAATTCACAGTTATTTGCATTTATGCTTATTTTAATCAGTTCCTTACTGATTGTTGTGTGATTCATTTATTTTACTCTTATTTCAAAGCAATTCTAATTTTAATATGGTCTTGAATCGTCTGAATAATCTGAATCGATTCCCAGTCAATCAGAGAATCAGAAGAGTGATTCATCAGATAAAAACTAATGGATTGGTTTGATTCTTTGTGTTTGTGCAGATTTTGTTCCAAAATGATTGTTGTGTGATTCATTTATTTTACTCTTATTTCAAAGCAATTCTAATTGTAATATGTTCTTGGATTAAACAGAGTTAACCAGTCAATCCTTATTTTATATCTGCATACAAGATACACACGGAGAGATACAAACAAACAGAAAGATAAAAGAAATATATATTTTTATATAAATGTCTATATCTTATATATACACAGTTGTGTTCAAAATAATAGCAGTCCAATATGACTAACCAGATTAATCACTGTTTTTGGTATAAATTAAATTACCACATGACAAACAATTTGCCAGTTGGTGCAGTAGATTCTTAGAAAGCCAACAGTCTCAGCATTCATGAAATACATGCTATTGATTTGAATCAATATTATTATATTTGAATAATTAATTGAAAGGGGTGTGTTCAAAATTATAGCAGTGTGGAGTTCAATTAGTAAGGACAGTAATTCTGTGAGGAAACAGGTGTGAATCAGGTGGCCCTTATTTAAGGGTAAAGCCAGGTCGTGCTGTACATACATTTCTCCTTGAAAGCCTCAGAAATATAGGTTGTTCGAGACATTGTTCAGAAGAGCAGCGAACTTTGATTAAAAAATTGATTGGAGAGGGTAAAACTTATAAAGAAGTACAGACAATAATAGGCTGTTCAGCCAAAATGATCTCCAATGCTTTAAAATGGAGAGCAAAACCAGAGAGACGTGGAAGAAAATGCAAAACTACAATTCGAATGGATCGAATAATAGCCAGAATGGCAAAGGCTCAGCCAATAATCAGCTCCAGGATAATCAAAGACTGTCTCAAGTTACCTGTAAGTACTTTCACAGTTTGGAGACACCTGTGTGAAGCTAATCTATTAGCAAGATCAAAAAAATAAAAAAATAAAAAGACATGTAGTGAAGCGGATACTATTTGCAAAAGAACACATCAACTGACCCAAGGAAAAATGGAGAAACATATTGTGGACTAATGAAAGTAAAATTGTTCTTTTTGGGTCCAAGGGCCCTAGACTCTGAATTCAAGCCACAGTACACTCTGAACACAGTGAAGCATGATATTGCAAGCATCATGATATGGGCATGTTTCTCTTACTATGGTACTGGGTCTATTTACCGCATACCAGGCATCATGGACCAGTTTGCATATATCAGAATACTTGAACAGGTCATGTTGCCTTCCTTTGCCTGAAGAGGAACTGCCTTTGAAATAGGTGTTTCAACAAGATAACGACCAGTAAACGAGCACAATCTTGTTTCCAGTCCAACAAAATTGAGGTTATGGAGTGGCCAGCCCAATCCCCGGACCTAAATCCGATAGAAAACTTATGGGGTGACATCAAAGATGCCGTTTCTGAGGCAATACCAAGAAATGCAAATGAATTGTGGGATATAGTCAAAGCATCCTGGGCTGAAAGGTGCCAGAGGTTGGTTGACTCTATGCAACACAGATGTGAAACAGTTCTAAAAAACTGTGGTTATTTAACTAAATATTAAGGTTAGTGAATCACAGGAATGCTAAATCATAAAAAAGGAGTACAGATTTTGAGTTTGTAAAGACAAATGCAGACACTGCTATTTTTTTTGAACAGCCCAATGGTCATTTTTTATTATTTTCTCTAGTCATGAATTATATACATTTCTCTTCATGTTTTGATTTGGAAAACAGTATGCAATGTTCCCAATGCATGGACATAAAAACTACTATAAAGATTTTGTGCTTAAATCATGTTTTTAAACACACTGCTATTATTTTGAACACAACTGTACAATACATAATAAATGGTTACCAATAGAAACAAAATAAAACATGTTTAAGACTAAAACTAAAAAGATGGATTTAAACTTTATTTCTATTTGAAACCTTATCTGAACTCAAAGTCACTGAACTATTACTCATTCTAATCTAAATCTGAATAATATAATGTTTTCTCAGTAAATGAAAAGAAATGCCAGGACTTCTGAATTTATTTAAAAAAAAAATCTAATTAATTAAAAAGAATCTAAAAAAAAGAATGAATGAGTCTACAGCCCTTTTTATGTTTTTATAGCTCTTGAAACAGCAGCTGGTTTAAACAAAGTCCTTTATAAATTCTCCTAAAGGTTAGAGAATAAAAGAGGTAAATAAAATGAAAATATAAATGTTTGTAAATCAGTAAAAAAAAAACTCTTTTGATAATTTAGTAAATGGGATGTCATCAACTTGTTTTCTTGCCACTACATCCTGAAAGTTGTGAATGTTCAAAAAGCGTTAATGTGTTTTTATAACACTTCAAATGTGGTGATCTTTTCACTTTGTAATGTTGAGCAGTTATTGGAAACATCATGTCCAGAGTTGCTTAGACCATCTGCATTTCTAGATGTATTGTGGAGATCGTTATGTAGACCTTTCTCATCTTATGCTTGTTTTTTTAATAGTAGTATATTTTCAGCCAAAAATGTGTATACTCACAATGTGTGCAAAATATTTTGAACAAAACTCTGGCTACTAAGAGCTGGAAGAAATTTTTCCTCCTGTGTGAATGCGCTGGTGTCGTTTCAAATCTTTCTACACTGTGAGCAGGAATAGGGTTTTTCTCCTGTGTGAATACACTGATGCAGTTTAAGATTGCTCTGATCAGTAAAACCCTTGCCACACTGTGAGCAGAAATATGTTTTTTCTCCTGTGTGAATACGCTGATGCACTATAAGATGACTCTGTTCAGTAAAACCTTCCACAATGTGAGCAGGAAAAGGGTTTTTCTCCTGTGTGAATATGCTGATGTACAGTGGGTTGCAAAAGTATTCATACCCCTTGAACTTTTCCATATTTTGTCACATTACAACCACAAACATAAATATATTTCACTGGAATTTAATGTGAAAGACCAACACAAAGTGGTATACAATTGTGAAATGGAAGGAAAATTATACATGAATCAACATTCTTTTTACAAATAAAAAACTGAAAAGTGCAACGTGCAAAAGTATTCAGCCCCCTTTTCCCTGAGTGCAACCAATTGCATTCAGAAGTTGCCTGATGAGTGCAAATGACTCAAAAGGGTCCACCTGTGTGTAATCTAATCTCAGTACAAATACAGCTGCTCCGTGACGGCCTCAGATGTTGGTTAAGAGAATATTGGGGAGCAAACAGCATCATGAAGTCCAAAGAACACACCAGACAGGTTAGGAATATGGTTTTGGAGAAGTTTAAAGCAGGCTTAGGTTATAAAAAGATTTCCAAAGCTTTGAACATCTCACGGAGCGCTGTTCAATCCATCATCCGGAAATGGAAAGAGTATGGCACCACAGTAAACCTGCCAAGACAAGGCCGTCCACCTAAACTTACAGGCCGAACAAGGAGATCACTGATCAGAGAGGCAGCCAAGAGGCCCATGGTGACTCTGGATGAAATGCAGAGAGCCACAGCTCAGGTGGGGGAAACTGTCCACAGGACAACAATTAAGTCGTGCACTACACAAATGTGTCTTTATGGAAGAGTGGCAAGGAGAAAGCCATTGTTAAAAGAAAACCATAAGAAGTCCTGTTTGCAGTTTGCCAGAAGCCAT
Organism: Corydoras sp. C115; assembly: GCA_019802505.1. Lineage (NCBI taxonomy): Eukaryota > Metazoa > Chordata > Actinopteri > Siluriformes > Callichthyidae > Corydoras > Corydoras sp. C115. Next base: position 73,323 of record JAFMOC010000906.1, on the reverse strand, counting down.
GTTGAGGACACAGCAAACATGTGGAAGAAGGTGCTTTGGTCAGACGAGACCAAAATTGAACTTTTTGGCCACAATGCAAAACGCTATGTGTGGCGGAGAAATAACACTGCACATCACTCTGAAAACACCATCCCCACTGTCAAATATGGTGGTGGCAGCATCATGCTCTGGGGGTGCTTCTCTTCAGCAGGGACCGGGAAGTTGGTCAAAGTTGATGGGAAGATGGATGGAGCCAAATACAGGGCAATCTTGGAAGAAAACCTGTTGGAGTCAGCAAAAGATTTGAGACTGGGGCGGAGGTTCACCTTCCAGCAGGACAACGACCCTAAACATAAAGCCAGAGCTACAATGGAGTGGTTTAAAAAAAAGAATATTCATGTGTTAGAATGGCCCAGTCAAAGTCCAGACCTAAACCCAATTGAGAATTTGTGGCAAGATCTCAAAACTGCTGTTCACAAATGCTCTCCATCCAATCTGACTGAGCTTGAGCTGTTTTGCAAGGAGGAATGGGCAAGAATTTCCCAAGAAAAAAGGTGGCTCCACAAAGTATTGACTCAGTGGGGCTGAATACTTTTGCACGTCGCACTTTTCAGTTTTTCATTTGTAAAAAAAATGTTGATTCATGTATAATTTTCCTTCCACTTCACAATTGTATACCACTTTGTGTTGGTCTTTCACATTAAATTCCAGTGAAATATATTTATGTTTGTGGTTGTAATGTGACAAAATATGGAAAAGTTCAAGGGGTATGAATACTTTGGCAACCCACTGTATGTATACAATTCTGTTTGTAACACTAAAAATGTGGAAGGACATATTTACTTTCAGGAAAAGAACTCAGTTTAAAAGAGACACAGTTTAATCCAAAATTTTATGTTTATTGATCACAGATGAGGAATCAGTTTTAATGATCAGGTTGTGACTTTAGATTATACAATATATAATACATAATAAATGGTTACAAATAGAAACACAACACATTTTATTGGCTCCATTAAAATATAAGAACTGACAATGTATAATGTAATAAAGAAGAAATGTAAACATGATTGAGACTAAAACTAAAAAGATTCATTTAAACTTTATTTATAATTGAAACCTTATCTAAACTCAAGGTCACTGATCTATTAATCATTCAAATCTAAATAAAGGACTAAAGCCTGACCTCCCATAGAACTGTAATGATCTCACATGTGCAGATCCTCAATTACAGAAGGTCCGTCATTAAATCAGATCCACAATAACAACTTCCTGTTTTCTCAGTGGAAAAAAAATTCATCTAAAAACATCATTATCATTATAATGGAGGTAAATTCCATGAAATTAAAATATAAATGTAAAATCAATAAAAAACACTGTTTATAGATAATTTAGTAAATAGGATGTCATCCATTTTTTTAAATATAATTTCTGCCCAAAGATTTGTATACTCACAATGTTTGCAAAATATTTGGATAAAAACCTGGCTACTGTGAGCTGGAAGAAGTTCTTCCTCTACTGTGAGTGTGCTGGTGTCGTTTCAAATTAGGTATTCGGGAAAAACCTTTTCCACACTCTGAGCAGGAATATGGTTTCTCTCCTGTGTGAATATACTGATGACGTATAAAATGACTCTGCTGAGTAAAACCTTTTCCACACTCTGAGCAGGAATATGGTTTCTCTCCTGTGTGAATATGCTGATGACGTATAAAATGACTCTGCTGAGTAAAACTTTTACCACAATTTGAGCAGAAATATGGTTTCTCTCCTGTGTGAATACGCTGATGCTTTGTAAGACTACTCTTCCGAGTAAAACTCTTACCGCAATTTGAGCAGGAATATGGTTTCTCTCCTGTGTGAATACGCTGATGATCTATAAAATGACTCTGCTGAGTAAAACTCTTTCCACACTGTGAGCAGGAAAACGGTTTTTCTCCGGTGTGAATGCGCTGATGATCTTTAATATTACCCAGATTACGAAATCTTTTTCCACATTGTGAGCAGGAATATGGTTTTTCTCCTGTGTGAATGCGCAAATGTTGCATAAGAGTACCATGATGAGTAAAACTCTTTCCACATTGTGAGCAGGAATATGTTTTTTCTTCTGTGTGAATACGCTGATGCCGTTTAAGACCACGCTTATAATTAAAACTTTTTCCACATTGTGAGCAAATGAATGGTTTTTCTTCTGTGTAAGTGGGCTGCTGTTGGTCAAGTTGCAACTGTGAAGTGTAAGACTTTTCATCCTGAGAGCAGGGATGTGGCTTTTCTTCTGTTCGAACACCATAGGGCCCACTAGACATTCCATCGACAGTGTATGTAGAAATAGTTTTCTTCTCCTCTGTGGTTATGCTCATGTTCACGCTGTAAAATGTATTCCTGTAGGCAGAAAATTATTTTTTTTCTTTTATGAACGTGCTGATTTCAACATTTTATTTCTCCATAGTAAAAAATTTATTCTCCACAGAAATGGTAATTTGTCTTTTGAATGTGGAGGTAAAACAATGTTGTCAATGTTTGCTTATAAAATACTAAAAGCTAGTGACTACCAGGCAGCCATAAGATCTGGTTGTAGTTTTACCTTAGAAGTCTGTTTCTTAATTCATGTATTCATACAGAGTCTTGGTGTGGTTTAACATTCATCAGCACTCACTGTAGAAGTCCAAAGGAAGAGTTTATAGCATGTGGAAATACCAGATTCACAACACAGATGTTATCCATAAGCAGCGCAAAGATGCAGGGCACATATCTGAGGTGAACTCCAATTCTGCCACATTGAAAATCTCCACACGTGCTTCAGAACATCTTCATAGTCTATTTGAAGGCTGTCCTGTTTCTCTTTTATAGCCACATCAATTTTCTTACTGTGAGTCTTTAAAACTATTAAAAAAAACTGATTTCATGCTTTTATCTGCAAATACAATATTTATAGTCCAACATATATGTTCGTCAGCATTCTAGATTAGTAATTCAAAATAAGACCTTTTGAGGAACCCCCTCCAAAATAGACGGATAAAGGGCATCCTTCATCCAACTATCTTATGGGTCTATCAGGGATTGTAATCACACATCTGTTATGATGCACATATTCAACCACAGTTTTGGATGAGAGAAAAAATAAATTTTACTTTTACATAACACATTCAGATATGTAGTATGGCAGAGTAAGCGAAGCTGCAGACCTATATTTCTAATGTGTGTTTTATAAGATACATAATTGTGGTATGAGGGTGTGATGGGCAGAGTCTGCAGAAGATAGATGGGCTTAAGACACAGATGAATGTACACAGATAAATGTAAATGGTAACACTTGCTTGGGATGAATGTCGCTAATTATCTCTCCTCTTGTTGACAGTAAAAGAGGTCGGAAGCAGACCGAGGGGAGAGAGAGCTTGAACCCTACAGAGGGAGATTTACCTGTGCTCTGTTTATAACATCGATACTGTAGCCCAATGTATGATCCTGATGTCTGTTAAAAAAAAAACATTTTGTTGGTGAAATAAGACCTTTTAGTTTGCACCACTCGCCTGTTCCTGGTGTCACACCCTCAAACTCATTACAATCATGTCTACAGTAAGATGAACTGTAGAATTAATAATTTCTCTTGAAAGACGCTGGACTTACATCTTCCTCAAAGCAATTTAAAATGTCTGAGTGCTTGCTTCTTTCCAGATGTGGCTGCTGCTTTCTAATAGTCCTGTGCTAATATGTTTTGTTGTAGAGCAAAAATTATTTTAATTGGAATAAATATAAATAACCATATAAGTTTAAAGTAATTTTTCTGTAACATTGTTTCTCTAAATCAAGACAACATACAGTTCACAAAAAATCCCATATATTGTACAACATGCCATTAATTAGAAACTCTTAAAAAAAACCTGTCACAATATGAAAAATGCTAGTAAAAATGTGATTTACTTTGACTTCTATTTTATTACAGAGTATGAACCAAAGATATTTCATGTTTTGTCTGGCCAACTTCATTTGATTTGCTTATTTACATTATATCTGTATTTTAGTTCTACAACACATTCCAAACAAAGTTGGAACAAATGCAATTTAGGGCTTAAAAAAACAAAACAAACAAACAAACAAAAAAACCCTACATTTTCACCATAAAAAAACAGACTACCCACCGAAACTTTTATGTACTGAATATGTAGACACAAATGTACAAGTAAAAAGAAAATCGTCCAGCGCTCATAATATCAATTCTATTTATTGACCCATGTGAACACACTGAGGAAGGCCTAATGGTGGAATCGTTCCTGTTAGTGAGTCAATAAATGTACATGATATTATACGAGTTCTGTCTTCATGTAAAACCTATAGAACAATGTGGGAATTATAATGATGATTCAGTAAAAAAGGCAGAATGACGAACAAAGAGTGGCAGCTCAGTGGTTAGAGTGTTCATTCATTCATTATCTCCCGCTTTATCCTCTATTAGGGTCGCGGTGGGGTTCTCCATGCCAATCCAGGGGAGAACATCTCAGGCGCTGGGCAGATAGACCCAGGACAGGGCGCCAATCCATCACTGGGCACACACTCACTCACACAGACACACACAATATGGGGCAATTTTGAAAATTCAATTGACTTGATCCATGTTGTTGGACTGTGGCAAGAAACCGGAGAACCCGGAGAAAACCCACGCGGACACGGGGAGAACATGCTCCACCCAGATGGGGATTCGAACCGGGAATCCCTAGTGCCGAGAGGCGAATGTGCTAACCACTAAGCCACCGTGCCGCCGGTTAGAGTGTTGTTTTTTTTATTATTTTGATTGTTGCGTATTTCATTCCCAAATCCACCAATGTTACCAATATGGGTTAATATTAGGGCTGCAACAACGAATCGATAAAATCGATAAAAATCGATTATCCAAAGTATCGATAATGAATTTCCATTATCGATTCGTTGGGTTGCACTATTTCCGCGTTACTCGTGATGTCGTGACCGCTTGCGTCACCTGCAGCGCTTCAACAACGCTGGAAACACATAGCGGGTTGAACAGAACGAGGCGGAGTCTGCAAAACAAGTGGATAAATCGTACAAATGAGACACAGCCAACGCTGAAAAAATCTCCGGTTTAAATCCAAACTGCGGGAGCTTCACCTGGCGATTCCACCTCACCGAGGAGCTCACTCTGAAGCTCTGCGAACATGAACTGAGCTGCACGGTGATGATACATGATGATACATGATAACGGAGTATGTCCGTTATACGAATATGTCCGCAGTTCCCGGGACATGTCCGTATTTCACGTCCTTTCCCGGGTTTTTTAAAGTGAGGAAATTGTCCTGGTTTTTAAATGACCTTCATTGGATCATTAAATGTCCCGGCACTGGGACACTGAGTCTGAGCTGCGTGTGAGTCCGCAAGCAACTCGCAAGTTTAAAGCGCAGGTGTGTTTACAAAAGCGAGCCCCCCCCCGCGCGCTTTCAAACCGGGTCGACTTTTCACACAAGACGTATTTTTTTTGTTCATTGGCTAATTTGTTAATTTATTTTTTTCAATAGCTGGTTGTTAATTAGTTCATTTGTTATTTTTTTTTCCAATAGGCTACAGAACAGACAGTATTTGGAATTAAGTGTACTATAATAGTATGTTTAAACACAAACATACTATATATAATACTATACTATAGAATAATTTTACTGACCCCCCCCCCCCCAAACAGCTTAATAAGTGTTTAAATATGCTTTTATAAATACTGTACATACAACTTGTACACAAAGGTGCTAATTAATAATCAAGGTACACATTATTTGATAAAATATGAGTGAAGACACTGCACACTATGGGAGTGAGGTTGAATTAGTTGCATTTAAAGGAGAATTAAGTAACATATTAGAGTGACTCAAATTTGTGTAATTTAGTATTTTTTTTCACACTGTGCTACATATTGTCAGTGTGTATGTGAGATTTGTGTTTAATTGCTCTTTGGGCTACTTGGATGCCTTAAAATCCTACTGTAAATAAAACCAGACATTTATTGACCTGCTTAATAATTGTACAGTGTAGTTGGTTTTCTTCATAACTACTGACATGTAATGTTCTCATTTGTAAGTCGCTTTGGATAAAAGTGTCTTTTAAATGATTAAATGTAAATGCAAAGACATGGAATTTTTTTTCTTTATATTTATCCGATTAATCGATTAATCGAAAAAATAATCGGCCGATTAATCGATTATCAAAATAATCGTTAGTTGCAGCCCTAGTTAATATATTATAAATTGACTACATGGTTAAAAAAATGGTCACACAATAATATTTGGTTGCACCACCTAAAGCTTTGATTATGCTGCACATTCGAGTGTTGCATCATCTACACAAGCTGCTGCACTGTCACAACATCAGAGTTGCATTATTGTATCCAAGATCTTGTTTTAATAATGGGGTATTTGAACCACTGTACAAAATTTTCACCAGCACATTCCAAACATTCTAACTGGGGTTCAGACTCTGTGGTGGCAAAATTCAGGTGTGAAAATGATGTCTCCTGCTCTCTGAACAATCTTTCACTTTTTAAGACTGATGAATCTTGGCATTGTCATTTTAAAATATATCCGTGCTATCCGAAGAAAAAGATCCATTATGTTTTATGTTACATTATGTTGTGCATAATGTTGCTGACTGACTGTGACCACCCCAGATCATAGCACTGCCCCACAGATTTGTACATTACATAATAGGCATGATGAGAACATCACATCAGCTCAATCAAGGAGTTTTTATTTTCCAACCACAGTCCCCCCCCCACTGTCCTAACTGCTTAAACAACTTGTTGCAACTAAAACACAATCACTTATACAGTAGTTATCCAATGTCAGGCCCTTACCTTTTGGATTAGTTAAATCCAGATAGTGACTTTTTTAACCAGGCAGTGTTTATATTGTTTTAATGTAAAAATGTTTTATTTAATTAATGAATTTTAATATAGTCATTACATTTAAAGTTTATTACTAAATATCAAGTAACATTTTACAGAATCAGACTTTGTTTTCTGCTTTACTTTTTGTGTAGTTTGTGGTGGTATCGTGGGTAATGAACTCACCTGGACTGGTAACAGGTTCAGGGTGTTTCTCCTCCTTTCATTAAATGAAAGCTGGGATAGGATCCATCACCTCCATGACCTTGTTCAGGATAACAGTGAAAAAAAATAAAATATTTTGTTATCTTGCTGAAATTTAAGTTCACTGCTTTGTGGTTTGTTTAATGAGAGAGTTCTGAGAGAGAATCCTGAACATGTCATTTTATACTTTATTATTTCTGATTACACTGCATTCACATACATCTTTAACTGTAAGGATTATAAACAATGACGTCATCTAGAACAAAGTCTTAAAGAAATGCACTTTCTATCAGTCTTATTTCTATCCTGATGATCCACACAGAGTACAAAGCTTTAATAAGTTTAATAAAGAATCTCACCTTCAGTAATGAACTGGATTTGATCTGATGATAATAATGATGACGTGCACAACTTTTATTTTTTATTAAATCTCTCAGAGCTCTAAACACAAGTGCTGCTGCTGTTGTTCTCTTTTCTTCTCTTCCTGTTTATTGGCGGTTAGGTTTCCAGATTAGTGCAATACCGCCACCTAGTGTTTGGAAGATTTGCTTTAATAATATCATTATGTTGTGTTGGCTTTTCAAACCTTAGCGGAGCATCATCATTTTAAATAAACTGATTAAATGCAGGAATAACATTTGTTCTATTTTCAGAGATTGTTCTCATACAGAGTTCTAACATTTAGTTACTGTTAGTCTTTGTTGTTAGTATTTTAGCAGAACAGACGTATGATTTAAGCAGCATTACTATGATAGACCTCATACAGGAACACTATACACAAAAGGAGAACCGAGACAGAGACACACAAAGACAAGATAAATAGAGTACTTAGATAAATAGAAACTAAGAAATACAAACAGACACGACAAGAGAGACTGTAAGAGAAAGAGAGAATGAGAAATTAAGAAAAAGACAGAGAGTCTGACTGAAAGAAGCATTACACTGAAATAAGAACAAGAATGAAATACACACACCTGTAATAATCCCATGCAACTCTGGATTATTATTCATTTAAAGAATTAATAATTAAGTAGTTAGGATGAAAAACTTTGGGGAAATAGAACAACCCTGGTGAATTCCCCGCAGGATCTTCAATCTAGAGGTGAGTCCTGGATTTATAGAAACTGAGGTAAATATATCGCTTTATAACATCTTAATAAATCCACAAAATAAAATAACAAATACATCGCTCGCGCCTGTTTTCGGGCGCTCTTAAAGCGCATGCGCAGTAAAAGCATACCCGTTCTCCGGCGGATCCAAATCGCACCTGTTTTCAGACGTCGTTAAAGCGCATGCGCTAACAAAGCCCGTTCGGGAGCTCCAAAATCACATCAGAATCAGAATCAGAATATCTTTATTGTCATTATACCAGGTATAACGAAATTAAGATGCCATACTTTTCGGTGTCACGTACTTAAATTTACACAGATAAAGAGATTTAAAAGAGAACACTATAATTTACAATTTACAAAAAAATTTGAAAGAAAGAAAGAATTTATTTACAAGAGTGTATAAAATATTTATATATTTCACGTTTTTTATTGCACGTTCAATAGTGAATTATGACTGTAAAAAAAATTACAATGCACCATTTAGTGTCCGAACAGCGGTTGGGTAGAAGCTATTTCTGAGCCGTTTTTTTTTTTTTTTATTGCTCTGTAATGTCTACCTGATGGTAGCAGTTATAGGAGATGGTGACCGGGGTGAGAATTGTCTGTAATAATTTTGTGAGCATCCAATGATCTTCTCTGCAGAACTCACAATCCTCTGTAGTTCTTTTTTCTGTGCTGCAGTGCAGCTGGAGAACCACACAGAGAGTCCGTGAGTGAGGATGCTCTCTATGGTGGAACGGTAGAAGGACACCAGCAGTCTCTGATTGATGTTATTATTCCTGAGAGTCCTCAGGAAGTAGTGTCTCTGCTGTGCCTTCTTTGCCAGTTTTTTGGTGTTCACACCCCAGGTTAGGTCCTCCTCGATAGTAATACCCAGGAAGCGAAAGTTTGTGACTCTTTCTACACAGTCCCCGTTGATGAATATAGGTTTGATGTCTTTCCTCACCTTCCTGAAGTCTATAACCAGCTCCTTCGTCTTTGATGTATTTAGATTTAGGTTATTATCTGTGCACCATAATGACAGTCGTTCCACTTCATCCCGGTAGGCTGTCTCGTCGTTTCCAGAGATGAGTCCCAGAATAGTCGTGTCATCTGCGAATTTAACTATGGTGTTGCTGGTGTGAGAAGTGGTGCAGTCATGGGTGTAGAGGGTATAGAGCAGGTGACTCAGCACACAGCCCTGGGGGGCACCCGTGCTAAGGCTAATGGCTGTGGAGGTGTGAGGTCCTATTCTAACCCTTTGTCTGCGCCCCGTCAGAAAGTCTTTGATCCATAGACAGGTGTGGTAAGGCAGACCCAGGTCCAAGTCTGTGGGGGATGATGGCGTTAAAGGCCGAGCTATAATCCACAAAAAGGAGTCGGGCGTAGGATCCTTGCTGCTCCAGGTGGTTCAAGGTTGTATGAAGAGCCGTGACCGCTGCGTCCTCTGTCGACCTGCCAGCCCTGTATGCAAACTGATGCAGGTCAAAGTTGGATGGAAGAAATGAAAGGATGTGATTTCTGACCAGTTTATCGAAGCACTTCATGACCACCAGGGTTAGAGCAACTGGGCGGTAGTCATTAAGGCTGTTAATCTGTGGTGTCTTTGGTAGCGGAACTATGATTGAGGTTTTCAGACAGACTGGGATGGATGATTGTGAGAGTGACCTGTTAAAGATCCTAGTGAGAATCCCAGAAAGTTGATCAGCGCAGTCCTTCAGCACACGACCAGTGATACCGTCAGGACCTGATGCCTTTATTGGTACCAATTTTATACCAATAAAATTTAAAGTGTTTTTATTATTATTAACTGCAGTATGAAGAAATAAAATGAATAAATGTCTTTGATTAGCTGCGAGTCAAATTTCAAACCGCTACTATTGTTCTGTTGGCGGGCTTCTAAAGCTGTGTTCTAAATCCCACTTTAAGTACAGATGTAATGCACTAGACGCTTTATTGGACATAAAAAAAATAAAACGGGTATAAATTTCAAAAATATTTATGCAACACATTGTGTTAGAGGGTGATGTGTTTTTTTAATTATCATTTATATGTAGGGAAACGCTTTGTAGTGGGTAGTGAATGAGGGGCAACTTTATGTGGTTCAGGACACTCCCTTGAACTTCTGCATGTATTTTCTTCCAAATACTAAGCTTTAAAAAGCACTTTTTTTTTTTTTTTTTTTACAGTTGATTAAAAATTTTAATGACATGTACTCAATATATGAAAATAAAATCAAATTTTGATTGATCAATTAGAGAATTTATTCCAACACCAGTTCTTTCCCAACTGCGTTTTTGAAGTTACCAAAAAAAAAAAAAGGATTTGTTGAAATTAAAGTGCAGTAGTTTGATATACATGATATTATTCCATTATACCTAAAAGTTTATAAAAGTATAAAGAGCTCTTTAACTGAAAGTGTGGGTGGCTCTTAAAAGAGCCTTTGGGTTGTAGGAGTAAAGCTGAGCGTTTACTTGGAGCTGGTGTATTTGGTCACGGCCTTGGTTCCCTCAGACACGGCGTGCTTGGCCAGTTCACCGGGAAGCAGGAGGCGCACGGCGGTCTGGATCTCTCTGGAGCTGATGGTGGAGCGCTTGTTGTAATGAGCCAGACGAGAGGACTCACCGGCGATGCGCTCGAAGATGTCGTTGACGAACGAGTTCATGATTCCCATCGCCTTGGAGGAGATCCCGGTGTCGGGGTGAACCTGCTTCAGGACCTTGTAGACGTAGATGGCGTAGCTCTCCTTCCTGTGCTTTCTGCGCTTCTTCCCGCCTTTAGCTGCAGTCTTGGTGACGGCTTTCTTGGAGCCTTTCTTGGGCGCAGACTTCGTTGGTTCAGGCCATGATGATCAAACTGCTGCTGTGTTCCGAGAATGAAAGCTGAGCAGCTCGAAGCGCGGTGTTTATTGACTCCAGCGCGTCACTGCGAGCGCATGTTCTGATTGGTCTGTGTACAAGCTTCAGCTATGACGCACTTTCTGTAGCTCCTCCTGTCATGAGCTGCTCACCCCATCTTCTCGTTTCTTTGTTTGAGAATCACAGGGGGAAGAAAATGGCGGGAAGGAAGATTAGCAATAAAGTTAAAAATATTATACTCGACAGAATTGAATAAAATAATATCTACGGACTGATAAACTACATTATATAAATGAAATTCTTCAAACTTTTTTGTATTCTGTATAAATGTGTCGTACTAGAACACCATTCAGCACCCATGGGGCATTGAACAAACATACTGTTAATATGTATTTAGAAGGTTAGTAACAAAATAAAATGTTATTGTTGGGGGTCAGAACATTCAACACAATATACTGTGTGTAACTGCCTATATGAGCAGTTTATATTTTAATTGGTTTGAAGTTTGTAAAATTGTAGAAAATTGTATTTCAAATTTTCTGTTCTTTTAAGAACATTGACAACGATATTTACCATGGTTACCACGTTACAAAGGTTCCAAGTTAGCATTAAGGGTTTATTCAGAAGCTGAAGAGCAGCAAGTCGCAACGTGAAATTATAGTTCTCTTTGATACTTATGCAGCCAATGAGGTTTGTGTTCTGTTGGTATACTAATTATGTTTAAGTTAAGTTTATTACCTTTTCTAGTATTAAGGTGAATTGATATGTAATTACGTTTCTAAATCAAGATGCAAATTTGTGTGGTTAAACCAGCAAAGGGTCATTCTTAAGATTAAGATTTTACAATGTAGAAATTGCTCATTGTATATTTGTTTGTGATTTATGTTAAAATTCTTACGGTTGGGTGTAAAGTTGTGTACAAGGTAAAGGTACAAACTCAAGAATAAACCTAATCAGTATTGGCAAGAATATTTGTGCTGTCGACTTTAAATCAGAGGGAGCTACACTGTGTATATATAGATGTACAAATATGAAATAAATTAATATGATAAAATAGATTTTAAAGAGAAATGTCAAGTAAAATGTTTTCTTTTGTGTTAGATGTGAAAAATTAGAGAAATAACAAGTAGGGGCATGTACATGTACAGACTAAATGTTTTAATGGATTTTCAATTCCTAAAAACAATACAAGTTAAATGTTTGTGTTTTTGTAAAAAAAAAAAAAAAAAAAAAAAAAATCCTAAAAGGCTGATAACGCTTCTGAAGCTGTCATAAATTGCACCCGGTTGCTAATGTAAAGCACTAAAAAGGTTTTCAGTAATTAAAAAAATAGAAACACAGACAGAAATATTGAGCAACTAAATGTTACTTCAAGGTAATGACAACGTTACGCTTTTACAGATCAGTTCACTTTGTATTAAAAAGTTATGTAGTCAGTAGAGACTGTGGGAATAAGTCAATCACTCAGGATGTTGTTCGGGACGCTTCTTTGTTCTCTTTAAACACTGCCTTTTATCGATATTTTTAAAAAGTTTTGTAAAATGTCATTTAATATGTAATCATTAAACAAGAATCAAATTAAACCACATGAATATGAAGACTGGAGTATGATAAAAGCACATAAAAGCAAAACCCACTTTTATAATTCCATTTGCAGTGTTTATACATAGTTCAATTTTATTTTATTTTGATTCTATTATTTTTATCCTTTTAAACAAATTTAACTTTGTGGGGAAGTCGAGAAAGAATTTCACTGCTGGCTGTACCATGTATATCAAGATCTATATCTTATTTTGTGACAAATAAACCTGATTCTGATTTAATGGAGCAGCTTCTTTAAGACAAAGGATTATGTAACTCTGCAAACTATTGGATATGCAATATACTTGGATATCCAGTTTAGAATACAAAATATTTACGTGTTAAAAAGAATTAATTAAAACGGCACTAATACCTCTTTCAGCTGTTTATAATAGACGTTAACGTTAAAAAAAAATACATGAACAATGGAAGAGCTGCTCGTTTGTCTGATCATGTAGGTGGCTCTTAAAAGAGCCTTTGGGTTTAATGAGAAGGCGGACAGATGAAGTTAAGCGCGCTCTCCGCGGATGCGGGGGGCCAGCTGGATGTCTTTGGGCATGATGGTGACTCTCTTGGCGTGGATGGCGCACAGGTTGGTGTCCTCGAACAAGCCGACCAGATAAGCTTCACTCGCCTCCTGCAGCGCCATCACAGCCGAACTCTGGAAGCGCAGGTCGGTCTTAAAGTCCTGAGCGATTTCTCTCACCAGACGCTGGAAGGGCAGTTTGCGGATCAGCAGCTCGGTGGATTTCTGGTAGCGCCGGATCTCTCGCAGAGCCACGGTGCCGGGTCTGTAACGATGAGGCTTCTTCACTCTGCCTGTAGCGGGCGCACTCTTACGGGCAGCCTTGGTGGCCAGCTGCTTCCTGGGTGCTTTACCGCCGGTGGATTTGCGGGCGGTTTGTTTGGTTCTTGCCATTTCGAAGCGAGTTCTGAACTTCTCAAACTGAAACAATGAATACGGTAGAGCTGTGCGGATCGATACAAATATCGATAATATCGATACCAACGCTGGTATTGGTATTGAACAATACTTGCGTAAAAAGATCGATACTCAAGTTTTTTGTGTGTGAAAATTCCTTTTTTATTGTTTTGCCTAAGAACAATTCTATTTGAAAAAAAGAAACAAAAGAAAGAAAAAACTGTCTAGTGAGGGGAGCATTTTTACTTTATATTCGTATTGTCGTTTCTCCTTTTGTACCTCAAAAATATATATTTTCCTCACGTTAAAGCAATCTTTGTTTTATTACTGTTCCATTGTTTCTAAACAAAGATGTTGATTGGGATACATTATTTTGTTGTCACCTACAATGTTTGGCGACATTCTATACTAGGTCTTTTGGATCATTCATTCATTCATTATCTCCCGCTTTATCCTCTATTAGGGTCGCGGTGGGGTTCCCCATGCCCATCCAGGGGAGAACGTCTCGGGCGCTGGGCAGATAGACCCAGGACAGGGCGCCAATCCATCGCTGGGCACACACTCACTCACACAGACACACTCTATATGGGGCAATTTTGAGAATTCAATTAACTTGATCCATGTTTTTGGACTGTGGGAGGAAACCGGAGAACCCGGAGGAAACCCACGCAGACACGGGGAGAACATGGAAACTCCATCCAGATGGGGATTCGAACCGGGAATCCCTAGCGCTGAGAGGCGAACGTGCTAACCACTAAGCCACCGTGCCGCCTCTTTTGGATCAATGAATCTTAAATATTAAAAAGTATCGGTATCGGTATCGAATATCGCGATATTGGCCCTGTATTTACTTGGTATCGGATCGATACCAAAATTTTTGGTATCGCACAGCTCTAGAATACGGCACGAAGGCGACGCAGCCTTTAAGTACTAACGCTGCTCCACGCTCATTGGCCGTCTTAATAACACCCCGCCTCCATTGAACCCGCGTGGTCACATCCTGCTGTAATCCGATTAGTCCGATTTCAGTCTCGATTAAAATCTCTAACCGTTACTGCTTTTCTGTTGAGCGGTGTTCCAAATCACTACCTATTACAGATATAGTGCACTAGGAGTGTTTTTAGTGATAGAAGTAGTCAAATAAAACAGTTCCTAATATCCAGGATTCTTTAATGTGTTTGATGTTGTGATGTAACGGTTTCAGGACTTTCACTTATCGGTTCATTTTGTACTAAATGTTTTGTACTCTGTAGTGAATGAGGGAACGAGTGAACAACTCAACATATATCCCATGACTCATTTTGACTCATATCCTATGCTGAATTTCGCTTTTTAAATATACTTACATACGTTAATATCTAGTTTCCATGTATAATGATTTGTAAAATATGTTCTATATAAATGTGGTCTCTCCAGTAGAGGTATAATAAATATTAATAGATCATGTGTATAACTTTGATGGTGTATAAATGTCCTTTTTTGCGGTCACGATTCAGCACCTCTGAAGGAATAAGTAAATATTCTGTGTATATATTTGTATGATCATGAAATAAATTAAGTTTGATGGAATTTACAAGCATCACTTAGAATAAAATGTTTATTTAATAATATTTTATGACTGTTGCATAATGCAAAACCGTGAGCATAAAAATAAAAATAAAATCTATAAAACGAAAACTTAATAAAATAAAAAGCATTGTCTTTATTACTTCTGTAATCCTAAAGGACCGCCTGCGACGTCTGAACTTATGGACATAACCATTGTTCTGTTGGCGGGCTTCGGAAGCTCTGGCCCATATTGTACCCAGTTACAGATGTAGTGAACTAGAAATGTTCTTAGTGATTAAATTACATACACAGACAAACGTATTAAGGACAATTTAATTCATTTTACTTTAAGTTCATGATGGAAAAGTTTATGTGTTGTGGTTTTACTCATCAATTTGCTATGTGTGAAATATAAAGTAGTCAGTAGCGACTGGGAACGAGTGAATGTGGTTCAGAACGCTCCCTATGTACCTGCCTTCTATCGATACGAAGATTCTTTTTTCATAAGCTGCTTTGTACACCGCCTAATAACATTCACACCACGTACAAGAATAAAATAAAAACTCGATGAGCAGACCAAGAAATAAAACAACTATTTGATGGAGATCACCATCTTAGAGATGGTAAAATAGAGACATTATCTAAAAACATTTGGAGCCTGCCTCGCATCTTTATTTATCCCGTACTTTTCAATGTCATAACGTTATATTTAATGTAGACTTATAGGTTTCATGTTAATAAGCTATTTAATAAACAATATAAAAAATATTATGTAGTCAGTAAAGTCTATTTAAGGTGATTCACCAACACATAGTCGACTCTACCATATATTAATGTGCGTGTCTGTAATGTATAGAACAGACGTAAAGCAGTAAATCAAGTACTAATATTTATAGTCGTATATAAAAGTGACTCACTGAGCATAAGAATCGACTCTTTGAAGGTAAATGTGGGTGGCTTTTAAAAGAGCCTTTGGGTTTGAAGCAGACAGTGTGGAGAACATGTTCACTTGCTCTTGGCTGGTTTCTCGGTTTTCTTGGGAAGAAGAACCGCCTGAATGTTGGGCAGCACGCCGCCCTGAGCGATGGTCACACCTCCCAACAGCTTGTTCAGCTCCTCGTCGTTGCGCACAGCCAGCTGCAGATGACGCGGGATGATGCGAGTCTTCTTGTTGTCCCGGGCGGCGTTACCGGCCAACTCCAAGATCTCAGCGGTCAGATACTCCAGCACGGCGGCCAGATAGACCGGAGCACCGGCACCAACGCGCTCAGCATAGTGGCCTTTACGGAGAAGTCTGTGCACACGACCCACGGGGAACTGCAGTCCAGCCCTGGATGAGCGGGTCTTGGCCTTCGCTCTGGCTTTACCGCCGGTCTTTCCTCTTCCAGACATCGTAGCTTTCAACTGAACTCGAAGTAACGTGAAATAGAGCTGTGCAGATCGATACAAATATCGATAATATCGATACCAACGCTGGTATTGGTATTGAACAATACTTGCATAAAAAAATCTGTAGAGTCTGTAACACTGATATCACTGTGGCACAGACACACACACACACACACACTTTTGTTGTTGCACAGTCACGTGACACAGCGGCCACGTGGGCTCAGCCTGACCCACCCAAGTCGACACGTCACAGGAGAGACACTCTCTTGGAGAGAGAGCCTCAGAGTGGGAGATAAAAAAAGATGAGAGGCTTTTTTCAAAGGCAGGACAGCTACTGAACATCAGGCGAATATCACTGAAACCCAAAAATGTGAACATGATACTGTTCTTAAATAAAAACCTCTAATCCTTTGTTCTAAATGGGGGGGGGGGGTTATACTTTAATTTTCACTCGATTTTATTTTGCTTAAAGCCAGAAGTGCACTGAAGTTAAAAAAAAGTCCTTTTTCTTTCTATTACGCAATTTTATTGTTCAACTTGAGAAAATATCTGCTCACAGAATATGTTGTGGTGTGTTAATTTTGTTGTACTGTGGTTTGTTAGCTCTCTAAACTCAGAAAATTTTGTTTTAAGTTGTGTTAAGTGATATTTTTTTACACTCTGTTTATTTGAGAGAAAACAGAATTGCACTGAAAGGAAGAAAATTCATTTTTTATTGTTTTGCCTAAGAACAATTCTATTTGAAAAAAAGAAACAAAGAAAGAAAAAACTGTCTAGTGAGGGGAGCATTTTTACTTTATATTTGTATTGTCGTTTCTCCTTTTGTACCTCAAAAATATATATATTTTCCTCACGTTAAAGCAAACTTTGTTTTATTACTGTTCCATTGTTTCTAAACAAAGATGTTGATTGGGATACATTATTTTGTTGTCATCTACAATGTTTGGCGAAATTCTATACTAGGTCTTTTGGATCAATGAAGCTTAAATATTAAAAAGTATCGGTATCGAATATCGCGATATTGGCCCTGTATTTACTTGGTATCGGATTGATACCAAGATTCTTGGTATCGCACAGCTCTAACATGAAATGAACAGCACCGCGCCCAGCAGTAGAGCTGTGTGGATCGATACAAATATCGATAATATCGATACCAATGCTGGTATCGGTATTGAACAATACTTGCGTTAAAAGATCGATACTCAAGACAGCAGCCACGTGGGCTCAGCCTGACCCGCCCAAGTCGACACGTCACAGTATGGAGATAGAGACTCGGGGTGGGAGATAAAAAAAGATGTCTGAAAGAAAGAGAAGCGCTGTTCGGCTGTATTTTACAGCCGAAAATGCGACATCGGCAACCTGTTCAGTTTGCAAAAAGTCTATTAGGTACACAGGAAACACAACAAACTTATTTAAGCACATGAAAAAGCACACAGCACACCCAAAACCACACACAGAATTCTATTTGAAAAAAAGAAACAAAGAAAGAAAAAACTGTCTAGTGAGGGGAGCATTTTGACTTTATTGTATTGTTGTTTCTTCTTTTGTACCTCAAAAATATATATTTTCCTCACGTTAAAGCAAACTTTGTTTTATTACTGTTCCATTGTTTCTAAACAAAGATGTCGTTTGGGATACATTATTTTGTTGTCACCTACTGTACAATGTTTGGCGAAATTCTATAC
The DNA here is from genome assembly GCA_019802505.1 of Corydoras sp. C115. Lineage (NCBI taxonomy): Eukaryota > Metazoa > Chordata > Actinopteri > Siluriformes > Callichthyidae > Corydoras > Corydoras sp. C115. Next base: position 55,192 of record JAFMOC010000906.1, on the reverse strand, counting down.
TAGGTCTTTTGGATCAATGAAGCTTAAATATTAAAAAGTATCGGTATCGAATATCGCGATATTGGCCCTGTATTTACTTGGTATCGGATCGATACCAAGATTCTTGGTATCGCACAGCTCTACCCAGCAGTTCTCATTTATCAGGGTCTGCAGCAGTAACAGTATTTTAATTTAATTAAATTTAATTTAACAATTTTAAACAGTAGAGAATGTTAAGAATGAGATATTGTTTGTATTTAACTGTTTTAGACCCCAGATAAACATAATACACATTTCGTGTGTTTAATCGTCGAGGAACTGAAAAATTCACCTCCAAAATTATCCAACAAGCTCATAAAAACACGATGCCGTGGTTCGCGCTGCAGTTTAAATCTTAAATCGGTTCTCTCTGCGTTGCCCGGTGGTTTGCGCTGCGCGGGTCAGTGCACTGCGCCTCTCTGTCCAGTGGGTGGCGCTGTGTGTTTGGTTCATTAGAACATGTCAGTTTGAATCGACTTTATGGATCGTTTGGCTTCCCATACATCTCCCACCACGTGACGCACTGCACCGGTCCACTGCAGCAGAACCAGGATGGTGTGCCGCTTTCCTGCTGGATTGTCGGGTGACGCCACTTTGAACCACTAGGTGGCGGTAATGCGCTGTGATGCTGTTCTTAAGAAGCATGAGATGTGAAGTCTCTGAAACGCTCTGAGTTCAAACATAGAGCAGCTTCTGGTTCTGCAGCTCAGTGAATTAAACTCAGTTCTACATTAACAGTAAAATGATAGATTTATATCTGATAAAGAAAGGATTCCAGTTCAACATCTAACGCGTAAACTGTCCTCCTGCTGCTGAGTGACTCAGGAGGAACTCTTCTACAGATGAGCCACAGGAAAAGGTTTTAATCTAAAGTTATTCACCTGATTTAACATTACACACTAAACACTTTACTATTAGATCTGTCCAATAGTAAGTGGATGCCACGCAACGCCACAATATGTTTAATATGTGATTTATAGATTATGTAATGATTTTCCTGTTTATTGTTCCGAAAAGGAGGGCGGCAAGGTGGCTTAGTGGTTAGCATGTTCTCCCCTCAGCGCTGGGGATTCCCAGTACGAATCCCAATCTGGAGTTTCCATGTTCTCCCCGTGTCCGCGTGGGTTTCCTCCGGGTTCTCAGGTTTCCTCACACAGTCCAAAAACATGCATCAAGGTCAATTGAATTCCCCAAATTACCCCATGTAGAGTGTGTATGCATGTGTGTCAGTGTGAGTGAGTGTGTGCCCAGCGATAGAATTGCACCCTGTCCTGGGTGTATCTGCCCAGCGCCCGAAACGTTCTTCCCTGGGTAGGCATGGGGAACCCCCACGACCCTCGTAGAGGAGAAAGCGGAAGATAATGGATGGATGTTCCGAAAAGGTTATGGAAGGTCAACACCTCACATTAAAATCTTGTGTGTTTAAGAATGTAAGTAATAATAATAATAATAATAATAATAATAATAATAATAATAATAATAATATGTGTTTACTAAGAACATTGTAACACCTTTTATAAAGTTAACTTATCAATAGACAAAGGTTTAAGCTGAAGTTACAATATCATAATTAAATCCATTTGTATTTTCATACATTTAACTTTAACACAATGCACATAAATAAGGCTTATCACTAAATTAAACGTTTTATATTATTATTTATTATAAACAACTTTATAAATATAATTGATTCCCATATAAACGTTGGTAAAGTTAATATTGGATAAAGCGGCGCAGTAAGTTTTCTGGTGAAAACAGCGCCCTCTAGAAACACGCAGTTAAACATTCCTTTAAAAAGGAAAAGGAAATCCTTTCTTCGAGTGGATTAAACAACAGGATTCTAAGAAGAAATCGCTGTAAGAATCTTACTCTGTGTTTAATGTTTAGATGATATGAGATTATATTGTAATAACAGTTTATAATCTGACAGAATTAATATATACTGTATTATGGTTATTATAGTTTGTTTTATAACGGATTCGGCTGAAGCTCGAGCGCCGGAAGTTTTAATAACAACATGATAAACAACTACAAACTGAATCATTAATATATTAAATATAACTAAATTATAGTTAAAATACACTATTTACCCGCAGTTTAATAACTTTATTCATTTTAAATGCGGTGTTTCTTCAGAAGTTTAGAAAAGTGTGATTACTTATTAAAGCTGATCATAACACAGATAAAGGCTTCAGTCTGCAGATAAATGTTTACAGAGGAGAAACATGATGTGAAACTGGATTAAATTCTTGGTAAAGCATGGAGGAATAGTTTGTGTACATTTTGGATGGAGGTTAGGAACCTTACAGGAGATATTTAGATGGAGGATCTGTTATGATCGTGAGGTTGGAGAATCTTTCACTTTTATACAGCATTTATAATCTATTAGTTTTTTTAAGGCTTTTAAAACCAATACTAAAATGAGAATATGATGAGAAAAATGAGAAAAAAAAACCTTAAGTAAACATGCGCTGGTGTTGATGCTATGAAATACCAAATGGTTTAAACTAAACTTAAATGATTTTAAACAATATAAACTGTATGGACACGTATTAGAACACCAACGTGTTACACACGCAGCTTTAATGATATCCCATTTTTAGTTGGTTCTTTTTTTTCTGGAAAACTTTCTAAAAGATTATGTAGTACGTCTTTGAACATTTGCCCCTTTATCTACCTGATGGTGGACATGAACCTAACTTTTTTGTTCTGGTTTGATGTGTGATGGGGCTGAGGTCAGAGCTCTGTGTGAACCCTTCAAGCTCTTTCACACCAAACTCACCCATTTGTATCTTTATTCTGAAACAGAACATGACTTCACTAAATTGTTAAACTTGTAAAATTGGTATTAGGAGGATTTAGCTACCAATCTGAAATTTTGGTGGTTAATAAATATACAACAAAAACCTTTCATTCATTAATTAAGAGGTGTGTCCTGTTACTTTTGTCTGTAGAAACACTGTGGTTTTATCTGTGATGATTGCATTTAATTCTGGATTTCAGGTTTACAGGTGATATGAGGATTTATTAACTGTATGAGGAAATATGATCACCAATAAGAGACTCTCTGAAACTTAGGACTTAAAGATGAAACAAAGGTAAGCACATCATAAACAGGGTCTTGGTAGATTTGCAGTGGTCTGATACTCCTTCCATTTCAATATGATCGCTTGCACAGTGCTCCATGAGATGTTTAAAGCTTGGAAAATCTTTTAGAATCCAAATCCAGTGTTAAACTTCTCCACAACAGTATCTCGGCCCTGCCTGGTGTGTTCCTTGGTCTTCATGATGCTCTCTGTGCTTTAAACAGAACTCTGAGACTATCACAGAGCAGGTGCATTTATACAGAGACTTGATTACACACAGGTGGATTATATTTATCATCATCAGTCATTTAGGTCAACATTGGATCATTCACAGATCCTCACTGAACTTCTGGAATGAGTTTGCTGTACTGAAATTAAAGGGGCAGAATAATATTGCATGCCCCACTTGAAAATTTTTGACAATACTGATGTTAGAAATCTCAGTGCAGCGACGCGTTCCCCTAGCCCCACTTTCTACACAGCAAAATCCAGAGTGTTAAAATATTAGTGTTGGAGTTAAATTACTAGTGGTGGTGTTGTTTTAACTCTGTACAAACACAAAAGCACACTGTTCGTCGTTACTTTGATTCAGAGTTGGTGAAAGATTCGGACGTAATGACGAATTAGCTATCTACAGTGTAGAACGGAGCCACGCCCCCAAGCCTATTTTTTCGTTTTTCTTCAAACTCGACCGGCGCCATTTTCTTCAAGCGTGTGAGGAGGAAAAATTACTATTTTCATACAAGGTAAGAGAAAGATAAACACAGTTTATGTAGTAGATATAGATAATGTTTGAAAGAGGGACTATTCTGTGCTATTTGAGGTGGAGAGATGCAATAGTTACGATTTTTCTTTACGAGTGTGTAAATAGTTAATGCGTCTCACCTCAAAACTAACTTTCCCGCCTGTTGTGTGATTAGGACGTGTTTTAAATTTCAGCTGGATACATAAAATACATTTTACAAAGCCATACAATTGTTTTGTACACTATTTTGACTCCTAAAATAAAGAAAAAAATCTTGTTTAACATCCACTACACCTAAATTGTAGTTTTGCTTTGAGTAAATCTCAATTGCCACACTGTTTTCTTCATAGTGTACTATGCTGTTTAGCTCTTGTGCTGAGGGTTTCTGACCAAATACTCAACTGTACGTGTTCTATATGAAGTCGTTTTATATTTTATAGACGTGTTGAAGTACAGAACTACCGGTTTTACATTAAGTCACTGTTTTGTAATGATTTTTTTTTCATTTAGTGCGCTATGTTTGGAAGAGGGATCAATTTGAGATTGAACCATTCTGGCGCCAAATGGAGCTACAGCATTTTGTGTCGTTTGCATTAATTATTTAATTACAAGTGTGTAGACCAGAGACAAACTATTTTATTAATAACTATGTAGTCTGTGTGTACTTGAACTACTACGCTGGCTGGCTATAACGGAGAGTTGGACGCGCTGTACAGATGCTACGCAAAGAGCTTGACCTATTATCTAGTTATTTTGTGAACGCTCACATCAGCGTATGTTAATTTGGTTGCCAGTTTCATGGATTAAGCATGAATGTTTGTAATACGGCTTACTCATTGGTTGTTTTTTTATTTTATTTTTTATTTGGTGGTAACAGTCACAACGTTTGAAATTTTTCTCCCCATCCATCATTTGTACAGCGCTTAGACTCCTATTATTAAAATAGACTGTTCAGTGACTTCTGATTTGAAGAATATTTAAACTTTCATCTCTGTACTGGGCTTACATTGCTCATGTGATTGTTTTCATTTGTATGTCGCTTTGAATAAAATGACTATATGTAATGTAAATGGTTTCTGGAGCAATTGTAGACTGAAGTACAGCTTTGTGTATTTTTTCAGTGTAAAGATGCTTGTTCCTGTGGAGTGTAAGGGAGTCCGCAAATGGGTTAGGGTGTCAAAGAAGGAGGATGTCTACAATTACTCAGAGTTCATTAAAGAAAGTCAGTGTAGTTAATAATACCCATGTTTTCCTTTTTTACATAGTATTAATTTTTAATTTTCTAAAGTGTCTAAATTTGTACATTTATAACTTTAGCTTTTGTATTTTGCAGTTTTAACCAAGTTCATGCTACCAGAGAAAACACATGTGGATTTGAAGGACTCTTCTGGTGTTGATGTTGATTCAGACATCTTTGATGAGCTTTTGAACTCATCTCAAGTGTCTTTTGTGGTCTCCACTGAAGAGAGCACTGGTAAAAAACTGGAAGAAACACTTCACTGCAAATTCATTAATTTAAATAAAACATTGGGGCGAGTTTGAATAGTTTGAATACGTGGTGAAAGTTGTCACAATTACTATACTGATGAACATCTTGTAGACTGGGATTGTTGCCACTGCTGGTAGGCCTGTATGACTATGCTTTGATACACCTGGAAATTCAGCTGCTTCCTTCACACTATGGTCTTTGGCACAGCCAAATACAATCACTCATTTTTAATCAATCATTAACATCAGCTCTGCAGCACCTTTTCCACATATTGAAAGAGACATTAACTGCACTGTACTAACTTTTCACAACTTCTGAGTCCTTTTGCATCTGAATGTGGAAAGAACTCACTTAAAATTAATTTTAAATAAAAAAATGCATTATATTTCTGGAAGCTTTCTTCTTTCTTTCAACAGTTTTGTACATCTTTTCAGATGAGAAAGAATCCTCTTCTGAAACCTCATTCTGCTCCGAGGACTCCGCTTCATCAAGCTCAACTGTAATTCTGGAATCTACGAAGGTACGGCGAAGGCAGCTGATTGATGGACCAGTTGACCCCAATAAAGCAAAAGATGTGAGTTTGAAGTTTACCATATTGTGATATTTAGTTTAATTTTTTTTAAGTTTTATTTTTTTTTAAATTGATTTTCATATATCCAAAATTGATTCATGTAAACATGAAATCAATCTTAGATTCGATGGACTGGACCAAGTTTTTGTGGATTTGGTTATTTGTTGGGTAGGTATTGAGTTTTTATTTTGGGTTCAGATTTTTGTTTATCTGTGGTAAATGTCCACTTTTAGTAAAGGCAACACGTCCTTTGTGAACAATGTGAATCGTAGTTTAAAAGCATATGTATCTGTTTGTGTTTCAGATGGTCAAAGTAGCACTTCACTCAAAGCCAGGTGGTGACCAGATATTCCAGGAATATCACACAACGAGTGGTCTTTCTGATGGCACTAGAAGAAAGATGGTGAACACACTTGTAGCAGATATGGTGGAAGGCCATGGGTGAGTAAACAGCAAAGAATACATTAGATTATTTTATTTTGGTCAACATTTTATCCTGGCCACTTTTCTTGATATTACTTGTCTGGTTTTAATGAAGGAGGATCCCACCTGTGAATGTCCGCATTGCGTATGCCCTTGGAATAGTAACACTTTTCCCTCACTTGAAGGATTCAGATTCAGTAAATGGCTACGTAAGTGTTAGTGAATAAATATACATGTGTTGCTAGTACTCGTGTTTTGATTTATTCCAGCTTAAAAAAAAGAATCTTTGCTTTATAGGAGCACTACTATGATCCTCAAAGTGGGTCAGGGTATTTGGCCTGGAGATTGAAAACAGTTCAGCGCAACTCAGCAAGTGAGGTGAAGAGTGGAAGTACATCCAAATACAATGGTGGCCCAAAGACCCATCGTGAGATACCTGTTTGTGGAGAGCAGTTATCTGGTGATGAATGCAAAGAGGCAATGTCCCTGATGAACCACTCAGCTGACAAAATGCTGGTTAAGGGCAAAATGAAAGCAACATTTAAGCACAGGCAAAAACTTATTCATGATCCAGAGAAGTCTTCGGTCATCCTAGACCTCTTCCCTCGATTTCTTGATACGCCAGGCTTGGTAAAATTTGTACATTTTAAAATTCCATCACATTAAATTCATAGACATAATAACGGTCTTAAAACCTTGTTGATTTCAGGTTGACCAGGATTTCACGCTGCTGTTTGGAGATGAAGTATCAGGCAAATTTCTTGCTAAGTGGCCAACAATATTCAAGCCTAAGATAATTGCAGACTGCAAAACCCTACCCTCTAATTCGCATGTGGATGATCTTCTTGCATTAGCACTCCAAGAATCTGATTATGGTAATATTCTCATTCATAATTTTTTTAATTGTGTGTAAATGTGTGAAATTAAATTGTTTGCTGTTATTTTTTTTAACTAGGATGGCACAGTGACCTGGCATCTATTCTGTTGCTTCTTCATCTCTTACCTCCAACATCAAAGGGCAAAAAAGTGGGAAAGATCAGTGCATCTGAAGCTGAGGACTGCCTGGTGAAGTTCATGAGAGTAAGTGTTATTTATTTATTTTTATTTTTATTTTAATATATTCAACACTAAAAAGGTTATCAGCAATTCAGTTAATGTTTCTTTTTGACAATTCTTTGAACGAGGACAGGTTTAGGAACGTATTAACTTGAAGAAAATAAGAAGTAAATGCTTACAACTCTTTTGTGTAAAAAAGTGATGTCAGGTTGTACATGTATCGGAGGAGGCATGTGCTCGTCATCATTCTAGTGTTGAAAGAGTGTGTGGGAGAGTCCCTAATGAGTGGATTGTGTAATTGGCATGACTAAATTGGAGGGGAAATTGAGAATAAAATTAATACTGTTTTTCTGTCTTTAATTTTCTTTTAGGTAGGAATGAGCATGGTGACGTTTCTTGAAAAAAGTGGATCAGCACAGCCGTATCTTCTTTGTGTTGGGGAAAAGAAGAACAGCGTCCACAACTACTACATCATCCTGGACCAGAAAGCAATTCCTTGTGAGGCCAAGACAGCTGTTGCAGCCTTTGATGAACTCTTCAAGGCACACTTTGTGTTTGCTGTGTCCTATGATGAAGCCTTGTACAACTTCTTCACATTCATCCAAACCACAGTGTATGCCGTTGATGTGGGTAAGGCTAAGGAGAGTCCAAGGGTCAAAGAAATTAGAGTAAGACTTCTTCGCCGTGACCTTTGAAAGAATTTTGTGTGCTGAACAATGTGGACCTGTTTTGTCTGCAGAGTACATCACAAAAACTGTTCATTGTTACTTCGCCATTTGAAGTTTGAGCATGGCTTGTATCCTGGACGTTCATTACGTTTAAAATGTGGAGAGCCTGGGTGCTCTTCTGTTTTTTGTACTTATTATGGTTTTAAGAAGCATTTGTTACGAGTACATGGGGAGCTTGTTTCTGATACATTTGACCATTTAGAAGTTCATGAGACAGATGGCAATGTTGAAGCTTGTAGTTCACACTCAGTAAATGTGGTGCATCCTGTCACAATCCAGCCCACTATTGAAAATAAGCACTTGTTGGATATGTGTAGCTCGGTTGTTGCTCAGGTGCAAGCATCTGGGGTTCCAGAAAGCACTGTGCAATGTTTGGTTGGTTCAATGGAGCAGCTTGTAAATGACATCCATGCACAGGCAAAGGAAGCTGCAATTAAATGTCTTTCTGTTGATTTACCTACACAGTCCCTTGATAAAGTTGAGGATTGTTTTGGTCAACTTGAAAATCCATTCTCATTCTTGAACACAGAAACTAAGAGGCGGAGGTACTTTGAGCAAAAGTGGAATATTGTGGAACCTGTAGAGCATGTTCTTGGTGTACGTTTTGATATACGTAAAGACAGAACAACAGGTTCATACAGCCAAGTTCCAGTCAATGATACATTTACATATATACCCATATTAGGAACTCTTAAGTCAATGTTTGTTAATAAGGAGCTATGCAAAAGTTTTCAGCATGTAAAATGTCAAGAAGAGGGTATCTATAAAGACATCAATGATGGGTCATACTTTAAAAAACATTGTTTATTTTCACAGCAAGAACATGCTCTTCAGATCCAGCTATATTACGATGACTTTGAAACAGCTAATCCATTAGGCTCAAAGAAGGGAATACACAAACTTGGTTGCATTTATTTCATTTTAAGAAACTTGCCACCCAAACTCAATTCTGTGTTGATGAATATTCATCTTGTTAGCCTCTTTCACTCAGAAGACTTGAAGAAATATGGGTTTGATCCAATTCTAAAGCCACTTGTTGATGATTTGAGAATTTTGGAGACTGAAGGAGTTCTGGTGCCGTTTTTAACTGCACCATTGAAAGGTTCTGTTATTCAGGTTACTGGTGATAATTTGGCATTACATGGTATATTTGGATTTGTAGAGTCTTTCAGTGCAGCTTATTCCTGCCGGTTTTGTTTAACTGATAAGACAGAATTGCAGTCAGTCTTCAGTGAAGTCCATACGGGTTTGGTATTTCGTACAAAAGAACTTTATTTAGAACATTGTAATACCATTCTACAAAATTCATCTGTAGCATCAACATTTGGTGTCAAAAGGACATGTTTGCTCAATTCATTGCAGTTTTTTCATGTGTCTGATAATTACGCTGTAGATATAATGCATGATTTACTAGAAGGAGTTGCACAGTATGAGTTGAAGCTCATATTTCAGTACTTAGTAAAGAATTTCATAACTCTAAACAATTTATCTGAAAGGATTCATAGTTTCAATTATGGATACTTGGAAAGAAAAAATAGACCAAGCTTGTTAAAAATGGATGATGGTCGCAAAGATCTTGGACTCAATGCTATTCAAACATGGTGCCTTTTGCGCAACACTCCCTTAATATTTGGAGATTTAATTAACAGAAATGATTGCTATTGGAACTTGCTTCTCTATTTGATTCAGATTGTAAATATAGTATTTTCACCAATCATAACCAGTGGTATGACCTGCTACTTAAAGCATTTAATATCTGACCATCATAAATTGTTTAAGTCTTTATATCCAGAACAAAACCTAATTCCAAAGCATCATTTAATAATTCATTATCCAAGATGCATTAGGAGAATTGGACCACTCATACAAATGTGGTGCATGAGATTTGAAGGAAAGCACAACTTTTTTAAAAAATCTGTTAAAAACTTCAAAAACATCACAAAATCACTTGCTAAGAAACATCAGAGTCAGCTGGCTTTTCACTGGGAAAATTTTGGTTTTAAAAGATTTCAGTTTGGTCCAATTAAAAGCGTATTTATTGACAATTTACAGGGCAGCAAAATTTTAAGTGATGTATTAAATGTGTCTGGTTACGTCTCGACTACTTGCTGGGTGAAAGATTATGGAACAGAGTATCAGATTGGAATGTTTGTTTGCAGTGATGTCAAAAATGAAATGCCTGTCTTTAATAGGATTGTCAATATAATTGTGAAAAATGAACAAGCTTTTATTCTATCAACAAATGTCACTACAGTGTATTTTGATGACCACATGAATGCCTTTTGTATTGAAGAGATAACAGATATGTTCACAGTGATTTGTATTGATGCATTAAAGTACTACAGACCTTATGATGGCCAATTTTCCTATAACATGGATGACCGTATGTATATTGTACCTTACTGCAACTTTGTCATGTGAGTTCAGCACAACAGTGCAGTTCATAATTGTGACATATGAAGTGTTGACATTGTAATTAAAATGTTAAAGTACTTAGTTTTTGAGGGTTTTTTTGTTTAAAATCCAGAAATGTATGAAATACTAGAATGAAATAATTGTTTAAATTCTACTCTAGTGCAGTTTTTTTCTGTTTACTCTTGAAAGTGTTGAAAATGGAGTTAAAATTTTACACTAGCAGAGCTATTTTTTTAAACACTAACACCAGTGTAGAGTAAATTAAACTACAGACAGAGTAGAGTAGTGTTGATTTTTGACTAAATCTGACTGATTTTTGAGTTAAATTTACTCAGATTTAGTGTTAAAATGGTAACACTAGTGTAAATGTTATTTTAACACTGGTGAGTGTGGACACATATGCACACTTTTCCAGTGTTAAATTTAACACTGTCAGTGTTAATTTGACACTAGCGATTTTGCTGTGTAGGCAGCGCGCGCTCTCCGTGCACCAGGTGAGGTTCATTATTTCCGGGTTCTTTCCTATGCTATATAAGGCTTCCTGTTTCGCTGCATGAGTGCCAAGTATTGATCGTTTGCCGACAAACCGAGCATTTATCCTAGTGATATCTCCTGCCGATTACCTTCCTGCTTTCTTCCGTGTTTGTCTCCGTTGGGTGAGTGTGCGTGTGATTACGTTTACCCTTCAACTACCTCCCCGACTCAGAATCTCCCCCTCATTCCACGTCTCTCTCCTCAAACCCTCACCCCCGGCCCCCTTGACTCCCAACCCCACCAGCAACTGTCCCAAGAACTTCCCCATGACTGTCCCCTGTACACCATTGACAAAATCCTTGACTCACGCAGGACTGACTCCGGACTCGAGTACCTCGTTGACTGGGAGGGTTACAGCCCTGAGGAGAGATCCTGGACTAAACTGACTGACATACTGGACAAGACTCTACTAAACCAGTTCCACCTGACTCACCCCCAATGCCCTGCTCCTTGACCCTGAGGCAGGCCACCCCATTCCTCTTCCCAGAGAGGTAGGCAGTCCCATTCCCTGTCCGGTAGGCCTAGGGGTCCTCCCCGCTCCCAGCCCTCCCAGAGGTATCTCTTCCACCTTCCCATCCGGCCCCTGACGTACCTCCTCCTCCGCCCCGTCTCCTCCCGACGAGACTACCCGTCCCAGTAGAGTCACCCGTAGCTCCCTGTCCCACTCCTGTCCTCCATGGGCTAATTCCAGGAGGCCGTCTGCTCTGGTCCCCGTTGGTGCCCCCATGATGACCTCGTCGGGTGGGGGGCTATGTTAGAAATCCCAGCGCAGCGACGCGTTCCCCTGGCCCCGCCTTCTACGCAGCGTGCGCTCTCCGTGCACCAGGTGAGGTTCATTATTTCCAGGTTATTTCCTATGCTATATAAGGTTTCCTGTTTCGCTGCTTGAGTGCGAATTATTGATCGTTTTCCGACATACCGAGCGTTTATCCTAGTGATATGTTAAAATATCCTAGGTTCATCTTTAAACTTGAGTTCATGTTCTAATAAACTAAAGGGAGAATTGGACATGATGCAGAAACTGTGTGAAACTAAAAGTGGGCTCTAGGTAAGTATTCACCAACAATTTAAGAATAATTGGACATTAAGTAACTTTACCTAAAACTCCCAGAGATGAAATGGTCTAATGAGTGATTGACACGATTCTATCAGGCTTCTCTAAACAAAGTTTATTCTAAGAAACCAAAGCTCTTATCCCAAATGATGATGAACAAAACATTCTAATAGAAAACTAAAATGTGTAAAGGTTTCAGTAAGGATGCATAACATATAACATTTAGCCACAGTGGGACACAAGGGAAAGATGTGTAAATATATTTTACATACAGAAACAAGGCTGACCAGTGCTTTAACATCCCATCATATTGACTTTCAGGAGAAAACTCACAGAGACACAGTTTAATCCATTATGTTTATTGATCACAGATGAGGAGAATCAGTTCCAATGATCAGGTTGTGACTATTATCGAATATACAATACATAATAAATGGTTACAAATAGAAACAAAGTAAAACATGTTTAAGACTAAAATTAAAAATATGGATTTAAATGATGGATATAAATGTATATAAATGTAAATGTAAATAAATTTAGTAAATGGGATGTCATCAATTTGTTTTCTTGCCACTACATCCTGAATGTTTTGTGACTGTTCAAAAAGCATTAATGTGTTTTTATAACACTTCAAATGTGGCAATTTAAAGTGCTAAACATTTCTATTTCTATTAAACAATATTATATTTCATGCAGCGATACTCTTTTCACTTAGTAATATTTAGCAGTTATTGGAAACAATATGACCATTCTAGATGTATTGTGGACATTATGTAGACCTTTCTAATCTTATGCCTGTTTTTATAATAGTAGTATATTTTCAACCAAAAATTTGTATACTGGCAGCACAGTGGCTTAGTGGTTAGCACGTTCGCCTCTCAGCGCTAGGGATTCCCGGTTTGAATCCCCATCTGGTTGGAGTTTCCATGTTCTCCCTGTGTCTGGGTGGTTTTCCTGCGGGTTCTCCGGTTTCCTCCCACAGTCCAAAAACATGGATCAAGTCAATTAAATTCTCAAAATTGCCCCATATAAAGTGTGTTTGTGTGAGTGAGTGTGTGCCCAGCGATGGATTGGCCCCCTGTCCTGGGTCTGGATCTGCCCAATGCCCGAGACGTTCTCCCCTGGATGGGCATGGGGAACCCCACCGCGACCCTAATAGAGGATAAAGCGGGAGATAATGAATGAATGAATGGACTTGTGGACTTGCTTGTTTATATTTCTCTTAAAGAAACATCAATTAAAGTAATCTCCTTATATATGTGCAATTCCACAAACTGGTTTTATATTCACTGAAACATCACCATCCAACCATTAACAATTAAGTATTATACGCAAATGTGAATTTCTTCTCCATCTGTTTTTGAGTGGAAATATAATTGAAATACCTAATTTAATTGGCTGTAGCTACTTATTTAAATAAAGGTAAACATTTCATAACATTACTTAGTATAACTAATATCATAAAGAAAATCAGTTGCACTACTTGGTTATCCAGTTTAATTTAAAAACTAATAACTTTCCTTCACTTTGTCAATGTAATTCCTGGTCTGAGTCCGGGGTTTCAGATTCAGTTCTGACTAAATGTTGTAGTAAATTATTAAACTGTCTCCTTCACTAAAGCCTCTTTCACATTGTGATCAACAAGAGAATGTGGTTTCTGTCTTGTGTGAATGTGCTCGTGTTTTTTCAGGTGACTCTGCCGATTAAAACTCTTTCCACACTGTGAGCAGAAATATGGTTTCTCTCCTATGTGAACACGCTGATGTGTTTTTAAAGTGACCTGCTCATTAAAACTCTTTCCAGACTGTGAGGAGGAATTTGGTTTCTCTCCTGTATGCACACGCTGGTGCTTTTTTAAATGACCCGGTTCTGTAAAACACTTCTCACACTGTGAGCAGAAATATGGTTTCTCTCCTGTGTGAATAAGCCGATGTTTCTTTAGAACGACCTAAGCAAAAGTCTTACCACATTGTGAGCATAAATATGGTCTCTCTTCTGTGTGAATGCGCAGGTGACTTTCCAGGCCACTTTTACGAGTAAAACTCTTTCCACACTGTAAGCAGGAATATGGTTTCTCTCCTGTGTGAATGCGCTGGTGTTTTTTTAGATCACTTTTCTGAATAAAACACTTTCCATATTGTGAGCAGGAATATGGTTTTTCTCCTGTGTGAATGCGCTCATGGTTATTTAGATGACTCTGGTTAGTAAAACTCTTTCCACATTGTAAGCAATAATATAGCTTCTCTCCTGTGTGAATGTGCTGGTGTTGTTCTAGACTCCTCTTATGAATAAATCTCTTACCACATTGTAAACAGGAATATGGTTTCTCTCCTGTGTGAAGGCTCTGGTGATTTACTAGACTCCTGTTTTGAGTAAAACTCTTCCCACACTGTATGCAGGAATATGGCTTTTCTGTGTGTATGCAGGGATGGCTTTTAAGACCTGTTTGATTTGTAAAGCTTTTTCCACACTGTGCGCAGACAAAGATTTTGTCTTTGAAAATACACTGGTGGTGTTTCAGTTCCCTCATTTTAGTAAAGCTTTCTCCACAACTTAAACAGTGATGAATTTCCTTATTGCTCATGTCTCTGTGAGAATGTTTGTGCAAGCAGGTCATGGGGGATTCAGCCTCTGTATAGAGAACAATGTGAAAAATTCCTTTATTACAACACTAATAACACACAACTCATTCAGTAAATAAACATTTAAACAATACAAGAAAATTACTGGGTTAACTAACCATCTAGTTTTTGTCTTTGTGTAACTACGACTACACGGTTAAGGCTAGGTGTTTTGTTTTAATCAAACAAATTGTTAATTTTCACTTTGCATTTTTAAGGTTTGCCTGCTTGTCTGAAAATAGCTCTGCTAGATAGCAATTTAATTGACATAAACCAATCACAAGTATTTTTTATAATAACAAATAATAGTATAGGAGTGTCTGGCATGTTTCCTCTTTACTCATATTTAGCATTCCATCTAATATGTTTTGCAGTATTTTTAAACTTTTTTTTGTTTTATATTTCATTAAACACAGTATGAGTCCATTATATTTCTTGTTTTTTTCTGGTCAACTTAATTTCATTTGTTTATTCATGTTATTAAACCTGTATTCCACAACACATTCCAAACAACAGTTCTAATTGGTATAAAAAAGCAGTCTTATTTTCAAAAAGTGGTAGCTTAGTGGTTAGGGATGTTGGGCTATCAATCTAAAGGTTGGAAATTTAGAATCTCAAGTCAACCAATCTTACCAATGAGGATCTTTGAGCATGGCCCCTAACCCTCATTGCTCCAGGAGTGCTGTATCATGACAGGCCTTGTATTCTGACCACAACCATCTGGTTGGTACACTTGTAAATCACTTTGGATAAAAGGTTAAAGTGTAACAGCAAAGACAAGCAAAAGACCTGCAGCCTGGCAAAAAATTATCAAGAAAACTATGAATTATAAAAATGCTTAGGTAAAGCAATGACATGAACCTACGCTGATCAATCGGGTAGAATCAAGAAGTCATTCGTCTATAGCTCAGATAACAACATATAAAGAGGATTACTCTGACATTATTTTTTAAATGTACTACAATTTGGTGCTGCTGCATAAACCTCTACTCTGCAGAAAACCCTTTATGATAAACATGTCCTAAAGTGGCATCACATTCTTGGGGTATGAGATGGACCATCACATAGTGAGAATGTGTACTGTGATCAGATAAACAGGTATACCCATATTTTTTGTGAAGTATATATATATATATATATATATATATATATATATATATATATATATATATATATATATATATATATGTAGCCTTTAATAGATTTGCATATATATATGGTATTTTTTTATTTCTTTATTATTAAAGATTAAGTTGACATTTTTTGTACCTTGTGGTGGTATGGCGGCATCATGGGTAATGATTTCACCTGTACTGGATATAGGTACACCGTGATTCTCGTCTTTTTGTTAGATGAGGACTGTTGGGATAGGAGCCATCACCTCCATGACCTTGTTCATGATAACAGTCAAAATAAATTAAATGTTTTTATTTTGCTGAATAAAGTTCACTGCGTTATGTTTTTAATGAGAGCGTTATGAGAGAGAATCCTGAACATGTCATTTTATACTTTATTATTCCTGATTACAGTGCACTCACATTAATCTTTAAAGTTTTTAGTATTATAAACGATAACAATCTAGAACAAAGTATTAAATCAATCCACCTTCTATCAGTCTTATTTAATCCTGGTGATCCACACATAGTTTAAAGATTTAATGAGTTTAATAAAGAATCTCACCTTCAGTAATGAACTGGATTTGATCTGATGATAATAATTATGACATGCACAACTTTTCTTTTTAATTAAATCTCTCAGAGCTCTGTTGTTCTTTTTGTTCTCTTTCTTTTTATTGGCGGTTGAAATTCCAATTCAGAGCAACACCGCCACCTATCGTTTGGAAGACGCGCTTCATTACATATTATTAAGTTGGTTTCTCAAACATTAGCAGGAACATTCATTCATTTATTCATTCATTATCTCCCGCTTTATCCTCTATTAGGGTCGCGGTGGGGTTCCCCATGCCCATCCAGGGGAGAACATCTCGGGCGCTGGGCAGATACACCCAGGACAGGGCGCCAATCCATCGCTGGGCACACACTCACTCACACAGACACACTCTATATGGGGCAGTTTTTGAGAATTCAATTGACTTGATCCATGTTTTGGACTGTGGGAGGAAACCGGAGAACCCAGAGGAAACCCACGCAGACATGGGGAGAACATGGAAACTCCACCCAGATGGGGATTCGAACCGGGAATCCCTAGCGCTGAGAGGCGATCGTGCTAACCACTAAGCCACCGTGCCGCTAGCAGGAACATCATTATTTTAAATAAATTGATTAAATATAAAATGTTGAAATAACATTTGTTCTATTTCTAAAGATTGTTCTTAAATTTAAGATTAGAGAACGAGCTATTCATACAAGTAAGAAGTTGTGAAATCATAAACTTAAGATTATAAATCGTATAGTTTTGTGCAATAAACAACTTGTCTCCTGAGGAACTTGTTAAATGAGATAAATTAAATAGTGAATTTGATAAATCATAATTCGATAATGCTAAGGTTGCATACATACATTCTCAAGCTCGCTGGATTGAAGAAGAGCAGAAAAAATATAGTTTTTTTTTTTTTATCTTAAAAACATAGAAAAAAAAATTACTAAATTGAATATAAACTGATCTGAGGAATTAATAGAGACATATGTGACTTTTATTGCAATTGCATGAAATCCTCCGAGAATTATTTTTTTTGGAAAGATAATTTGTAAAAAGCTTTCTTAGAATGTATCTTGACACAGAATCTCTCTTATACAATGAAACAACGGATAATCACTTTAATTTCAAAACGTAAATAGGATGTTCTTTTTTGGGACAACTGGAGACCTATAACTTTGTTATGTACTGAATACAAGATTTTAGCAAAGGCTTTTGCTGAGCGACTAAATGAAGGACTGAAGGATGTAATTGATGAAAGCCAATCAGTCTTTGTTAAGGGAAGAAATGTACATAAACATATTAGGTTAATAATTGATATGTTAGATTATTGTGACTCTATCAATGAAGGTATCTCAGTTTTGTTCCTTGATAAAAATAAAAGGCATATAATTTGATTGAGTACTCGGTGGTGGAGGCCGGCTCATCCATGAGAGATGGCCCAGGACAGAGCGCCAATCTATTTCTAGGCACACTTACTCACACAGACAAACACACACATTATGGGGCAATGTCGAGATTTCACTTTACCTTAAATACATGTTTATGGAGTGTGGGAGGAAACCGGAGAAGCCGGAGGAAACCCACATGCACATGGGGAGAACATGAAAATGTGGCTTAGGGCTGTTCTATTTCCTCAAAGATTTTCATTTATCATTCATTCATTCATTATCTCCTGCTTTATCCTCTATTAGGGTCGCGGTGGGGTTCCCCATGCCCATCCAGGGGAGAACGTCTTGGGCGCTGGGCAGAAACACCCAGGACAGGGCACCAACCCATCACTGGGAACACACACTCACTCACACAAACACAGTTAGGATCTTTTGATTTTGAAAAAGGCAGAAAGAACGAGCCTCTGCAATGATGGTCGCCTCAACTGATTTATTGAGGACAAAAGAAAACTTCATGGACACCTTCAGTAACTCACGCTGGCCAGCGGTCTGCCCTCCTCAGCGTTCTGATGGTGTCTGCCTCCGGGTCTGAGTGAAAGTGCCCCTTCCTTGTGTTTACCTGGGTGTATATGCGTTAAGTCTAGTTCCCGCCCCTTAACTGCTTTAAGCCAATCACAAATTACCGCCCTAGGTTTTAAATCAGCCAATCCCAGCCCAGTATTTTCCTAGTGGCGGGAAACTCAGAAGTCTTTGTCTTTCGGCCATATTGAGATTCTCATTATGTATAATAAGAAATTTTAAATTCCTGACAATCCCCCCCTATGGGAGCACCTACATGCTCCCATAAATAAATTTTAAATTAAAAATTCTATGGCAATAAATTTTAAGCCAAATTTTACACGTTACCATTTCTAAAAATTTGCATGTTCTGATAAATCAATTAACCCAAATCTAAACGCAACTAACTTCCAAAATGACTTTTACAAGTTCACATAACTGAATGCTGAGAAGGCAGAGCGCTAATTAAACTACCCCTCTCTAACTAAAACCCCTCTTGAAGGTGCCCAACATATTACATGGCCATATAGGGTGAAAACACAATTCTAAAAAACAAACATCTATCAATTATACTAATAGAGACCGCGCCTAACGAGACAGCCTCCGTCCCTACACTCACAAACCCAAAATAACACCCCCCTTGCACCACTGTTGCAGAAACTTTCCCAGAAGATTCTTCAAGGTTCTGTTCTCCTGGTCATTATCTGCTTTAGTCTTTTAGTTCTGTAGTCCCAGCATTCCCTCGTCGGTTCTTGAAGTTCCTTCTATCGTTGTCGTCTTCCTGTTGTCATCCTCGTCATCGTCAATGGCAGCTCCCTTGTTGTCAGCGGCTCTCCGTCATCATCATCAGCAGTACCCTCGTCGTCATCACTTTTCTAAAAGCAGAGTTAGCAGCCACCTCTATACCACCCTGAATTGGTCTGTTGACACATCCAGAGAAGCATCCTCTTCTTCCTCCAGGGACTGGTCTCTATTGTCCCAAGGATCAGCATCCTCACCGCAAATCCATCCTGATCACCACTTACTCTGTTCCTGGAACTCCACTTCCTAGAGAATCTAGTTTCACCCCTACATCCATTCACATTAAATCTGAAACACACCGATCATCTAGAGAACAGGTTTAGGACATGGGATCAGGACTGAATTTCATGTCTGTTGGAAAAAGGATCTCCAGCAGCTCAGGAATAATGCGCTCTGTTTTAAAGACAAAATAAATCATTGCAACAAGCATGTTTAAGGCCAAAACAAGGAATGATAAGTTAACCTCAGACAAAACGGTTATGAATGTTTCCATACAAGCTAAATGTGGTGATTTAATTTAATGAGCTGCCCAAAATGCAAAACCAGTATGTTGATATTCAAAAGATTATCACTGTGTAGACATTTAAAGCTGAGTGAAAGAGTGCACCAATAACCAACCTAGTTTACACTTAAGGAACAGTAAAACCGCAAGACCTTAAAACTAAAACTAACAAACCCAAAATCAAACCATACAAACACTGTATAAAATAAAAATAAAATTCTTACTGCATGTGGCTACATGCTTAACATTTTTCCCATATATTTTCATTATGAATTATTTTACCTAAATAAATTGGTCGGATGCCCTATAATATATACATTAAACAAACCCCAATAAATAAATAAAACGTGGTGGGCACATCTAACAGAACTGCCCAGCACTGCTTGGGTCACACTGCCACAGTCGCACAATGGATGGGTCACTTTCTGCACTCTTAATAAACTCCTCCAGAGACAGCTTACCATACAAATCTATTAAAAAAATGCAACAATTACAACGGCTTTGTTTAACAAATAATTATGCTGTATATATGTATACAATACTGTCTCTGTATATTTGGCACCTGTCCGCATAAAATATCTATAATGAAAAATGTGACATTGCAAAAGGAAAATGTATTTAGTGAACTGATGCAACTGCGATTCACCAAACATTTTCCCACACTACTCAAAACAGTAGTTAAAATGAAATTGTAAACGGATATTAAATGATCTATTGGAGGCCGTTTCAATACAGAAGGGTGAAAATAGTTAAAGCATAGGGAATGTTGATAACCACAAATATTTTATTACAATTACAATCATTTGTTTTGATGTTTTAGATTGCAAAAAGGCATAGTGTTGAAGTCCTGGAGATGCTTTTTGATGGTGATTCAAGTGACCTGGAGCAGTTAGGGGAAGATAATGACGATGAGGAGCTGTTGAATTTAATTGTGTAGAGGAAGACTCCAATAACGGGCTTGGCAATGCCAGCAATGCTGCGTACATTCCAGCAAAACCTCATAAATTGGGGTTCAAGATGTGGGGACGTGCTGGGCAAAGTGGCTTTCTTTATGACTTTGACGTTTACCCAGAGACAGAAAATTCAGATCAAGCTAAATATTCTGTTGGTGCTACTGGAGATGTTGTCCTGAAAATGATTTCAACCCTTTCAACAGTAAAAAATCACAAGGTTTTTGCAGACCACTATTTTGCATCAGTTCAATTAGTGGAATGTTTGAAAGAAAGAGGAATCTACTATATAGGTACAGTCCGACTAAATGGGGTTATAGACTGCAAAATGTTGGATGAGATACAATTGAAGACAAATAGAAAATGGTCTCTGGATTACAGATTAAACCAGGATAACATATTTATTGTAAGATGGTGTGACAAAGCTGTAAACCAACTTTCTTCTTTTGTTGGCATCAAACCACTGGGCAATGTGAAACACTGGGATAGAGAATCCAAACCCCTCAAAATGGTTCTCAGACCAGCCATTGTTGAAACATACAAGTTCATGGGAGGACTTAACCTTCTTGATATGCTGTCTGCACTTTACAAGTTCAACTTCAGATCCTGAAGATGGTATATGTACATTTGGTAGCACACTGGCACAGCGGCAGTTATCATGAAACCTCTACAGAAGAGACCAGAACAAACTGATGCCCCATAGCTCTGCAAAGGTTTCAGGCTTCTGTTGGCATCTCTGTTACAAGGGAAAAGTACAGGAAAGGGAAAAGTCAAGTGTGGCAGATGACTATCCTCTCTAAAACTAGGAAAACCATCCCCCACCTCCCACATCCCCCCAGTTTTTAAGAGTGTAGCGTTATAGAGATCCCAATTTTTGTGTTTTTTGGAGATCCCAATTTGTCCTTTCTAAGCTTAAAATTACCTGAGTAAACATTTAAGGAACATTAGAGAGTAAAGAGTAAATAAATATATATGTTGTGGATGTTTTTGTTAAATAAAAAAAAAAACATGCTGTGAGCAATATATTGCAAAAACTCCTGGTGTATCAAATATGGTACAAAACAAAACTCATATTTGCAATGTGTTATTTCAATTTTTATTTTTTTTTTAATTTTACATATGGTCAAATGAACACTCAAGTTTAAAAAAATTAGAATTTTCTGGCAATCCTTTGATGGTTCAGGCTTTATAGGGTTAGGTGAGAGATGTTTAGATGATACACTTTCTTTCATTGTGCTTTTCATTAATTAAAGGAAATGTTAACTTAAGCATACTATAATAGTATGTTTAAACACTTAAACATACTATATATAATACTATACTATAGAATAATTTTACTGAACCCCCCCCCCAAACAGCTTAATAAGTGTTTAAATGTGCTTTTATAAATACATACAATTAGTACACAATTGTGCTAATTAATGATCAAGCTTCACGTTTTAATTATTTGATAAAATATGAGTGAAGACACTGCACACTATGGGAGTGAGGTTGAATTAGTTGCATTTAAAGGGGAATTAGGTAACATATTAGAGTGACTCAAATTTAGTATTTCTTTTCACACTATGCTACATATCGTCAGTGTGTGTGTGAGATTTGTGTTTAATTGTCCTTTGGGCTACTTGGATGCCTTAAACTCATACTGTAAATAAAACCAGACATTCATTGACCTGCTTAATAATTCTACAGTGTAGCTGGTTATCTTCATAACTACTGACATGTAATGTTCTCATTTGTAAGTCGCTTTGGATTAAAGCGTCTTTCAAATGATTAAATGTAAATGCAAAGACCTGGAAATTATTATTTTTTTTAATCCGATTCATCGATTAATCGAAAAAATAATCGGCCGATTAATCGATTATCAAAATAATCGTTAGTTGCAGCCCTATTCAATTGACTTGATCCATGTTTTTGGACTGTGGGAGGAAACCGGAGAACCCGGAGGAAACCCACGCGGACACGGGAAGGATGTGGAAACTCCACCCAGATGGGGATTCGAACCAGGAATCCCTAGTGCTGAGAGGCAAACGTGCTAACCACTAAGCCACCGTGCCACTATTTATTTTTTTATTTTTTTTATATTTAAAACTTAACCTTCCATCAGAAAATGCTCATTTATTGGTGTACATGAAGTTTCCAAACATCGAACTCTTATGAATCTCTTTAAATGAAACGGCATATAATCAGTAACATAGTAAACATAACACAATGACCACTAGGGGCCGCATTTATTTAAAAAAAGAAACGTGTCTGGACTTGTGCGATAAAATGACAGTTGTGCGTTTAGCATACAATAACAAATCCAACTTGGTGTTGGTAATGTACGAATCTGGCAGTACAATCGGCAGGCTCGAATCATTCCACATATTTCATTTTTAATCATGAATTTGTAATAACAATGGTGATAAAACAAAAACCGTTATAAAATTGTAGAACAAAATTTGGGAAGTAGTAAACTATAGTATCATATTAGACATGTGTGAACATGTAAAATGAAGTAAACTAACTAAAAACAACTAAAAATAACAATAAAGCCAAAGGAGGTGAAGTAACAATCCAAATCAGAAAGCTTTAATCATCTTAACACCAGAAAACAAAAGAGTGATCCGCCACAGCAACTCCTCAGAAGATGAATATAAAATACATAATAAATGGTTACAAAAAGAAACAAAACACATTTGTACAGGTTCAAATAAAATATAAGATCGTGCATTTTATGATGGGAAGGAAATGTAAAACATGTTTAAGACAAAAACTAAAAAGGTAATTTTATTTGAAACCTTATCTAAACTCAAGTTCACTGATCTATTAATCATTCAAACCTAAATAAATGAGTAAAACCTGAACTCCCATTAATGAACTCTAATGAGCCCACTTGTGCAGATCCTCAATTACAAAAGGTTCATCAAATCCACAATAACAACAAACTTGTTAAAATATATATTTAAAAAAAAATCATAAAACTCTTGAAGGTTCTTGACTGTTCCATAAGTAGCAGTCTTTTATAACACTTCAAACGTAGCAAACTAAAGTACTTAGCATTTCTACTTTATATTTCACACAGTGATTCTCTTTTTAGTTTGTAATGTTGAGCAGTTATTGGAAACAAAATGTCCAGAATTTTTTAGATAATCTAGCTTTCCAGTATTGTGGACATTGTTGTGGTGAAGTGAGTGTAATTTTTTTCCTTCCAAATATACACACAATTGGGATAAAAACTTGACTACTGTTATGTTCCAATAAACGATCAGAAATCAGCAGTTTCATTTCAAAATTATTTAATGTGTTTTACTAGATAGACAAACAAGTGTACAGAAAAAATCATCAATGGCAGACAACTGCGACTGATGAGAGAGCTCTGATTCGATTCTCAAAGCTCCTGCTTCTGTGTATAATACCGTCTTTCTGTGTGTGTGAGTGTGAATGAACCTTCCATATATGGTGGGGACATCCTGAGCCCCTAGTCTCACTAATACATTTACCAAGTGTTACCTGCCTAACCCATTCTAACCCATTCCTACAATTTCACAAGCTCATCCCGCAAATGAACATTCCATCTGTTCCCTGCAATTATTCAAACCAACATGAATTACAACATATTACTTCAAAGTATTACAAAAACATCACACTACTATGAGCTGGAATAAGTTTGTTCTTCTGCGTGAATGCGCTGGTGATGTTTAAAAAAATTTTTTTGAAAAAAAACTTTCTTACACTGTGAGCAGGAATAGGGTTTTTATCTTGTGTGAATACGCTGATGCACTATAAGACTACTCTTTATAGTAAAACTCTTTCCACACTGTGAGCATGAATAGGGTTTTTCTCCTGTGTGAATACGCTGATGCACTGTAAGACTACTCTTTTTAGTAAAAGTCTTTCCACACTGTGAGCAGGAATAAGGTTTTTCCCCTGTGTGAATACGCTGATGCACTACAAGACTACCCTGCTCAGTAAAACTCTTTCCACACTGTGAGCACATGTAGGGTTTTTCCCCTGTGTGAATACGCTGATGCATTTGAAGGCGACTCTGGGAAATAAAACTTTTTTCACACTGTGAGCAGGAATAGGGTTTTTCTCCTGTGTGAATACGCTGATGCACTATAAGACTACTCTTTATAGTAAAACTCTTTCCACACTGTGAGCACATGTAGGGTTTTTCCCCTGTGTGAATACGCTGATGCACTTGAAGGCGACTCTGGTCAATAAAACTTTTTTCACACTGTGAGCAGGAATAGGGTTTTTCTCTTGTGTGAATACCCTGATGCAGCTGAAGACTTCTCTGTTGAATAAAACTCTTTCCACACTGTGAGCAGGAATAGGGTTTTACTCCTGTATGAATGTGCATATGTTGTGTAAGATGACTCTGTTTAGAAAAACTTTTTCCACACTGTGAGCAGGAATAGGGTTTTTCTCCTGTGTGAATACGCTGATGCACTATAAGACTACTCTTTTGAGGAAAACTTTTTCCACACTGTGAGCACATATAGGGTTTTACTCCTGTATGAATGCGCATATGTTGTGTGAGACTACCCTGTTGAGTAAAACTCTTTCCACACTGTGAGCACATATAGGGTTTTACTCCTGTATGAATGTGCATATGTTGTGTAAGACTACCCTGTTGAGTAAAACTTTTTCCACACTGTGAGCAGGTATAGGGTTTTTCTCCTGTGTGAATACGCTGATGCACTATAAGACTACTCTTTTGAGGAAAACTTTTTCCACACTGTGAGCAGGAATATGGTTTTTCTTCTGTGTAAACACTCTGATGTCTTAAAAAGGATTTTATTATACTGAATATTTTTTAACCACCAAAATTTCACATCGATAGCTAAAACATCCTAATACACATTGTGTACAGTTAACAATTTGGGAGAGGCCATTTTCTGTTACAGCATAAAGACACAGTTAGGTGAGTTTGGTGTAAAAGTGTTTGAATGGTTCACACAGAGCACTGACCTCAACCACATCACACATCAAACCAGAACAGAGAAGTTAGGTTCATGTCCACCATCAGGTAGATAAAGAGGCAAATGTTTAAAGACAAAGTCCATAATCTTGTAGAAAGCTTTTCAGAAGTAAAATTTGTCATAACTTCAAAATAGAACCAACTAATAATAGGATATCATTAAAACACGTCAGTGTACTAATATGTGCTCATACAGATATATATTGTTTACAATCATTACATACAAGTTCAGTTTAAAACATTTGGTAATTCATAGCATCAACACCAATTCGTGTTCATTTTATTTTTTTATTTATTTATTTTTTTTTTTTTACGGATCTAGAAAATTAAAAATCATGTTAATGACTGTTTAAATGAATCTTTAGTGATATTCTGTATTTAGAATTTGTAAATATTACTCCCTGTTGTTTTATTTGTAGGGTTATTTACTAGTTAGTTTTATTAAAAGCCTGAAAATAAAGTAATAGGTTACAAATTTTGTAGATATTAATAAATGATTCTCAAACCTCACGATCACAACAGATCCTCCATCTAAATCTCTCCTGTAAGGTTCCGAACCTCCACTCAAAATATACACACTATTCCTCCATGCTTTACCTTAACTGTTAGATGTTCAATAAACGGCCTCGGAGATGCAGGTTGTTCCAAACAAATTTTAATGCAAGTTACTGAATAGTCAACCAAGTGTACAGAAAAATCATCAATGGCAGGCAACCACGATTGATGAGAGAGCTCTGCCCGAAGTCCTCTCGTTCGTCCATTTAAGTCCTTTAGGAGGGCGTGACCTGCTTCTTCTGTGTGTGCGCCCCCTCCAGACATTTCTCATGTTTACATTGACCAAAACATCTCTATCTTCAAACCCATCTGGTCCTGCTTTCTGCCCCCCTCAGGGGTATGAATTTATGACAGGGTCTTGTTGACAGTCCCATTATTCAAAACTTCTGCTGACCATGCAACAGGACATTCATACTCTTTCCCATGCTCATTCATCAAACAGTCATTTTCTCTGTTCCCTGAACTATTCAACTCATCATAAGTTTTACTTTACATTATTACTTTTACCAAATTACTTAAAAGTATCATAAAAACCTAACAGAACTCAGGCCACATGGCCTTATCTTTTTTTTTTTTTTTTTTTTTTTTTTTTTTTTTTGCTGGTTAGCCTCACTGACACCTGCTTTTCTTAAGGCTGCACAGCTGTTTATATAACAGTGTATATTGTTTTAATGTAAAAAAAAATATTTAATTCATACATTTTGTATGGTCATTTTTATATTTTATATTTTTTATAGGCCATTACTAAATATCAATTAACATTTTACAGACCCCGACTTTGTGTAATAGTTTACTTTTGTATAGTTTGTGGTGGTATGTTGGCATTGTGGCATTGTGGTTAATAATCTCACCTAGACTGGTAACAGGTTCAGGGTGTTTCTCCTCCTTTTGTTGAATGAGAGCTGAGATAGGATCCATCACCTCTATGACCTTGCTCACGTTAACAATCGAAATAAATTAAATGTTGTTTTGCTGAATAAAGTTGGCTGCATTGTGGTTTGTTTAAGGACAGAGTAATGAGAGAGTCGTAAACATATAATTTTATACTGTATTACTTCTGATTACAGTGCATTCACATTAATCTTTTAAGTTATTAGCATTATAAACAATATCAGCATCTAGAACACAGTCTTAAATCTAGAATCAAATTTCTATCAGTCTTATTTCCATCCCGATGATCTACACATAGTATAAAACTTTCCTTTTTCATTAAATCTCGCTGAGGTGCTGCTGTTGTTATAGTTCCTTTTCCTCTTCCTGTTTATTGGTGGTTAGGTTTCCAGATTCATTTTCAGATTACCTACTGTTTGGAAGATGCGCTTCAATAAATATTATTATTTTGGATTTTCAAACCTTAGAGAGAGCATCATCATTTTAAATAAACTGATTAAATGTAGGAATAACATTTGTTCATTTAGTTTCTGTTAGTCTTTGTTGTTAGTATTTTAGCAGAACAGACATATGATTTAACCAGCATTACTATGATAGAGCTCATACAGGAACACTATGCACAAAAGGAGAACCTGGAGGAAATTCACGAGGACACGGGGAGAAGATGGAAACTCCACCCATATTGGGATTCGAACCGGGAATCCCTAGCGCTGAGAGGCGAACGTGCTAACCACTAAGCCACTGTGCCGCCCGCAAACTGACTAATCTTGTATTTTCAAACAGATTAATCGCATGCAACTCATTATTATTCATCTGAAGGGTTAATAATTGAGTAGTTAGGATAAAAAAAAAAACTTTGGGGAAATAGGACAACACTGGCGAATACCCTGCTGGATATTTAATCTAGAAGTGAGTCCTGGATTTAAAGAAACCAAGGTAGTGATATTGCTATATATCTTAATGAAATCACAAAAATTATCTTCAAAATAAAATAACAATATAAAAATATGGGGGACATGGTAGCTTAGTGGTTAGCCCGTTTGCCTCTCAGCACTGGGGATCCAGGTTTGAATCCCAATCTGGGTGGAGTTTTCATGTTCTCCCCGTGTGCATGTGGGTTTCCTCCGGTTTCCTCCCACACTCCAAAAACGTGGATGTAAGCCAACCCCCCGCGAGTACTCAATCAAATCGAATGCCTTTTTTTTTTTTTTTTATCAAGGAACAAAATCGAGCTACCTTCATCGATAGAGTCACAATAATCTAACATATCAATTATTAACCTAATATGTTTATGTACATTTCTTCCCTTAACAAAGACTGATTGGCTTTCATCAGTTACATCCTTCAGTCCTTCATTTAGTCGCTCAGCAAAGGCCTGTGCTACAATTTTGCAATCAGTACATAACAAAGTTATAAGTCTCCAGTTGTCCCAAAAAAGAACATCCTTGTTAGGTTTTGGAATTAAAGTGATTATCCGTTGTTTCATAGTATAAGGTTTGAGAAGCCAACTTGATAATATGTATTAAAGCGCGTCCAATCACTAAGTGGCGGTATCGAACTAATCTGGAAACCTATAAATAAACAGGAAACGAAGAAAAAGAAAAACAACAGCAGCACGTGTGTTTAGAGCTCCGAGAGATTTAATTAAAAAGTTGTGCACGTCATCATTATTATCATCAGATCAAATCCAGTTCATTACTGAAGGTGAGATTCTTTATTAAACTTATTAAAGCTTTGTACTCTGTGTGGATCATCAGGATGGAAATAAGACTGATAGAAGGTGCATTTCTTTAAGACATTGTTCTAGATGACGTCATTGTTTATAATCCTAATAACGTTAATGATGTATGTGAATGCAGTGTAATCTGAAATAATAAAGTATAAAATGACATTCAGGATTCTCTCTCAGAACTCTCTCATTAAACAAAACACAATGCAGTGAACTTTATTTTGCAGAACAAACAAAAACATTTCATTTATTTTATTTTTACTGTTATTATGAACAAGGTCAGGGAGGTGATGGATCCTATCCCAGCTCTCATTGAGTAAAAGGAGGAGAAACACTCTGAACCTGTTACCAGTCCAGGTGAGATCATTACCCACAATACCACCACAAGTGTTAAACAATGAGATCATTACCCACAATACCACCACAAGTGTTAAACAATGTCTGATTCTGTAAAATGTTACTTAATATTTAGTAATAACTTTTGAAAATAGTGACTATATTAAAATTCATTCATTCATTATCTCCCGCTTTATCCTCTATTAGGGTCGCGGTGGGGTTCCCCATGCCCATCCAGGGGAGAACGTCTCGGGCGCTGGGCAGATAGACCCAGGACAGGGCGCCAATCCATCGCTGGATACACACTCACACACACTCTATATGGGGCAATTTAGAGAACTCAATTAACTTGATCCATGTTTTTGGACTGTGGAAGGAAACCGGAGAACCCGGAGGAAACCCACGCGGACACGGGGAGAACATGGAAACTCCACCCAGATGGGGATTCGAACCAGGAATCCCTAGCGCTGAGAGGCGAATGTGCTAACCACTAAGCCACCGTGCCGCCCTATATTAAAATTAATTTATTAAATAAAACATATTATGTTAAAGCAATATATACACTGCCTGGTTAAAAAAGGCACTATCTGGATTTAAATAAGCAAAATGTTAAGGGCCTCTCATTGAGTAATTACTGTGTGAGTTATTATGTTTTAGTTTTAACAAGTTGTTTAAACAGATAGGACATGGGAGGGGGGACTGTGGTTCGGGAAAAAAAACCTTGAATTATCTGACAATCACTTTTTACTAAATCATCATTACAATTCCCTGTGGATCTCACATTGTTCTATAGGTTTTACATGAAGACAGAACTCATATAATATCAAGTACATTTATTGACTCAGTAACAGAACAGTTCCACCATTAGACCTTCCTCAGTGTGTTCAAATGGATCAATAAATTATGAGTGCTGGCTGATTTTCTTTTGACTTTTACATTTGTGTCTAGGGCAATTTGTTTTTTATATGTTAAATATGTAGTTTGTATGGAATGTGTCGTAGAACTGAAATACAGAAATAATGTAAGCAAATAAAATGAATTTGGCCAGACAAAACATAAACTATCTTTGGTTCATACTCTGGGTAATAAAATAGAAGTCAAAGTAAATCACATTTTTACTAGCATTTTTCAGTTTTAAAGTAAGTTTCTAATTAATGGAATATTGTACATAAATGACTTTAAACTTATTTGATTATCTATATTTATTGGTGTTATACCTGCATACCCATGTTAAGAATTGGAGACAGTTTCCAATTAAAATTATTTTTGCTCTACAACAAAACATATTAGCACGGCAGTATTACAAAGCAGCAACCACTCATTTCGATTCCACTCATGTAGGGCTTTGGGGTTCCATGACCACCTGGACCCCAATTTTATTATACACCCTAGACATTCACTATTAACACTCTCATGACACTCACATATAGGGCCTTGGGAGTGGGTATTCTGTGGCGTGCAGTGGGTTGGGAAGCCAGGTATTCTGGCTTCCCTGGGCCTGTTTGGATTCTTGGGTCATTGCTCTGGGCTGTGTGGTCGTTCCTCTGGCCGGGCTTGTCACCGGGGTCTGGCGGGCGCTCAGTTGGGGGTGTCTGCTTGGCTGTTGGTGGTGCTCGGCGGTGGTCGGGGGCGGGTCCTCACCGTGGCGGGGGATTGCCCTGCCGGTCTGGTGCAGCCCGGGCTGTGGAACAGCTTTGCGGGTTCGTGGCTTTGGCCGTCCCCTCCTCTCCACCCTGGAGAGAATGGGTTTACCTTCTGGGTCCGGATGATATTTACTCTTTTTCGAAATGATGGTTACATCATATTTAAAAAAAAAAAAAAGTGGCTAAGACGATGCACCTGTCATGCTTAATGTCAAGCCTGAGAGGACAGTGCTATGATATGGGGTTGCTGCACTTAGTCACTTCTGATTTCAGCATCATTACCTGCCCAAAGAATGAGGTCAGCTGACGACCTGAATGTACTGAACCACCAGGTTATTCCATCAATTGATCTTTTTCTCCTGATGGCATGGATATATTTTAAAATGACAATGCCCATGATAGATCAGTCTCAAAAAGTGAAAGAGGAGAGTAGACTGTTTAGGGAGCAGGAGACATCATTTTCAAACATAAATTTGGCCACCAAGTCCAGACTTAACCATATTCAGAATGTTTAGAATGTGCTGGTGAAGATTTTGTTCAGTGGTTCAAATTCCCCAATATTTTTAATACAATATTTTGGGGCAAAAACCTGTGCAACTCAGGACAAAAATAAATGTTGTGACATTGCAGCATGCGGACACAGTCCAACCAAATATTCTTGTGTGACCAGTTTTAACCAGTTTATAAATATTCCTCCACATTGGTAACATTGGTGGATTTGGGATTTAAACACCCCACTATCAGATTATAAAAAAAAACAACACACTAACCACAGAGCTGTCACTTTTTGTTCCTCATACTGCCTTTTATACTGAATCATCATTACAATTCTCTGTGGACTTCACATTGTTATATAGTTTTTTAAATGAAAAGAAAATGGAACACAACTCATATTCTATAAAGTATATTTATTGACCCGCTAACAGGAACGTTTTGATCATTAGGCCTCCGTCAGCATGCTCAACAGACACCAAAATGAAATACTGGGCTACAGTATCATTTTTTTAACAGAGCCCTCTGTAGTACTTAAGATCTCTTTCCCCTCTGCCTGCTTCTGACCTATTTTACTATCAACAAGAGGAGAGATAATTAATGACATTTCAACAATACCAGAAAGGTGCTGCCATTTACCTGATCTGCATCCTAAACCCATCACACCCTGGTGCCACAATTATATATCCTATAAAACACACATGAGAAAAAAAAGCTCTGCAGCTTTGCTTGGTCTGCCACACTACATATCTGAAGGTCCAGTAAATGGCATCAGAGTGTGTGATGTAAATGAATTTCTTTTTCTCTTATCTAATACTGTGGTTGCATATTTGCAATTTAACAGATGTTACGGTCTCACGACCAAGCGAGGCGGATCCGCTACTCGGAGATGACGAGCTGAACACAGGTACAGTTACAATGGTGTTTATTAAATCCACACGTGAATCCACAGAACGAAGAACACAAAACACGGGACGTAGTAGAAGTGAGGCGAGGGGTGATGACGTCACAGGGAGTAGCACAAACGACCGGGTTGACTGTGATGGAGTTCACTAGACGGAGTGTAGACGGGGAGGCTGACGAACTGCACACACAGAAAACAGAGAACAGCACAAGGGACGAAGCAATAGGAACACAGAACTCAGATCAAGAACGGGGCTGGTAGTGTCAGGGCTTAGCACAGGCGTGGCACGAGACAAACTGGCCGTAAGGGTAGGGCGTGCAGGGTATAAATAACTGGAGACCTATAACTTTGTTATGTACTAATTGCAAAATTTTAGCACAGGCCGTTGCTGAGCGACTAAATGAAGGACTGAAGGATGTACCTGATGAAAGCCAATCAGTCTTTGTTAAGGGAAAAAATGTACATAAAAATATTAGGTTAATAATTGATATGTTAGATTATTGTGACTCTATCGATGAAGGTAGCTTGATGTGTCTTTAAAAGGGATGCAAGATGGGCTTCTAATATGAAGCTATGTTTTACATCCTACCCTACATCCTTTGCCATGCTTATGACATCTGTTGTGTGAATCTGGAGTATCCACATGTTTTGAACTCTTCCTTTCAATTTCCACAGTGAGATGGTAATCACTAGTTATTAGAAATTTATAAACAAATGGGGACAACATTGTCTCAACTTTAACACATTTAAAAGACAAAATACCAAGGCTGTGGAAAACACATTTGTTCACTGTGGTGAAATTAGGTATCAACATTAGTGCATTTCTTAAAGAAAAAGAACATCTCTGCCTACAGGAATAAATTTTACTGAGTGAACATGAGCATATCCACAGAGACGAAGAAAAATATTTCAACATACAGTGTGGAAGGAGTTTCCCTTAACAGACTTCTTCTAAGTTGGCAGATTGTCCACAAAGAAGAAAACCCACATTCCTGCTCACAGTTTGAAAAGAGTTAAACTCCACAGTTTCAACCTGACCAACAGCAGCCCATTCACACAGGAGAAAAACCATTCATGTTCTCACAATGTGGAAAAATTTTTACTCAAAACAGTTCTTTTAAACAACATCAGCGTATTCACACAGGAGAAAAAACATATTCTTGGTCACAGTGTGGAAGGGGTTTTACTCAGCAAAGCACTGTAGTCTTAAACAACACCAGCGTATTCACACAGGAGATAAACCATATTCCTGCTCAAATTGTGAAAAGGGTTTTGCTCAGCAGAGTAGTCTTATAGTGCATAAAGCGTATTCACACAGGAGAAAAACCATTGCGACACCAGTGCACAGGAGAAAAGCCATAATTCTGCTCAAATTGCGGTAAGAGTTTTACAAATCAAAGTAGCCTTAAAGAACATCAGCATGTTCACACTGGAGAAAAACCCTATTCCTGCTCACAGTGTGAAAAAAGTATTTTTCAAATATGTCATTTGAAACGACACCAGCTCATTCACACAGGAAGAAAAACTTCTTCCAGCTCATAGTAGCCAGGTTTTTGTCCGAAAACTTTGTAAACGTCAGTATACACTTTTTTGGCAGAAAATATAATACAATTATAAAATCAAGCATAAGATGACAGAGGTCTACATAACTATGTCCAGATGCTCTAATTAACTCTGGTCATTTTGTTTCCAATAACTGCTCAATATTACCAACTGAAATCGCTGCGTGAAATATAAGGTAGAAATGTTTAGTACTTTAGTTTGCCACATTTGAAGTGTTCTAAAAACACATTGCTTTTGGAACAGTCACAAACCTTTCAGGAAGTAGTGGAAAGAAAACAAATTGATGACTTCCTATTTACTAAATTGTCTAAAAAGTGCATTTTTACTGATTTACAAACATTTATATTTTCATTTCATTTTATTTATTTATTCATAATTAAAAAAAAAATAAAAACAGGATGGATTATCTGCACATGTGGGATTTCATTTATGGCAGCTCAGGTTTTAGTCATTTATTTAGATTTGAATGAGTTCAGATGCAGTTTCAAATAAAGTTTAAATGAATCGTGTTAGTCTTAAAATGTTTTACATTTCCTCTTTATTATATAATACATTATGTCAATTCTTATATTTTAATGAAACCAATAAAAATGTGTTTTGTTTCTGTTTGTATCAATTTATTATGTATTTTATATTGTATAATCTAAAGTCACAACCTGATCATTGAAACTGATTCTCCTCATCTGTGATCATGAAAGTAAATATGTCCTGCCACATTTTTAGTGTTACAAACTAAACCTCCAAACACAATGTAGAGTGAATAATAAATGCATCATTGGCTTCAGATGTATCTGCAGGTTTAGCGAATTGCAAATGCGTCTCAGCCTAATCATACACAGGACTGTGTCTATGTGCGTTAGGACTTTGAGACTTTAGTCAGACTTGTCTCTGTATGTAAAATATATTGACACATTGTTCCTTTGTGTCTGCACACTGTGACTAAAAAATACACATCCTGACACTTTTACACATTTTAGATTTCTACCAGAAAGTTTTGTTCGTCATCATTTTGGGATAAGAGGGTTGGTTTCTGGCCACAAATACTGTGTAAGAATAAACCTTGTTTAGAGAAGCCTGATAGAATCGGGTCAATCACTCATTCGACCATATCATCTCTGGGAGATTTAGGTAAAGTTACTTAATGTCTAATCACTCTTAAATTCCATCCATCCATTGTCTTCCGCTTAATCCTCTTCTAGGGTTGAAGGGGGGTCCCCCATGCCCATCTAGGGGACAATGTTTCGGGTGCTGGGCAGATACACCCAGGACAGGCATCAATCTATTGCTGGGCATACACTCACTCACACAAACACGCACACAAGCCCACTCTATATGGGGCAATTTGGAGAATTCAGTTGACCTTGAACCACGTTTTTAGACTGTGGGAGGAAACCGCAGAACCCGGATGAAACCCACGCGGACACGGGGAGAACATGGAAACTACATCCAGATGGGGATTCAAACCGGGAATCCCTAGCGCTGAGAGGCGAACGAGCTAACCACTAAGCTACCGTGCCACCTCACTCTAATCTCCTCAGCATAACTGTTCGTTGACTTCGTAATTTTAACTAAAACTCCCAGAGATGATATGATTAAATGATTGTGATTGACACTGTTTGATCAGGCCTCTCTTTATTATTACACAGTATTTATGGACAGAAACAAACCACCTGATGATCAAAACATTCTGATACAGATCTAAAATGTCTCAATGGATTGGCGCCCTGTCCTGGGTGTATCTGCCCAGCGCCCGAAACGTTCTCCCCTGGATGGGCATGGGGAACCCCACCGCGACCCTAATATTGGATAAAGCAGAAGATAATGAATGTATTAATGAAATCTAAAATGTGTAAAAGTGTCAGGATTTGTAACTTTTAGCCACAGCGTGTTGACACAAGGGAAAGATCTGCAAATGTCTTACATCCTCACACACACACACACACACACACACACACACACACACACACACACACTGCTGTAGCATGTTGGGCTGAGACACATTATCAACTCGCTAAACCTGCAGATGCATCTGAAGCCAATGATCCATTTATCATTCACTCTACATTGTGTTGGTTGGGAGGGCAAATGGCAAAGCTCTTGCTTTTTGTTTACAATTCTGTTTATAACACAAAAAATGTTGCAGGACATATTTACTTTCATGAGAAAACTCGTAGAAACGCAGTTTAATCCAAAGTTTTATGTTTATTGATCACAGCTGAGGAGAATCTGTTTCAATGATCAGGTTGTGACTTTAGGTTGTGACTAAAATCCATAATCAATGGATACAAACCAAAACATAACACATTTTTATTGGTTCCATTAAAATATAAGAAAATGTATAATACAGAGGAAATGTAAAACATTTTTAAGACTTGAACTGAAAAGATGAATTTAAACTTTATTTATATTTTAAACCATATCTAAACTTAAGATCATTGATCTATTCATCCATTATCTTCCGCTTTATCCTGTACTAGGGTCATGGGGGGGTTCCCCATGCCCATCCAGGTGAAAACGTTTCGGGCACTGGCCAGATACACCCAGGACAGGGTGCCTCCCTCACTAATCTATTAATCATTCAAATCCAAATAAATGAGTAAAATCTGACCTCCCATAGATGATCTCCAATGATTCCACGTGCAGATCCTCAATTTCAGAAGGTTCATCATTAAATCAAATCCACAATAACAAGTTCCTGTTTTCTCAGTGAATAAAAAGAAACACCAGGACTTCTATATTTATTAAGAAAAGACAAATTTATTAAACAATTTTAAAAATCTAATTTTATTTTTTTACTCATAACATTAAATCTCAATTTACAAATTAGTTGATTCTGTATCTCTTGGAAACACACATCAGCTGGTTTAAACAAATTATTTCATAAATTCTTATAAAAAAAAGAATAAAAAGATTATAAAGGTTCATAAAAAGTAAATGGAAACATAAATGTTTGTAAATTAGTAAAAATAGATAATTTAGTATTTAGAATATTTAGTAAATAGGATCTTCTATGTTCCAATAAACAGTCATAAGTCGGCGGTTTTGTTCCAAAAGAATTTAATGCGTTTTACTGAATAGACAAACAAATGTACAGGAGGTGGGCTGTCCTTCTTCTGTGTGGATTAGTGTGACTGGACCTTCCAAATATGGTGGGATTTTCTGAGCCCCCAGTCCCAATAATACTTTTAACAAATGTTACTTGCCCCCTAAATCTATATTTTCACAGGTCACCCTGCAACCAGACTTTCTGACTCCTTCTCATGCTCATTCGACAAGTGGTCATTCCTACAATTTACACACACTCAACCCCCACCTGGTCATTCCCTCAGCCATTCAGCAGTTGTTTACATATCATAAATTACAAAAATATCATAACAAAGGTAAAAGCATTTCCAAAGTTGACCAAACCTTTCAAATAATGCAATTCATGTCTTTTTACATTCAATAAATTCCAACAGATCTCATTTCTTTCTCCTTCGACTATGTCCTGAAAGGTTCTCGACAGTTTCATAAGCAACAAATGTATTTTAATAACACTTTAAATCTGGAGAACTAAAGTACTAAACATTTCTACCTTATATTTTATACAGTAATTCTCTTTTCAGTTGTTAATGTTGAGCAGTTATTAGAAGTTATTGGTTTCATAACTGCAGGTTTTTTTTGCCAATGATTTGATTTCACACAATGTTTGCAAAACCTTTGGATAAAAACCTGGCTACTTTAAGTTGGAATAAGTTTCTTTTCCTGTGTGAATGCACTGGTGTCGTTTCAATTCCTTTTTTCGAGAAAAACTTCTTCCACACTGTGAACAGGAAAAGGGTTTTTCACCTGAGCAAATACACTGATGTTTTGTAAGACTACTCTTTATACCAAAACTCTTTCCACACTGTGAGCAAAAATACGGTTTTTCTCCTGTGTAAATACGATGATGCCGTTTAAGATCACTCTGTTTAGTAAATCCCTTTCCACACTTTGAGCAGGAATATGGTTTTTCTCCTGTGTGAATACACTGATGCCGTTTAAGATCACTTGGTTTAGTAAATCCCTTTCCACACTGTGAGCAGAAATAAGGTTTTACTCCTGTATGAAGGTGCATATGTACTGTAAGACTACTCTGTTTAGTAAAACTCCTTCCACACTGTGAGCAGAAAAAGGGCTTTTCTCCTGTGTGAATACGCTGGTGATCTTTAAGATGACTCTGATAAGTAAATCTCTTTTCACACTGTGAGCACATATATGGTTTTTCTCCTGTGTGAATACGCTGATGTGCAATAAAACTACTCCGATGACTAAAACTCTTTCCACACTGTGAGCAAAAATATGGTTTTTCTCCTGTGTGAATACGCTGATGCTGTTTAAGCATACTCTGTTTAGTAAATCCATTTCCACACAGTGAGCAGGAATAGGGTTTTTCTCCTGTGTGAATACGCTGATGCCGTTTAAGATCACTCTGTTGAGTAAAACCCTTTCCACACTGTGAGCAGGAATAGGGGTTTTCTCCTGTGTGAATATGCTGATGCCGTTTAAAAGCACTCTGTTTACTAAATCCCTTTCCACACTGTGAGCAGGAATAGGGTTTTTCTCCTGTGTGAATACGCTGATGCCGTTTAAGATCACTCTGTTGAGTAAAACCCTTTCCACACTGTGAGCAGGAATATGGTTTTTCTCCTGTGTGACTACGCTTATGCACTATAAGATAACTTTGATCAGTAAATCTCTTTTCACACTGTGAGCAGGAATAGGGTTTTTCTCCTGTGTGAATACGCTGATGCCGTTTAAGAGCACTCTGTTTAGTAAATCCCTTTCCACACTGTGAGCAGGAATATGGTTTTTCTCCTGTGTGAATACGCTGATGGTGTTTAAGATGACTCTGTTGAGTAAAACCCTTTCCACACTGTAAGCAGGAATATGGTTTTTCTCCTGTGTGAATACGCTGATGCCGTTTAAGACTACTCTGTTTAGTAAATCCCTTTCCACACAGTGAGCAGGAATAAGGTTTTACTCCTGTATGAATGTGCATATGTACTGTAAGACTACTACGATTAGTAAAACTCCTTCCACACTGTAAGCAGCAATATGGTTTTTCTCCTGTGTGAATGCACTGGTGATCTTTAAGAAGACTCTGTTTAGTAAAACTCTTTCCACACTGTGAGCAGGAATAAGGTTTTTCTCCTGTGTGAACACGCTGATGCACTATAAGATAACTTTGTTGAGTAAATCTCTTTCCACACTGTGAGCAGGAATAGGGTTTTTCTCCTGTGTGAATACGCTGATGCATTAAAAGATTGTACTGTCGAGTAAAACTCTTTTCACATTGTGAGCAGGAATACGTTTTTTCTTCTTTGTGAATACGCTTATGCTGTTTAAGATTTTTCTGACAAGTAAAGCTCTTTCCACACGGTGAGCAACCATGCGGTTTTTCTTCTATGTGAATGAGCTGGTGCTGTTTAAAAGAACTTTCTTGAGTAAAACTTATTCCACAGTGTAAGCACAATATTGGCTTTTCTTCTGTGTAAACACCTTGGTGTCTTAGAAGAAGACCGCTAAAAGAAACTCCTTCCACACTGCATATTGGAATATTTTTCTTCTCCTCTTTGGATGTGCTCATGTTCACTCTTTAAGTTTATTCCTGTAGGCAGAAAGATGTCTTTTTTATTTCATGTATATGCTGATGTTGACATGTTATTTCTTCACAGTGTAAAAAAGCATTTTTCACAGACTTGGTGTTTTGTCTTTTGATTTTTTTTTAAATTGAGGTAAAACAATGCTGTTGTTTGCTTTTAAATTATTAATAGCTAGTGACTACCAAGCAGCCAGAAGTTCTTACTAGAAATCCGTTTTTCTAATCCATGTATTCCTACAGAGGCTTGATCTGGTTTAATATTCATCACCAGTCACTGTAGAAATTCAAAGGAAGATTTTTTAATGTGTGGACACTCAAGGTTTACACAACATGTGTTGTCCATAAGCACGGCAAAGCTACAGCCACAGCAGTTTTATTTCCATAGTCCTTTAAAACAAAAAAACAAACAGGCTTCATATCTGTAAATACAATATTTATACTCTAACTGGGCGGCACGGTAGCTTAGTGGTTAGCATGTTCGCCTCTCAGCACTAGGGAATCCCAGGTTCGAATCCCCATATGGGTGGAGTTTCCATGTTCTCCCCGTGTCTGCGTGGGTTTCCTCACGGTTCTCCAGTTTCAAGTGAATTGAGT
Source organism: Corydoras sp. C115 (assembly GCA_019802505.1). Classification (NCBI taxonomy): domain Eukaryota; kingdom Metazoa; phylum Chordata; class Actinopteri; order Siluriformes; family Callichthyidae; genus Corydoras; species Corydoras sp. C115. The sequence continues at coordinate 15,298 of JAFMOC010000906.1, read as the reverse complement.
TCTCCAAATTGCCCCATATAGAGTATGTATGAGTACGTGTCTGTGTGAGTGAGTGTGTGCCCAGCGATAGATTGGCACCCTGTCCTGGGTGTATCTGCCCAGTGCCCGAAACGTTCTCCCCTGGATGGGCATGGGGAGCCCCACCGTGACCCTAATATAGGAGAAAGCGGAATATAATGAATGAATTCTCTAACTGAAATGTTCCATACAATTTAAAATATTTCATACTATTTATCACACATCTGTTAAAATGCACATATGTAAGCACAGTTTTGTTTTTTCTTTGTCCAGTGTTGGGTTGTTTTTTTCCCCCCCCCAAGATCTTGTATTAATAATGGGGAATTTGAACCACTGCACAAAATCTTCACCACCAAACATTTTTTTAAAAATGATGTCTCCTGCTCCCCGAACCACGCTTTTACCTTTTGAGACTAATGCAGTGCTTTTCAAATAGTGGGCCCCCTGGGGGGGGCGCAGTGTGGTGCCTGGGGGGGGGGGGCGCATAACAAGATATCACAGAGCAATTGATATTAAGTGTACTGATCAAACCCTTGAGAGACAACATGAAAAAATATTTAACAGGGATGACGGAGAGAAAGGCAGAGATAATAAGACCAACAAAAGTCAACCGAAAGTTAAAACGAGGAAACAATGTCGAAGCTTAGGTAGCACTTAGGTAGACGAAGAAAGACCGGTGTGTCTTCTGTGTCTTAAAATGTTGGCAGCAGACAGCGTGAAGCCAAATAAATGAAGGCGTCACTTAAATATATTACAGCCCAACCACGCTGATAAGCCGCTTGAGTTTTTAATCCAAAACGTGACGTGCAGAGCCAGCAACCATCCCGCTTTATGAAAGCTACTTCAGAAAAGCTGTGCTGCAAAACGGGCGCGTTAGAGACATGAGTTCGGTCTTCATTATTTTGATGAAAAAAATGTTGCTGATGAATTTGAATGTATTATTATTTATTGATTTTATTTAATTTCATTTTTCAGTATCAAATTCCAGTCAGTTCAAAAATGTTTCTAGTTTAAATAAGGATTTCATTCGTTTCTGTTACAAACTAAAAAACAAAGTTAATAAAATGATTCTTTGTTCTAAGTTGATCTATATTTCTTTCTTTTTTGTTTCCTTTATTGTTATAAAAGAGGTGTACTTATAACAAATTTATAGACAAATCATACTACAGTGGTCGTAGTGGACGGGGAGGGGGTGAGGTGAGTGTGCGTGTATGTGTGGTGGGGGGGGGGCGCAAAATGTTTTCTTTTTCCTAGGGGGGGGGGGGCTTAACAGAAAATAATTGAGAATCACTGGACTAATGCATTATGGGCATTGTCATTTTAAAATATATCCATGCCATCAGGAGTAAAAGATCCATTGAGGAATAACCAGGTGGTTCAGTATATTCAGGCCTCATTCTTTGGGCAGGTAATGTTGCTGAACTCAGAAATGTCTAAGTGTAGCAACCCCAAATCCAAACACTGTCCTCTCAGGCTTCTACATCAGATTAAGCATGATGGATGCATCACTTCAGCCACCTCGCTTCTTAACCTGATGCACCCATCATTCTGAAAAAGTTTAAACCTGAACTCATTAGACCACATAACCTTCTCTTCTTGTTTTATTTTATTTTTATTATTTTTTTGCCTCACTGACACGTGCTTTTCTTAAGGCTGCACAGCTGTTTAGTCCCAATCCCTTAAGTTTACATCACATTGTGCATGTGAAATGTTCTTACTTTCTCAATTAAATTAAATATCACTGTTCTACTGTTATTTTTCTACCAAATGTTTACATAATTGCCGATCACAATAAATAAAGGCTTTTTTTCTGACCACAGTCCTTTCTCAATGATGATGCCCTCTCCCACCCACTGTCATAACTATTTAAATAACTTGCTGCAGCTAAAACATAATCATTCATACAGCAATTGAGAGGCCCTTACCTACTTGCTTAGTTAAATTAAGTGTTTATATTGTTTTAATGTAAAACCTTTTTACATTTATTTATTTAATTCATACATTTTATATTGTAATTTTATTTTAAGTTCATTACTGAATATCAAGTAACATTTTATAGAATCAGAATTTGTGTAATGATTTACTTTTGTGTAGTTTGTGGTGGTATGGTGGCATTGTGGTTAATAATCTCACCTAGACTGGTAACAGGTCCAGGCTGTTTCTCCTCCTTTTGTTGAATGAGAGCAGGGATAGGATCCACCACCTCTATGGCCTTGTTCATGTTAATAGTCAAAATAAATTAAATGTTTCAGTGTTGTTCTGAAATGAAATATTTTTTCGCTAAATAAAGTTCATTGCATTGTGGTTTGTTTAAGGACAGAGTAATGAGAGAATCCTAAACATCTCATTTTATACTTTATTACTTCTGATTACAGTGCATTCGCATTAATCTTTAAAGTTTTTAGCATTATATACAATAACATCATCTAGAACAAAGTCTTAAATCTAAAATCCATCAGTCTTATTTACATACCGATAATCCACACAGAGTATAAAGCTTCAATAAGTTTAATAAAGAATCTCACCTTCAGTAATGAACTGGATTTGATCTGATGATAATAATGATGACATGCACAACTTTTATTTTTTATTAAATCTCTCAGAGTTCTAAACACACGATGTGCTGCTGCTGTTATTGTTCTCTTTTCTTCTCTTTCTCTTTATCGGCGGTTAGTTTTCCAGATTAGTGCAATACTGCCACCTACTTTTTTTGGAATGCGCCCTTCACTATATATTATTAAGTTGGATATTCAAAAATTAAAGGGAACATCATCATTTTAAATAAACTGTTTCATTTAAATTTTACTGATTTAAATAAAGTTAAAGATAAAATGTAAAAATAACATTTGTTCTACTTTCAGAGATTGTTCTCTTACAGAGTTCCAACCTTTAGTTACTGTTAGTCTTTGTTATTTGTATTTAATTATAATTTGATTTATACACGCTGCAATAAAAGTCATGTCTCTTTTAATTTGGCTTTTGACCTCAGACACAGATCATGTTTTTATATTTCCCCAGCACCTTTAACACCATTCTATCAGACTGTGGTGTCCAGCTGTCTTTTCTCTGCTGTGGTGTGCTGGGTGGAAGCATTAAAAAGAGAGATGAGAGGCGATGAGAAGCTAGTCAGGCATGCGGGGCAAGCACTGGGTGTGGAACTAGACACAGTGGTTAAAGTGGCAAAGAGGTGGAAACTCAACAAACTGCTCTCGATCATGATTGATGATGGCCACTCCCTACATTACTTCATTTTAAAGCAAAGGAGCAAATTCAGTGCAGACAACTGTCTCAGAGCTGCTCTACAGACAGACCCAAGAGATCTTTTGTTTCAAGAGCCATCAGGCTTTTTTACTCAACTAGTGGGGCTGATAGAAAGATAAATAAATAGTGATTCAGCCTTTCTTAAGGTTCTACCATGATTATGTTGTGATCGGGCGCGGTAGCTCAGTGGTCAGGGCGTTGGGCTGTTAATCTGAAGGTTGTGGGTTCAAATCCCAGGTCTGCTAAAGTTACCAATGTGGGTCCTTGAGCAAGACCCTTAACCCTAATTGCTCCAGGGATGTTGTGATTAACCCTGTGCTCACCTTGTAAGTCACTTTGGATGAAAGCGTCTGCTAAATGGCCAAATGTAATGTAAATGTAATCTATATACACTAAGTAAAAATGAGCAGGAAACAGGTGCAATATAAGAATCAAGACAGAGACACACAAATATAAGACAAATTAATAAAACTAAGAAATATGACAGAAACCAACAAGAGGAACAGTCAGAGAAAGAGAGAAAAAGAAAGTAAGAAAGACAAAAAGAGTCCGAGTCCCGGAGGAAACCCACATGCAAACGGGGAGAACATGAAAACTCCACCCAGATCGGGATTCAAACCTGGATCCCCAGTGCTGAGAGGCAAACGTACTAACCACTAAGCTACCATGCCCCCCCCCCCTATTTTTATATTATGTTATTTTATTTTGGAGATCATTTTTGTGAATTTATTAGGATATATAGCAATATCTCTACCTCAATTTCTTTAAATCCTCACTTCTTGATTAAATATCCAGCGGGGTATTCGCCAGTGTTGTCCTATTTCCCCAAAGTTTTTCATCCTGACTACTCACTTATTAACCCTTCAGATGAATAATAATGAGTTGCATGGAATTAATCTATTTGATAGTTTGGAGATGATACAGCTTTGTTTTTGAAAAATGTTTTAACGTTAAAAAAAGTCCCTAAATGTAATCTCAATGTTTTCCAAGGCCTCTGGTTTAAGAATGAACCTTAAAAAATGTGAGATCCTTCCGATTCATAACTGTATATATCAAAACATTTGGTCAATCAGGGTTGAGAATGAAGTTAAATATGTGAGAGCATTATTAATCTCTAAGAGAGAAGAAAACAGGTGGATTTGGGATCACCGTAGAACGCATGTGCTTCAGGAGCTCCCGAACATCTGATAACAGCGATTTGTATCCGCCGGAGAACGGGTAAGTTTTATGATGTATTTGTTAATTTATTTTGTGGATTTATTAAGATGTTATATAGCGATATCTTTACCTCGGTTTCTATAAATCCAGGACTCACCTCTAGATTGAAGATCATGCGGGGAATTCACCAGGGTTGTTCTATTTCCGGGCGGCACGGTGGCTTAGTGGTTAGCACGTTCGCCTCTCAGCACTAGGGATTCCCGTTTCGAATCCTTATCTGGGTGGAGTTTCCATGTTCTCCCTGTGTCCGCGTGGGTTTTCTCCGGGTTCTCACAGTTTAAAAACATGGATCAAGTCAATTGAGTTCTCCAAAATTGCCCCATATACAGTGTGTATGTGTGCGTGTCTGTGTGAGTGAGTGTGTGCCCAGCGATAGTTTGGCGCCCTGTCCTGGGTGTATCTGCCCAGCACCCGAAACATTCTCCCCTGGATGGGCATGGGGAACACCACCGTGACCCTAATAGAGGATAAAGCGGAAGATAATGAATGAATAAATGAATGTTCTATTTTCCCAAAGTTTTTCATCCTAACTACTTAATTATTAGTTCTTCAAATTAATAATAATTTGTAATTAATAATAATAATAATAATAATAATAATTATTATTATTATTATTATTATTATTATTATTATTAATATTTAGCTCTCATTTAATAAAAGGAGGAGAAACAGCCTGAACCTGTTACCAGTCCAGGTGAGATCATTACCCACAATGCCACCACAAACTACACAAAAAGTAAAGTGTTAAACAATGTCTTATTCTGTAAAATGTTACTTAATATTTAGTAATAACTTTTGAAAATAGTTACTATATTAAAATTAATTTATTAAATAAAAAAAATTTATGTTAAAGCAATATATACACTGCCTGGTTAAAAAAAAAAGTCACTAACTATTTAAATAAGCAAAAAGTTTAGGGCCTCTCATTGGGTTATTACTGTGTGAGTTATTATGTTTTAGTTTTAACAAGTTGTTTAAACAGATAGGTCTTTTTTTTTTGGGGGGGGGGTGGTTGGGGGAAAAATCCTTGAATGGTCTGACAATCACTTTTTACTAAATCATTATTACAATTTCCTGTGGATCTCACATTGTTATATAGGTTTTACATGAAGACAGAACTCATTGTCACCAACTGTCCGTTCTTCCCCGGGAGGAGGGCGGCTAACGCGGAGTTGCTGCGTTCAGCCGCTCGCGCCTAGTGAACGCTCCCCGGGTACGGACCACGCGGGGAATATAGCGTGCGTGGGTCCGAGGAACGTTCCCACGAGTACGGCCCACGCGGAGAAGATGCGCAGCGCCGTACCGTGGTTGAACGCGGAAGGAGAGTCCAAACACCGGGATAAAAGCCAAAATGTAAATTTAATAAAAATTGGTGACGGGACATCAACAGAAAGGGGGAACAAACGAAACAAAGTAACATCGGGTTTACAAACCACAAAATAAAGACGTGCGACAAAGGGAAGGAAAACTCAGAATAAATACAAAAGGAACTAAACACGTGAACAAAACAAACCAATCACCCAACAGAAACCATTAAGGACACAAACGAGGGACAGGTGCCACAGGCACCTGTGACATACCCCCACCCCAAGGGTCGCGCTAAAAGGGAAAGCGGCCCTAAAACAAAAGAAAATAGTAATAATAAACGGTACACACAAAAAACAAAAAACGGGGGGAGGTAAAAGTCCCTCTGGTGGTGAGGCATGCTGTGTGCCCCCTGCTGACGGCGTGAAGCACGACCTCTCGCTGCGGGGGCGCGAATCGGCGCCCTCTAGCTGCGAGACGGGGATGGCTCCTCTGGTGTCCGGAGTCTGCGGCTGGCGGACCCTGGTGCTCGGAGAAAGTGATGGAGCGGTCCCTGGCGCCCAGACTCGACCATCGGCGGTCCCCGGTGCTCTGCCTCGTCAGCGGCGCAGCCTCTGGTCCTCCGGCTCAGTGGTGGGTGACCCCTGGTGTCCGGAAACCTCCAGATATGTTGGCACGTCTTTCTGTCACCAACTGTCCGTTCTTCCCCGGGAGGAGGGCGGCTAACGCGGAGTTGCTGCGTTCAGCCGCTCGCGCCTAGTGAACACTCCCCGGGTACCGACCACGCGGGGAATATAGCGTGCGTGGGTCCGAGGAACGTTCCCACGAGTACGGCCCACGCGGAGAGGATGCGCAGCGCCGTACCGTGGTTGAACGCGGAAGGAGAGTCCAAACACCGGGATAAAAGCCAAAATGTAAATTTAATAAAAATTGGTGACGGGACACCAACAGAAAGGGGGAACAAACGAAACAAAGTAACATCGGGTTTACAAACCACAAAATAAAGACGTGCGACAAAGGGAAGGAAAACTCAGAATAAATACAAAAGGAACTAAACACGTGAACAAAACAAACCAATCACCCAACAGAAACCATTAAGGACACAAACGAGGGACAGGTGCCACAGGCACCTGTGACACTCATATAATATCAAGTACATTTATTGACTCACTAACAGAAACAGTTCCACCATTAGGCTTTTCACAGTGTGTTCACATGGGTCAATAAATAGAATTGATATTATTAGTGCTGGCCAATTTTCTTTTTACATTTGTGTCTACGGATTCAGTACGTAAAAACTTCAGAGGGCAGTCTGTTTTTTAGATGTTAAATATGTAGTTTGTATGGAATGTGTCGTAGAACTGAAATACAGAAATAATGTAAGCAAATAAAATTCAAAATAAATCACATGTTTTACTAGCATTTTTCATTTTTAAAATAAGTTTCTAATTAATGGAATATTGTACAGTATATGGGATTTTTTGTGATCTGTATATTATCTTGATTTAGAAAAAAAAGTTACAGACAAATGACTTTAAACTTATTTGATTATCTATATTTTTTGGTGTTATACCTGCACACCCATGTTAGGAGTTGGAGTAAGTTTCCAATTAAAATATTTTTTGCTCTACAACAAAACATATTAGCACAGCAGTATTACAAAGCAGCAGCCACATCTGAAAAAAGGCAAGCACTCAGAGACATTATAAACGGCCTTGAAGATGCAAGTCCAGCGTCTTCCAAGATAAAGTGTTAATATGTTCTTCTGTGGTTGCACATGTGCATTATAACAGATGTGTGATAGAGCATGGTGTATTTAAACTTTTTGGACTTTAAACTGGTGTAAGAAATCCGGGTTCTGCGTCTGTCTCTCCGTCACGCTCTGCCACTCGCTCCCTTAGCCCCGCCTTCTAGTTCCGCTTTCGCTCCGGCACCAGGTGAGGCTAATTTGTTTGATGGGTCGTTTATCTTATTTAAGCTCTGTCTTCACACGGGACGAATCGCGAAGTATTGTCCCTGATTATCATACATACCGAGCGATTATTTGGCTTCTATTCTCTCTCTGCATCCGTCCTGTTGTGTATCTGGTCTCGGTGAGTGTGCGTCTGTTTGTGTTAGCGTTTGTTAGCATCTGTGCTCTCACCTCTGTGTTCAGGCCAGTGTGTACTGTCGTATGAGTGAACGTCCGTGTGACTCTGTGATCGCTCCCAGTGTCTTGTGTAATCCTCTTTCTGTTTCCAGTGTTCATCCTGTCCCTAGTGTCCTGCGTCCCGGGAGCGATCTCTGTCTGTCCGCTCAGGTGGTTCGGCTTCGGCCGGGTGGGGCGGAGTTCGCGCTCACCCTAGCCTGCTCCGCTGGCGCGCCACCACCTGAGGGCGTCCGTGTTTAAGTGTTCACTCAGCATACTAACGGTTCCCTTTTTTTTACTAATACTCTCTATCTCGGTGAACTAACGTTGTTTCCTTCCCTGTGCACTAACACCTTTGCTGTCTTCCCATCCCTTGTCTGTTTCAGTCTGGTTCCGAGCCGTCCGTCGTCCCGTGTAGTTCACCGTACCTCTTTGTGCACTTTCTACACGCTTTCTTCCTTCAGGTTTTTGTCTAACACTCCCTCTGACACGCCTGTTCTTTCTGTCTTAGGTTTTGTTATTTTGTCTACCCTAGACACCCTCACTAGTCTTTTCCGTCTTTCTTCACGCATAGCCAGTGTAGGGTTCTCTTACTACAGCGTTAGTATTATTGTGTGCTTTGGTTTATTTGGTTATTGGTTTTGCTCGGTGTTGTGCTCTGCCCAGTCCTCTGTCCAGGTTCCACACCCCGGCCTGGGTCCAGTTGGCAACACCTCCCTCGACCAACCCTCCTCCTGCACCACCCTACCTCTGCCTTGCTTCTCAATAAACCCATCTTGTTCTGCATCCACGTCTCCAGACCATTCATTACAGACACTTTGTGACAGAATACTTCGCCTCACCATGGAGACGGCGGAACAACTGCTTCAGATGCTGGCGCAACAAGTACAGGACCAAGGACAGGTCATCCAGATCCTGATGCGCCGAGTGCAGGAGCTGACCACAGGAGCCGCCAAAGCACCTGTCCCGCCACCAGGTGACACCGTGGGTAACCCCAGCAGCACCACACCTAACATGTCTCCTCAGGTTGCCCCGTCGTCCACAGGGGGCACCACGGGCGCTGCTGGTGCGTCCTTCCCCACGGCCGGAGATGGCACAACGCTTATCCCCATCCCGGAACCACCATGCTATTCCGGGGACCCCGAATCCTGCGAGGAGTTCCTTCTCAAGTTCTCCCTCTTCCTCGCCAGCCGTCCAACCACCACGGACTGGAACGTCATTGCCCTGCTCATTTCCAGGCTCACCGGGGCGGCGTCCGCCTGGGCTACGGCCATCTGGCGTAACAACGGGGCAGACGTCACCTCCCTCACGGCCTTCCTAGAGTCCTTCCGGGCCACCTTCAATCATCCTCGTCACGGTGCGGCGGCCGGAGACGAACTGCGACTGCTTCACCAGGGGAGAAGATCGGTTGCGGATTATGCGCTGCACTTCCGCACCCTTGCGGCCGCCAGCGGATGGAACGAGGTGGCCCTCATCTCCCAGTTCAAGGCTGGTCTGTCTTCCTCTCTGCAGAGGGAACTGGTTTATCGCTCCCTCAATCTGGACCTGTCTCAAGTCATCCAGTTGGCCATCCAGTTGGATCAGCACGCCACCCCGCCTGACCCTTCCGGGGGAATAAACACCCCGCAACCTGCTGCGGCCGCCGCGCCTCCAGTCCCCATGGAGTTGGGGCAGACCGGGGTACCCGAGCGACAACGGCAACAGCAGCCACGCCAGCACCTGTGTCCGCACTGCGGGGGAGCCGGACATCGGGTGGCGCAATGCCCCCGGAAGACCCGTAAAACGGAGGACAAGCAGGCAGAGGTAGCAGGAGGAGCGAGGAGGACTGGGACTAGACCTCCGACGCCCAGTGTCCGCCAGGTGAGCCCGATCCAATCTGTTTGTAAGGGAAATTCGCGGATTCTCACTCAAATATCTCACCTGTCGCGCACTTTCACAGTGACCGCCCTCATCGATTTGGGTTCTGAGGGGGACTTCATAGAGGAACGCCTGGTACTACGCCTCCAGGTGCCCTCCGTCCCTCTACCAGCTCCCATCAAGATCTCGGGAGTCAATGGAGCCACGGTGGGGACCGTCACACACAGAACCCGACCGATCTCACTGGGCATCGGCGCACTCCATATGGAGAAGAGGTCACTGCTGATCATGCAGAAGCCACTGTCACTGGTCATCTTGGGCCAACAATGGCTGCGGGACCACAACCCCAAGATCACCTGGGAACCACTGGACATTGTTGCCTGGTCACCCCTGTGTGTAAACCGGTGTCTGAACCCCGTAGTGAGAAAACTACGTGTGGCCACCACGGATCAGCTGCCCTTCAGCCTCCCGGAAAATGTACCCCAAGAGTACGCAGACCTGGCCAAGGTATTCATGTCGCCTCCCACCGCATCGGGAATACGATTGCGCCATTGAGCTGCTACCAGACGCCAAGGTACCGCGATCCACTCCTTACCCCCTTTCGGTTAAAGAGACGGACAAAATGGAGGAGTACATTAGCGAGGCCCTGGAGCAAGGATTCATACGGCCATCCAAGTCCCCAGCCAGTTCCAGCTTCTTCTTCGTGCCAAAGAAGGACGGCACGCTCCGACCGTGCATTGACTACAGGGAACTCAACCAGGTATCAAAGAGGTACACATACCCCATCCCACTCGTCCCCTCGGCCCTGGAACAGTTACGCACCGCTAAGATCTTCACCAAGCTCGACTTGCGAAATGCGTATAATCTGGTCTGAATCAAGGAGGGGGACGAGTGGAAGACGGCCTTTAGCACCACTTCAGGCCACTACGAATACCTGGTCATGCCGTTCGGGTTGACTAACGCTCCAGCGGTCTTCCAGTGCCTGGTGAACGACGTCCTCCGTGAGTTCCTGGGGAGGTGCGCCATTGTATACCTGGACGACATTCTGGTGTACTCGCCGGACCCCCGCAGTCACAGGAGCAACACCAGGAACGTCCTTTGCCGACTGCTGGAGCACGGACTTTATGTCAAGGCCGAGAAATGTGAGTTCGACAAACGGGAGATCGCATTCCTGGGTTACATTATCAGGGAGCAAGGGATCCAGATGGACCCAGTCAAAGTCCAAGCGGTCCTGGAATGGAAGGCGCCCCAGTCTGTGAAGGAACTACAAAGCTTCCTGGGGTTCGCCAACTTCTTTCGAAGATTCATCCGGTCCTTTAGCCAGATCGCACTCCCGCTGACTCAGCTGCTAAAGGATAAACCCAGGAGACTCTCCTGGAATGACCAGGCGCAACAGGCCTTCGAGAGACTCAAGAAGGGGTTCACCACGGCACCGGTACTCGCCCACCCTGACCCCGACTCCCCCTTCATCGTGGAAATGGACGCATCCTCCCTGGGAGTCGGAGGCGTCCTCTCGCAGCGACAAGGAGCGCCCCCCAGGCTGCACCCCGTCGCCTACTTCTCAAGGAAACTTTCCCCCGCGGAACAAAACTACCACGTGGGGGATAGAGAGCTTCTGGCCATCAAACTGGCGTTTGAGGAGTGTCGGCACTGGCTCATGGGCGCCAAATTCCCAGTCCAAGTCATCACTGACCATCGGAACCTCGAGTACCTGAAATGTGCCCGGAGACTCAATGCTCGACAAGCCCGGTGGTCCCTCTTCTTCCCATCCCTTGTCTGTTTAAGTCTGGTTCCGAGCAGTCCGTCGTCCCGTGTAGTTCACCGTACCTCTTTGTGCACTTTCTACACGCTTTCTTCCTTCAGGTTTTTGTCTAACACTCCCTCTGACACGCCTGTTCTTTCTGTCTTAGGTTTTGTTATTTTGTCTACCCTAGACACCCTCACTAGTCTTTTCCGTCTTTCTTCACGCATAGCCAGTGTAGGGTTCTCTTACTACAGCGTTAGTATTATTGTGTGCTTTGGTTTATTTGGTTATTGGTTTTGCTCGGTGTTGTGCTCTGCCCAGTCCTCTGTCCAGGTTCCACACCCCGGCCTGGGTCCAGTTGGCAACACCTCCCTCGACCAACCCTCCTCCTGCACCACCCTACCTCTGCCTTGCTTCTCAATAAACCCATCTTGTTCTGCATCCACGTCTCCAGACCATTCATTACAGACACTTTGTGACAACTGGAAAAATGTGTTAACTGACCAATACACTAATATACATTATCTAGAACAGTGGTTCTTGATTACAATCCCTGATAGAACCATAAGATAGTTGGATGAAGGGCATAGAGGAGGTTCCTCAAAAGGTCTTATTATGAATTTCTGATCTAGAATGATGACTAACATTTCTGTTGGACTATAAATAGTGTATTTGCAAATAAAAGCATGAAATCTGTTAGTTTTTTTTTCTTGTTTTAAAGACTCACAGTAAGAGAATTGATGTGGCTATAAAAGAAAAACAGGACAGCCTTCAAATAGACTATGTTCTAAATGTTGTTCTGAAGCACGTGTGGAGATTTTCAATGTGGCAGAATTGGAGTGGACCTCATAAATGTGCCCTGCAGCTTTGCCCTGCTAAAGGACAACATCTGTTGTGTGAATCTGGAGTGTCCACACGCTATAAACTCTTCCTTTGGATTTCTTCAGTGAGTGGTGATGAATGTTAAACCACACCAAGACTCTGTATGAATACATGAATTAAGAAACAGACTTCTAAGGTAAAACTACAACCAGATCTTATGGCTGCCTGTTAGTCAATAGCTTTTAGTATTTTATAAGCAAACAATGCCATTTTTTTACCTTAACTTGAAAACATTCAAAACACAAATTACTAATTCTGTGGAGAATACATTTTTCACTATGGAGAAATAACATGTTGAAATCAGCACATTGATAGAAGGAAAAAAAGACTTTATGCATACAGGAATACATTTTACAGAGTGAACATGAGCACATCCACAGAGGAGAAGAAAACTATTTCTACATTCACTGTCGATGGAATGTCACTTAGTGGTCCCCAGAATGTTAAAACAGAAGAAAAGCCACATCCCTGCTCTCAGGAAAAGTCTTACACTTCACAGTTTCAACTTAACCCACAATGTCCCACTTACATAGAAAAAAAAACATTCATGTGCTCACAATGCGAAAAAAGTTTTACTTGTAAGAGTAATCTTAAACGGCATCAGCGTATTCACACAGAAAAAAAGACATATTCCTGCTCACAGTGTGGAAAGAGTTTTACCCAAAAGGGTCATCTTGTGCAACATCTGTGCGTTCACAAAGGAGAAAAAACATAATCGTGCTCACAATGTGGAAAAAGTTTTAGTAATAAGTGTAATCTTATAGATCATCAGCGCAATCACACTGGAAAAAAACCTTTTTCCTGCTCACAGTGTGGAAAGAGTTTTACTCAACAGGGTAATCTTATACAACATCTGTGCATTCACACAGGAGAAAAACCCTATTCCTGCTCACAATGTGGAGAAAGTTTTAGTAATCAGAGTAATCTTAAAGAACACCAGCGCATTCACACCGGGGAAAAACCATATTCCTGCTCACAGTGTGGAAAAGGTTTTACTACACAGTGTAGTCTTAATGAACATCAGCGCATTCACAACAGAGAAAAATCATTTTGCTGCTCACAGTGTGGAAAGAGTTTTACTCATCATAGTGATCTTACACGACATCAGCACATTCATACAGGAGTGAAACCTTATTTCTGCTCACAGTGGGGAAAGAGCTTTACTTGGCAGGGTTGTCTTTAATGGCATCAGTGTATTCACACAGGAGAAAAACCCTTTTCCTGCCAACAGTGTGGAAAAAGTTTTACTGAACAGAGCGGTCTTAAACTGCATCAGCGTATTCACACAGGAGAAAAACTCTTTTCCTGCCAACAGTGTGGAAGGAGTTTTATTCACCAGAGTCACCTTAAAGAACACCATCGTATTCACACAGGAGAGAAACCATATTTCTGCTCAAATTGCGGTAAGACTTTTACTTGGAAGACTAGTCTTATAATGCATCAGCGTATTCACACAGGAGGGAAACCATATTCCTACTCGCAGTGTGGAAAAGGTTTTTCCCGAATACGTAATTTGAAATGACACCAGCACACTCACAGGAGAGGAAGAACTTTTTCCAGCTCACATTAACCAGGTTTTTATCCAAATATTTTGCTAACATTGTGAGTATACAAATCTTTGGGCAGAAATTATACTACAATTATAAAAACAAGCATAAGATGACAGGTCTACATAATGATGTCCACAATACATCTAGAAGTGCAGATGCTTTAAGCAACTCTGGGCGTGATGTTTACAATTACTCCTCAACATCACCAACTGAAAAGAGAATCACTGTGTGACATATAAGGTTGGAAGGTTTAGTAATTTAGTTTGTCAAATTTGAAGTTTTATTGAAGCACATTTGCTGCTTATGGAACAGTTAAGAACCTTTCAGGACGTAGTAGAAAGAAAACAAATAGATGACATCATATTTACCAAATTATCTATAAAACTGTGTTTTTATTGATTTTACATTTATATTTTAATTTCATGTAATTTACCTCCACTATCCTTTATTTTCTAACCTATGGAAGAATTTATAAAAGACTTTGTTTAAACCAGCTACCGTGTTCCAAGAGACAAAACACCAGAAGGGATGTAAAAGACTTTGTAAAAATTAATATTTGTATCATTCTCAAAATTTTTGGCCATGACTGTAGTATAATTAATAATCAATTAATCTGTAAATTGAGATTCAATTGTGATTTTTTTAGATTATTTTTTTTTTTACTGAGAAAACAGGAAGCTGTTATTGTAAATCTGATTTAATTATTAACCTTCTGTAATTGAGGATCTGCACATTTGGGATCATTAGAGTTCATCTATGGGATGTCAGGTTTTAGTCCTTTATTTAGATTTTAATGATTAATAGATCAGCGACCATGAGTTTAGATAAGGTTTCAAATAGAAATAAAGTTTAAATGAATCTTTTTAACCATTTCCTCTTTATTATATTATACATTGTCAGTTTTTATATTTTAATGGAACCAATACAAATGTGTTTTGTTTCTATTTGTAACCACTTATTATGTATTTTATATTGTATAATCTAAAGTCACAACCTGATCATTAAAACTGATTCCTCATCTGTGATCAATTAATATAAAATTTTGAATTAAACTGTGTCTCTGTGAGTTCTTTTCCTGAAAGTAAATATGTCCTTCCACATTTTTAGTGTTTACAAACAGAATTGTATACAAAAAATTTGCTCTCCAACCCGCCTCCAACACAATGTAGAGTGAATAATTTATTAATCATTGGCTTCAGATGCATCTTCAGGTTTAGCGAGTTGCAAATGCGTTTCAGCCCAATCATGCTACAGCACAGTGTGTGTGTGTGTGTGTGTGTGTGTGTGTGTTAGAATGTTAAGGCATTAGCTTGGTCACTGTGTATAAAATACATT